>CADDXX010000322.1:643172-727774 GCA_902810485.1 Alauda arvensis
TCTCCCTGAGCCCACTGCCACGCCTCCAAGATGACCTGAGGAAATAATTCTCAGATTATTTCCCTTTCATACATTACAAAAAAAGCATGATATGTGATCTTTTTCCTTCCTACTGAAGACTAGATTCTCAAAGCAAACAGAAAACATGGCCATGTTTTTAGTAGCCTTTCTATACAGTTAACCACAGGTAACCACTGTCTGTCTTTGAAATCCAGAAGTATTTAGGGCACTTTATCAGAAAAGGAAGCTGTCACAGGCAACTCCCTCTTCAGAATGAGCTATGGATTTGATATTACCAAGACATTTCAGATCAATTAAAATTATTGTAGTATTTCATTCAGCTTCAGRAGTTAAAGGGGACAAGAGCAACTCAAATCAATTTGTACAGCTATTTTTTCTTACCATCCCTTACAGTTTTATAGCCTCTCTTACTTTTAGTCCAAAGAAAAGGTCGCAAAAATGGGTGGGACTGAACACCAGTGCAAATTTTCAAATCATACAATAAAGTCAGATCTCAAAACTTCTCAAAAAGGAAGACAAAGGAACAAAGAAAAATTTCTGATCAAGAGAACAATGAATTTAAAAATGTCAAAAGTCTCAGAAAATAACAGTATTTTATCTGCCTTGGYGTACAAGGACATGTAAATAAAACCTTTGTCTTAATCCAAATAAACATCATTGAGTGAGAGAGAGCCTGGGAGAGATAAAGTGGCTCCCAACACATCATTTGTCTGCAGAGTGAGGCACACAAACAGGGCCTCCTMATTGTCAATCGTGTGTCCTATATTCTAGTGACACACTACCTCTCATGAACAGAATAATTAACGAGRAGAGGAGGCACATGATCAGATCCTACAGCTTTCTATTATTTAGGATGAATGGAAATAAAGGGAAGCATTTTCAAAACAGGCAACTGGAAACATCTTTTATGCAGAGACCTTCAGAGCTGGCAGAAGCGACCTTCCAAGGGAAAAAAGCATAAGAGAAACTTATTCTGGTTGTTTGAGTCATGAAATCCTCATGGAATCTGCTGTAAGAGTTGCTGTGTTCCTTTCACCACATGGCACCAGTGTGAGTTACCCAGCCTGGCAGCATGGAGCTGGCTGAGGAGGAAGAAGCCCTGAATTTCCACTTGTTGTGTGTGGGTATTATATCTTCTGCAGTTCCTGATAGTCATATAAACAACGCTGATCTTCAAAACAAATGACAGCCATTGTGAAAGTGCCTTCCTGTAAATGCTCAGCTTTGCTTTCTGCTTAAAGACACACCTCACTGAACAATGGCTCAGCAGGTATGAACACAACTCAACAATGCATAGGCTCCCTGCAGTTTCGAGTTTACATCCTGCAGGCACTCTTGCAAGGGTAAATAACGACGTATTTGGGTAGAATTCTGAAATTGGGAAACTACCAGAGAAAAGGAGATCTTGATGTCTACCATCACTCCTATGACCATCAATACAGCTGTTCACAGCAAAGCTCTGTATAGCTACTGGTGATTTAGTTTGAATTGTTATTTCTCAGTTACAAAATGAGTAAATTTTAAAAAAGTCTTTAGTGTTGCCACACTATACCTGAGAACCCCCTTGAGAAGATTCAAAAGCTGTACAAAAAGGAAAAAATCCTGTGCTCTGCTGTACTTGAAGCATTTTRTACATTAATGCATTTCATCTCCTCCTTCAGCTCCTGAAATCCATATTACAGTTTTCAGAAGGGCACAGYTGAGCCCTCAGCACATCTCATATTCAGATATCTCATTTGTATGTTAGCTTAATAYTATTTTAAAACAGGTTTAACAGAATGGAAAGGACTAAATCAAGATGCCAGGTTATTCAAAAAGACTAATTTTTATGACTAATTATTAGTCGTCTTGATGAAACATTTCTTGTTTAAGAGAAACATTAACACATCATCCATCAGTGTGTTTCAAATACAAACCTTTTCAGGTTMTGAACACATGCCCAAGGATAGACCTGAAATGGGCATAACTCTAAATAAGGGCAGAAGAGATAATTTGTACTGAGGAAGAACTGGATTTTATACAAACTCCCAAAGGCTCCTCTTCCCCCAAGTTAGATTTATAATGCAGGGATGCAAAGCAACAGCCTGACTGCCTCTTCTGCTGGCACCACACATGAATCTGAAGTTTCATACATAAGTCCAGTAGTTTAATATAATTGGGAGTCTTTTTCAAATACAGAAACATGGAATTTTGGATTTTAAACTGAATTTATCAAATCTATTTACATGACAAAACAATATAGCCTACCAAAATAATTCTCACTGCCGCTGGGGAGAACAAAGGGGTTTTTTTGGAAATCAAATTTTCTGGGTAAGAGTCACTTGAATACAGAGAGATCTATCCTTTAAATCCAAGCTGAGCAACAGGAACCGTGCCATTATTAAGRGCTCACCCCACAGGAACACTCAGTGAGCTGCCTGCCCAGCCCTGGGCCCACCCAGGCAGGAGGACAGCTCTGCACCTCAGCCCTTTGCTGGCTGTCCCCTTTCCCCTGCACTCTGTGCAAGCACAGCTGCCAGCAGCTTCCCCTGCACTGTGCAGGGACACCACAAACCCTGTCCTGGGGTGMCCAAGTGCCACAGGGGGTGCCCCCGTGTCCCCCGGGGAGCTGGCAGGGCAGGGCAGTGTCATACCGGGGAAGCTGTGAGCAGTTCCCTGGCAGGAGGGAGGCTGCGGCCCTCTTTAGTCATAGCTCCCACACCCTTGGGCTCCATGGGGCACGTGCCATTCCCKTCGTGCCTTCAAGTGATTCTCCAGCTCTTACATAAAGGGGGAATGGCAGCCCTGCTTTCWGCCTGTGCACACACACTGCGGGTGAATTATGCTGTTTATTGAGTCAGGTTAGCTGGAAAACATTGAGGTGTTCCCTTTCTGATGTTGCTGCCAGAAGAAAGGAAGGAGGAGATAAAAATAAAGCGGCGTTACTCAGCCACCTGATGACATCTGTAAATATATTTTGAAGCTTTGTGTAACACAGGTTACTATGTATTTAATAAATCCAGTGGATTAGCACTGTAAGAAAGAAAGAAAAAAATCACACAACACTCCCCCACCCCCCTGAAAATAGCAGGCCAGCAAGGTATTCAATTTAATTTTCTATTATTTTTCCAGGTCACCCAAAACTTGATTGTTTTTGGGAAGTCTTAAGCCTGTATTTGGTCCTGCAGCACAGATGCCATCTACACTGAATTGTTTTTACCCCAGACCAAGCCTTTCCTCTTACAGGYAGGAGAAGCCCAGGCAGTGCCCTGGATGTTACCCACCCCAGCAGGGTGTTTCAGGCACTGCTGGGACGGCTCAGGCAGGAGCAGAAGTGCCGTGAGCACGGCTGAACAAAGGAGAGCACACTCTCCACACAGGCTGGAGCATGGCACAAAGAGGTGYTCATTTGTTTTAGATGGGGGAGCTGTGATTACAGTCCCAGCCAGGGCTGAATACACAGGCTCCTGCTCTCTGCCCCTAAAGGGTAACCAAGTGTTTTCAAGATTTCAACTTCGATATAGAAATAACTGCTTTAAAGTGGACCCCGAATCCACTCTCTATCTGAAGCAGCCCTTATACCTTATCTGGATAAAGTTTCAATTTTTAATGAGGGCAGGGCAGGAGGGTTTCCAGGCCTGTGAGTACGAGCTATGTGATGCAACATGCCAGACCTCTCAAAATACCTACAGAGGAGACATTTCATCACACTGTCAACATTAACTTTGTATTCCTCTGCGGTTTTCCTGGTTATTTCAACCTTAAAGATCCCTTTGAATCAGTCGAGAAAACACAACTAAAACGTAAACTTGCCCAGGAAATAAGTCCTGAGTAACAGGGAAGGTTTTGCCATTTAGAGGTCTCTCATTCCTTTAAAGACTATTTTAATTTATATCCATTAAAACACACAGGAGATCTTCTCCCCTCCCCTCTCCTCTGTAAAACTGTTTTGACTGCATTCTGGAAGTCAATAGACTGGGTAGAGCATTCCTTTGTYGGCACAGCCCTGAACAGTCAAATTCCCAGGTTTCTCTTCTGTGAGCCTGTATTTATTTACAGGGTGCTCTTCTGAGAGGGGAATTTATGTTTGCTTATGGCCTTGCCACAAACGTAACTGACACCAAAAATCACCAGACTATTTCAGATTATCTGCTCTGGTTCTAGAGGACAAAATTAACAGCCAGATAATCTCAATTTTTTCTGTAGTTTTGCATGAATTTGATATCTAAGTCCAAAGAAAGTAAACAGCAAATACAACATAACACCAATAAAACCGGACTATTCAAAGGGAGGGGTAAAGTTGACTTAAATGTGTGTTGAAGAACAACAAAAGTAACTCCTAGTAAATGCTTTCGGAAACCTTTAAATGTTGACGACAACACCTTCAGAAATATGAAAACATTTGATAATAAACAAGAAAAATTTAGTAAATCGTGAAATAGAACAATCCATCAGAAAGCTTTCCTTAGGGCTCAAAGCTGCAAGTGCAGCTGTAAGTTAAATTTGCAAATGAGTTCAATCATGCAAATTTGAGTGCTTTCTCTGGTACAATACACTGTACAGAACGAGGATTATARATACAATTATGGATTACTTCATACCCAACCAAAAGTATGATTCTCAAGGGAATTTCTCCCAATTAGAATTGCTGTGTTTTGGGAGGAGTGTGTTTATAGGGAGAAAGAGTTCAGAACAAGTGTCTGCTGCCCAAAACCAAAATATTTTTAATTCTACAAATAGCGAGGCATTTTGGAAAGTTTTAAAGCCCCCCAGTACGAACTGAACTACCCACAGCAGTCGGTACTTTGAGGCAGTGCTAGGGTGCACCATCATAAATCTGATTATCAGCTCGGGACGCTGGCAAGCAACTTTAATTCAGCATTAAGCCATTTTTAGGCTCCGGCCCGTCTGAAGAAACGGTTCAAGCAGAGCACCACAGGATCTCCAAACCACCTTATCACCAAAACACACCGAGGGAATTAGGGCTGGCTGTCGATCCGAGCCTGCCGGAGAGGCAGACACCGGTCTGGAAGCCGCCGGGTCCCCGGGGTGCGGCGGAGCCCCGGCCGCGGGGAGGGGAGCGAGCGGCCGGACACRGCGGGGCGGGCGGGATCCCTCCCGGGGAACGGGGGAAAAAGAGAGAGAGAGGAAAAAAACCACCAAAACCCAAAAAAAACCCAACAAAAACAACCAAGGAAAGAAGGGGAAAAAATGAGAGAAAAAAAGGAGGAAAAAAAAAGCAGAGAGGGAAAAATAAAGAGAAAAAAGTAAAGGGGGGGAAAAAGAGGGGGGGGGAAAAGTAAAGAGGGGAAAAAAAGAGGGGGAAAAAAGGAAAGAGAAAAAAGTAAAGAGGGGAAAAAAGTAAAGAGAGGGGAAAAATGAAGGAGGAAAAAAAAGGTAAAGAGGAAAAAAAAGTTAAGAGGAAAAAAAGATAAAAGTTGGCTGCCTCGCCGCCTGAGGAGCCGCGGCTGCCCCGCGCCTCCCGCGGCCCCCGGAGCCGGGGCAAAGGTGGCGGGCGGGCAGCCCCTCCCCGGCCCGCACTCACTTTGTACGTGTTCTCCGTCAGCCTGTTCACCTCCTCGGGGTCCCGGGACATGRTGCCGGCGGGGAGAGCCCGTTGGTGCGGAGCGCCCCGGCCCAGCGCAGCCCCGGCCCGGCCGTGAGGGAGCTGTCAGGAACTGGCGGAACCAGCCGGGCAGCGCCGGCGGGGCGGGCCCTGCGCGCCGCCGCTCCCCACGCGGCAGGACTGGCTCGGCGGGCGGGGAGGGCCGGGCCGGGCCCGCATCACCGCGCTCGGCTCGGGCGGGCACGGCTTGGCTTGGCTCGGCACGGCACGGACCGCCCCTACCTGAGCCACCACCACCGCCCGCCCTGAGCGCCGCCCTSATCCTCCTGCCCGCTTCCCTCGCCGGGAGTCGCTGCCCCGCTGCCAAAGCMCAACGCGGGCCGCGTGGAAGTGCTCTGAGGAGGCTGCCCCGCGAAGTCGGAGGTAAACTTTTCCTCCCAGCGATTTAGTGAGGGSTCTGTAGGAATTAATTAGTCGGAATGAGCTGGCGTGGCGCTGGTAGTGCGGTGAGGGGCGGTGCCCCTGCTTCCCTCACAGCAACCCCGCGTGAGGGAGAGCAGAGCGCGGGAGACCCCCGTTCCTGAGACCCCCTCAGGAATGGACACAAATCTTTTCCTCCTAAACCCCGGTGCACTGCTACACGCTGTCGTTTTCTATTTGTTTTAAATACACTCCCAATAAAACACTCATCTTTCCTCTGTGAGCTGGCTTACAGGTCCTGCGTGGAGACGAGCTGGTGAGGAGGGCTGTGGGAAGCTGTAAATTTTTGTGGGCCATAAACAGTTCAGAGATGGTGAGATTAAAGTATGCCAGTTGGAATGTCTTTCCGATAAAGTAATTCCGGCACTATCTTGAAGGGCTTTGTGGGAATTTAATAACCATGGGTATGTAAAACTAGGTTTTATTGAGTATTGGTATCGAGTGTGTGAGGTGTAGCTGCCCTCCTCACACRTTGGCTGTCCTTCTCTTGGTCGCTGTCTTTCCCTCTGTTCCTCTCACTTTATTGCAGTAATAAAAAACTGTTCTTGGATCAGAAACCTAGATACTGGACTTTGGTGAGGGAGGAAGTTGTTACAGGCTTYGCAGAGCTGCAAAAATGTTTTTGAGCACGTGGAGGTGCCTTTAGAATTACAATTACATTTAGCATCTGGGGAAGAAGTGGGCACTTAAGGTGTTCTCTGAATGCAGCTAAAATGCAGGGCAGGGGGTTTTAGGAGACTTCACACTCCCAGGCGAGGTCTTTACAGACTGCTGGTATGTATGGTGTTAATTGCTTTTCAGTTTAATTTACCCTTTGGCTATAAGGGATTGTTTTGGGCCCAGGTCTACMACTGATGTTCCCTCTAAGCAGTGTTTGCTCATACAAACACTCCTCTCAAACGTGATGTGGCTGCTTGTCCGAGCATGGCAGGAGGAGTCACAAGTCTCACGGTTCATTCCCAAGTCTTTTGTCCACAGAATGTGTTACAACTCTGAAAACAGACTGGGTGCTACCAACTTTTGTTATTATTACCATATGCCAGTGCCTGGAAACGATGGTGCTCCCTAATGGGCCGGTGTTCAAATTCGAGGGAGCAGGTACCCAAAGGAAGATGCAGAAAAGGACATTTCCTTCTCTGATTCCTGCTAAAGGAGCTGGGAGTGTTTTATTCCTGCTAGGGCTATAGCATTTCTCTTTCCCCTGAWCGCTGTGGAGCTCTGGGAGCTCACCCAGGATTCAGGGTGTTTGCTTCCAGCTGGCTTGCTAACTTCAGTAAATTACAATGTGAGTGTAAACAGAGTATGCATATCAGACTGAAACAATATGGGTAATTTATGTAGGCAGAAGTGATTAAGTTGTTGTGATACTTAACATGTTGTGGGAATGCTCAGCATTTCAAAATACACTTTTGTAAAGGTCTTTGTTTTTACCTTGTAAGCAGAGATAAATATTTTAAAGTTCTGCTGAATTTCGTACTTCTGTGTATGTCCTTTGGTCTTTGGTATGACCTTTGGTATTTGTTTCTGTGCATATGTTTTTTTTAGAGTTTTTGGGTAATCTTTTTGTGTGTTTTTTGTGCTATTGGCTATTAAAAAAAAAAGATGTAAATAAATAATGCAGCATTATACCAATTGTAAAGCTATGGAGAAAAGAGAAAGAAACTTAGAAAAAACAGTCTTTAAGGAATACCTAAGTGGGAAATGAAGCTGGCAGGGCAGAATCCTTAATTTGGGGTAATGATTACATGTATTATTTAATCTACCTCCAGATTAAAATAAAAATAACCATTAATAGTTCAGGTATTTAACTTTGTGAGAGCAAAACTGGACAGCCAAATCCAGTTCTTTGAGTATTCAGGCCTTTGCTATAAATCATAATTTTTCAAATACACTAGGAAAAAATTCTGCTTGAGCTTGTAATGCAAATGCARAGGCTTTGTTCTCTTAATGGGGGATTTTCCTCTTACATTGTGTGAAGATTAGTGTTACTGACTTGGCTGGAGTCAATCCTGATGTGTGCAAACAACAGGAATTTGCAATGGTTGAATGAGGTTTCCTTTTTGCAAGTTGCTTAAGGAAGCTCTTACATTTAACATGAGTGCAGTAGTCCTCTAGTAACACCCCGAAGTTCTTGGTGTGATCAGGACAGAATGTTTAATAGCTTGCAAAGCTGAAACTTAATGAACTTCATGCTCCATTGCCTRCATACTCCTGTAGGCATTTGTAATGAACGTGCTATTGTGAGATGTATTGTTTTATGCAGACA
This sequence comes from Alauda arvensis, assembly GCA_902810485.1. Classification (NCBI taxonomy): domain Eukaryota; kingdom Metazoa; phylum Chordata; class Aves; order Passeriformes; family Alaudidae; genus Alauda; species Alauda arvensis. Next base: position 651,485 of record CADDXX010000322.1, read on the forward strand.
TTTCTGGTTTATCATATTCACCAGTTACACTGAAATTGGGGTGTTTGAGATCTCAGGTTGTGCATTTTGGTGTTGTTTCTTGGGGACTCTGAAGAGCACTTGCTGGCTTTGCTCTGGAGAAGAGTTTAGAACTAGTTCTGATCACCAGTCATACCTGCTCTCTGAAATGATTAGAATTAAAATTAATCTGATTACCTTGTTTTGGTGCTTACTTTTAACAGATATGGATTTGTTGGTCAGGAGATATGAAGAAGGAAATATTCTTTGGTGGTGAACCCATCCTGTGATGTAACTATGTCTGTTCTTTGTACTTTGTCTCAACAATAACTGCACCTCAATAATGGTTCAGGGCACTTGCCAGGTTAGTAGCTTAGCTGGTCCAGGTCAGAGCAGGGCTAAATCCAGTATTAGGTTGGCCAGGGCTTCATCCAGTGGAATTTTGAAGGAAAAGTTGAGGAACAGAACAGAACAGAAAGTTTTATTTGAAAGAGTCTGTAACTTGACAAGTAAAGCAAATCCTSCACAGTGTTGTAGGAGACAGTGTTTAACATTTTGTGCTGGTCTATCCCTTATGTCACCCTTCCAAATGAGTTTCCCCTGCTCACCAGGCATCCTCTGGCTTGTAAAGAGAGCTCTGACTGTAATGTTGCCTATTGAGAACAAAACTCCTTCCTCATTACCTGCCATTCTTCCTCACTTGACACTTCCCTGATGTTAAACTGAAATGTTTGAAGGACTGCAACCATGCATAATTCCAACAGTTACCCTTATCCTGACTGTTTGTAAGTGATGCCTTGGATTTCAGCATGTCTTGGTCTCAGCCTTGCAGTGGTTAAGGTGCTCCTGCCCCTGATCAGGAGCAGCAGCCAGGTATGGGCTGGCTTGGGGCTGGGGCTGCCAGCATCTGAACCTGGCTTTCTGCAGGTATGGCTGGGAAATGCCTCTCTGGGCCCCACTCCAGCAGCTCATTCCATGGTGGCCAAAGGCAGAATCACATGGATTTAGCAAAACTGCTGTCGAGGGACTCACTCAAAATAAGTGCTTATKGTTATTCCCTCCAGAGGGCCGGTTCTCCCTCACAGGGTTTAAGCTTTGGAACATGAATAGCCACAATAAAAGTTTCCAGCCCTATAGAACTGAGACTGTGATGAGAAAAGGGTATTGTTAATACAGCTTCTGAAAACATACTCAGAAATATTCCCCTGAGTAGATACATGTGTTTCTCTAAAAGCAGTAATATTTTGATGTACAGTCATTTTCTGCACGTGTCCTGTTTGCATGTCAGAAACATATCCAAACATTCCTTGGGAAGGATTTAAGCATGCTGTAAATACCCATTAATATCAGCTCWTCTTTAGATCTTTAACATGTGTTTTAAGTAGCTTGGTGGGACTGTAACTAATTACATAAATTGTGGATAAGCAGTAATCACATGTGCATGATCTAGCCAGCTGTGGCCTGTYTCATTCCCCATGGTCATTAGCAGGTGTTTAACTTGATGAAGGAAAAAAAATGTATTTTTTTGTTATTTGATGATTTCAAGCTACATTCAGAGTCAGAATATAATTTTCTGAACAGGAAATTAGAGGGACTCTACAAGYTCTCTTTTCTGATTGACAGATTTTTTTGCCCTCTGTTGACTCTTAYAAGGAATTTTTCAAGTATTTTAATCCCCTTAAAACTGACAATGCAAAAGCAYCCTAAAACTTACACAYAGYGTCATTTGAAAGAATTAYACCAAACTTTGAAGGGTTACTGACCTTTTCAGTCTGATTCAGCTCTGGATCATTTAAAGGATTTACTCCATTTTTAAATTGATGCAAGCAAGCACAAAATCATTTTGTTCCCTGCTGTTCATTGTCCTGGGCTCGTTTCAAAGCAAATGAGCTGTAACTCAGACTCACAGGTCAATAARATACTGAGCTCTCTGGTCAAGGAAGACACTTAATCAAATGCTTCATTTAAACGTGTAATTAATCGACTGTACTTTGGGGGGTTGAATCAAGGAAGTGCAAGATGCTTTGTATTAACTCTTCTTTCTCCAGCTTAAAAATGAGATGATGTTTTTGTCTTGAAGATGAAGGCTTTGGATGTGTTCTGTGTCTCAATAGTGTTGCAAATTATCTTGGCAGTATTATACGATGAACTATAATCTGATTTCATCACTGTGGTTTGTTTCTTTGAGACTAAAAGGAATGTATGGTATGGAAGAAAGTGTTTTGTAAAAGGTTCCTTTAATGAGGTTGCCTAGGACTTGGGCAAAATTTATCATTCCAGGGAATCTAATAGGCAGTCCTGCTAGCTATGCTAATAATTYTCTGCTGCTAGCTGAAATATTTAATTCAAAGCTGTTATACCCACACACTTTGTGACTGCTCATTTCTTGCCGGGAGTAGCTGTGCTTTAATTCCCGTGCTGTGCCCACTAGAGGGCAAGCGAGCTATGCACGATGGAGGGAAAGAAATGCACATTACCTGTATGCACAAGGCTTTCTTCGAGGGCTTCGTAATGAAACAAGATAGATATTAGTGGTGAGCAAATGAAACAGCCCTTATATTGCTCAGACACAGCCTTGGAATTTTTTTCTCARGAGTGTAAGTGCAGTTAGTATGTTCTTGTTATTGAAATCTAAATATGCCTCGGGATCTGTAACTTTATTTTGGAAGGCAGCCCTAGTAGCAAGCCAACATCCTGGTGAAACTCCTCTTATAAACTTCTAATCCATTTAGGTTCCAGGGGTTTATGAGGTGAGTCATGTTGAAAACACATTAGTTTAGATACCTACGTATTTGTTATTCTCCTTTTTGTAATTTGTCAGCTGGGGATTAACTAACAACAGGTGTGCACTGCCCCAAATGGATAAACTGCTTTTGCCTGGGGCTGAGTGTAGAGTTGTGCAGCTAAACAGAGATCTGCTCATTGCTGCTCTCAGTAATGTCAAGAGATTCTGTACTGGAACCACAGAAGGAATTATCAGTGCTTGTTGTGGGGTAGGACATAAAGACCTCAGCTGGAATGCGATGGTATTGCTGGGCTGGGAACAAAACGTGCACCAGGTGTAAAGTAGCACTGCTGGGAGGATTTGCAAAGAATGTTGAAAATTCTGTTCTTACCTCTTCCTTTTCACAGCAAGGAGAAGGTAGACCAAGTACATAATATTGGTAACTTGATTGGACTTAAAAATRTACTCAATTCCTAGAACTGCATTTCTATATTGCAAAGAAACTTGTRGCTCATTAACTCCTCTCTTTTACACAGCCTCACTGTCATGGAGAATGACTRGAAAGATGTTCAGGATAGATTGTATTAATAATGAACTATTAGAAAATACAGTCACCTTCTTCCCATGTTGCCATTTAACTGTSAACATTTTTTAGAAGTTGTACTGCTACCAAAAAAGCAATCCATTTCTATTTTTTGGTAACAAAAATACGATCCCACACCCGTGCATGGATATTCTTGGACTGAGCCACACTGAAGTTTCTCTGTATGGACATGTTATGAGCCTGCCTTCTCCTCTTCTGTTCCGTTGCTGTTCCAGGAACCAAACGCGGCTGTGCCTGCCCACTCCTTGTTTCTAGACACCCACTGGCCGGTGAGAACACGAGCAGTGCTTTCCAGAAAATGCAGGGGCACTGATGCTTGATGATGAGCAGTCCGTGCATCTTGTGGTGGATATTTACAGTCCTGCCCGTGCTGTGTTCTGGGGGTGACTCCACAGCAGACCCAAAGCAGCAGCTGGCAGTCACTGTCCCCGCTGAGGGTCCCGCCCCTGCCTCGCTAAAACGCCCGAGGAAGGAGGTGGCTGGAGGCTGASACTGTTCTGCCAAGATGGGAACATGATGATTGGATTGGCAAAACGCAGTCTTGGAGGTTTCGATGGAAAGGGTGATTGATTAATCACGGGTTGTCGGAAASGTGATAGCTCTGGGGGTCAAAATACCTCACTTCCAGTGCCATTGAGATTGGGAAAACAGCGTGCTTAGGGAAATTGGAGTGATTACGAGTGGTTCTCAGCTCCTTGACTGGTTTCATTGAAGTCAGTTCAGTGCCTAGGGCTTTCCTGAAAGTTTGGCTTGCCRTTCCTCATTTCTGCTCAGCTTTCTCCTTGGAAAATCTAACCTATAGGCTGTATCACAAGGAGTGGTCCCCACCCTCAGGGCAGAGGTGTGGATGGCTCAAACCCCTCCGATCCTGGGCGGGTTCGCTCTGGGGCTCGCTGGCTGCACCCACGCTGGCCGCCCTTGGCTCGGGTCACTGCTGGGCGCCACCGTGGGGCTGTAAACCCTTAACCAGTGCTCAGTGCTTGAATTCGTGTTTTTCGGCTCAAAGTGTCTGAACAAGCCGGGGCTGTGCTATAGCTTGTCTGAGTAGCACTTRCACATTTTTGTCAGTATCATGGAATACCCGTACTTGCAGCTAAACCTTACATAAAGTTTCATGTCTCTGCCCACATTTGTTACTCTTGTAATGCTACTTAGCAGCTAAAAGTAAATCAAAAGATCAGCAATGAAAAAAAACCTAACCTCTCAATTTCCTTCTTTACAACAGAGAGGTGGGTCTAAGTTGCAAAATGGAGATCTCAGTTCAGCTCTGAAATTTTCAGAAAATCAGGGATCTGACATTGGTTTTCTATTTTTAATGTGAAAATTCATTAGAATCACCTGGTTCTACTTCTGTGTGTTCTATAGCTAGTATTTACAGACCAAGACACAAGGCTGAACTAAAATATTACCATAGATAGTAATGAATTAAAGAAAAAGACAATTTTGATTGTCTCCTTTTTTGGAATATCCAGAAAAGATGTGGTATTTTACTGTGAGTTTATTCTAGATCAGTATCCTAAGTCCCCTTCCTCCCCCAGCTGACAGAACAGATGGTTCMTCTGTCTCCTACAATTTCTGAATCCTTCAAAATCCCACTGTGAGGAGCTGGGGATAGGTCTTTCTTTAAGAAGTCCTGTCCCTCCAGTGCATTTTAATTCTTAATTCCATGGCTGACTCTTCAAATAACACTTCAAGTATCACCCTGTTATGTTGATTTTTCTGGAAATTACTAAGGGATGAGATGGTGTGTAGAATTAATACTGATGATGAAAATATTCAATACAAGCAGTACTTCAGCATGACAGGAGAAATGTAAAGGGAGAATGTCTACAACTTTTTACCCAAACTTTTTTTTTATATAAGCCTGTGGTCTTTGAGCAGTCTGTGAGAGCTGTGGACAGTGTAAACAGTTTAGGTCTGTTTATACCCATGAGTGGCACTTCAGGCAAAAAAGGATTTGCAAATTATACAGGTGAGCTAAGAGCTGTGACARTGTCACAATCCCAGCACTGCTGAGGGGGAGGCTGAAATCTTGGGTCTGTCATGAGTGAGTGTGTATTCATAGTGGAATAATGCCTATAAAAAGAATAGAAACATCCTTGACAGTCAAGGACCAAAATCTGCACTCATGGGAAGCAGAAAGRTGAGAGATAGGCAGAGTTGTAGCAAATGGACAAGGAGATCTTGAACACCTTCATTAGCAAAAATTAAATCAATTACTGCAAAAACTGCAGGCAAGGGAGGTGGGGAGGTTGTGCAGAAAGGCAGAAATTTCTTCTGATTTTCTTTCATTGTGAGGAACTTTCCCGGACTTCAAGAGAACAATGGCAATTACGTAGCACTGGTTACATTGTACAAGTCAGGAATGACATCAAAATGACCAAGTCAAGTGGGCTGTGTGACTGGGAATGTAAACCCATGCATTACTTCCATTGATGGATAACTCTTCAGAGAAATGAGCACTTTGTTATGGTGATTCACCAGTTAGCAGCTGGATGCTTTTCCTAAAATATTCAGAAATATTCATCTTGCTAAGTGCATCCAACACTTTGTGCTGTTTGGGTAATAGCAATGAATTCATATAAAAGTGTAATATTTTGTTAGTTCTTAGTTTCTGGACAACGTGGGCCAAAGCCRCATCCTTTTTTCAACAGCACAAAGTAGTTGAAAAGGCAGAGAGTGGCTGGGTAGKAATCCCACTTACACAGGAGGGGTCCCTTGGTAACAGAACCACCACAGCAGCTCGATTTCAACTTTCCTCCAGTGACAAATCAGTCGAAATTTCTGAGCAGAACGAGAGCTGGAAATTGGCTTTTGCTTCTGAGTTAGTCTCAGCTGTCAACAGTCCACCAAGAACGTGGGTAGCAGCATATGAATGAGGGCAGGGCTGTAGCTGGAATTCTGTTTGATGTGCCTGCTCCTCTGACTCACGGTGTGATCGGGATTTCACCACAGCTGAGGTGGAGCTCGAGGCCTGAAGATGGAACTCTCTGGCTGCCACCCACCTGGAGCAGCAGCCACAGCTGGGATCAGCTACAAATCAAATTGAGATCTTTCTCATTGCCAGTTTTGTGTCAGTCTCTTATTCAATTTCCTTCATTTTGGATTTGTTCTGCCCCACCTATGGGTACTATGTGCCAGTACATAAAAAGAAAATACTGKATAAAACAAAGCACATACACACAARGKAACARAAGTCTTGTTTCCCATTTTCAGATCTCTAACATAATGTTCTCTTTCTCCTTGTCTTTCTTGCTCATTTTATGACTCTTTCCCATCTCAATTTCTCTCTGCAGTCATTGATTACTGATGTAATATTTCCCATATCAAATTCAGAGCTATAAAATAGGCTACAAGTGCAGAAAATATTTTAGACAGAGGCTGGTTTAGTTGAGTTAGTGAGGTTRTGCGTTGGAGAATAGTGACACATTCATTTATTTATCTGCAGGGAATTGTTAGTGAAGTTTCTTATTTATGCCCTCTCAGTCTTTGTACTGATTCATTCTCACCTGTTTTCTGAGAGCCATGACCATGTAGAAACCTAATATGACCTAAAGAGCTGAAATTCATTAGAACATGATTATCATGAAGCAAGAGGTCTAGCAGAGACATTTTAAATGAGGATGTAATATAGGTAGCTTTTTACTTTTATGAAAGTGTGAAAGTATGAGTTACATTTTCATTAAGTTAAGGCAATGAGGTCTTCAGCATGATTGGTGTACCTGCTGTACAGACAGCACTGTGAAATAAGCCAGCAGCAGCATTCTTCCCACTACTTCCTCCTGCTTTTATTGATTTAAGTGAGGCTCTGGGGTATCTGATCCYATCCTGATGCCTGAAGATTTATTCACATAACTCCCCATGCATCAGCATGATATTACACCACTTGTTCTCTGGAGAAAATAATTAAGTGAATTACTAACGCATCAAATGCTYAACTTAAAATGCTTAAATATTCCATTTGATGCAGTTATGTGTAGCTTAATGTAATAAGTGCAGTATCCTCTTAGAGTGCCATGGTTTTCATCTCTATTAAATGGAATATTAATTACCAGTTGATTCCAATTTTGTCAAGGTTGCTTTGTTGTTATATTCTTAAACAAGACCAGAAGGTGAAAAAGGACTAACCTGTATATAAATTAAAAGTAATCAACAGAGGCAAGAGCAATAATGTCATTACTTTGGGTTAGCAGTTATAAATACTTGGCTATCACAGTTTTTAAAATGAGACAGAAACTTAATCTGTTGACTGACTTGTAAGAGAAGCTGCTCATGGGGGTGGCAAGGTAATTCATCCTACGTGCAGGTATTGCAAAGAAAGAGAGAATAATAACCAAATAATAACCAAGTACAACCAGGATGGAGCAGGTGATGGAGTTTGAGAGAACTGGGCTGAAAATGCATCTCCAGAGCAGCTCCATGGAGCACTCAGCAATGGGTGGATGCACATGAAATTCCCAGCATCCTGCTCAAAAAGCCATCAAAYAGCTTCCAACTGTGTGTCAGCTGCTGAGAGCTGGAACAGTTAATTTTGTTTTGCATTTTAGAAAGCCTAATCCATTGACATTGAACATAAAAGATTGTTTTGTTTTTGGGGGAAAAAAGTGAAAATTTTAAAGTCCTAAAATTGCTTAGATTTCACTTATAGTGAGACAAAATGTGTTCTCTGTGTTATTCAAAAGAAAACACAAATCTGTAATATTTTGCAACATTTTATATTATTTACATTGAAAGTTTTCTTTAGGTACAATTTGGGGTTTTTTTGCCTGGGAATAGAACTATCAGTCCCAGATTTTTAAAATTTTTTATTTTTTTTAAAGATTTTTGCCTTTTAGTCTTGTTTCACTATGGAAACAAGCATTTTAGCYCAACAAATTCATAGTGAAAATACAACTGAAWTTCACTKTWWTTYWCYTTTTTTTGCAAACCATATAAATGTGTGTTTGTCTATTCTGGTTGTATTAAARTCAGCCACCCCTGAACACAAAATCCACTKCAAGGGCCAGATCCTTCACCCATCCTCATGATTCCTGCTATATCCCTTTCCCTTGATACAGCTGTTATATAAATGTCTGTGTATTGCTCTGGAGATTGAAGATGCCAATGTGGGAGAGGCACATGAAGAGGAGGAGGGAGGATTGTTCCAGCAGAGTGGTGGATGTTTGTTTGCATGGTGCAGGTGCCCTCTTCATTCATCCTTTCAGCACCAAGAGTTCAGTTCAGTGCTGCCTGATTCCAGGAACTGAAATKGTATCTAAATGCAAATCTCATCCTTTGGAATCAACTTTCCTTTGGGCCCTGGTAAGAAAATTCAGTGTGTGCTGGCTCTGKGTGTTGTTTGCTGGGAGCTCACCCACCCACAGCCCATCAATGCCTGGGCACTTACTCCAACATCTCACATTTTTATGCTTTGGCTCAGAGTGCAAAATGAAAAATAGATTAAGCTCTGCTATTGTTGATTCACACTTCCACTTTACCTGCTCTCCATGTAACAGAGGTTTTGAACAGGATCTGTTTTACAGCATGACTCAATTCACCAGYTCTGCACCAAGTACAAGAAACTCTGAAGTTTGGTTCATCTCTCAAATAGCTTTTCCATCATTCTGCCCTTCCCCCTCCCTGATATTTTTCTCACTTTGATGCTAATGAGGGGCCAGAGAATCCGAAAGCTAATTAACATTTCTGGTCATAGATGTGCAAACGTAAGAAGAAAATTGATCTGCCAGTGTTGATCTAAAGTGTGGAAAGTGAGGTGCATTGCTGAGGTATCTTTCATCTGAATGCAAAGGACTTTTTTCAGGAGCTGCTGCTGCTTTTTCCTGCACTATTTCTCATCAGCATATTAAACCTCTTCTTCACAGGCTTTGTTCAGCTGGTGTTGAATTGCATTCTAGGCTGTGTAAATCCAGGGGTTTGAGGAAAGCTTGGCAAAATGAAGCTGTAAATTGTTGGGAAGTGTTTAAATTGAGAACAGCATTGCAAGTTTCCCRTGGAGATTTAAGTCTGATTAACTTAACAGAACTGAAATATATTTTTCAATTTMTATTGAAATAATGTTCATTGTTATTTTCTTTAATATGAACTTTAAAGATCTCCAAGGGGAACATTTCTCCACAGATAGTTGTCTCCTTTACAATAAACCCCAGTGTTGCCATTGACCTTGAGCATTTTCAAGAGAGAAGAGCAGAGGAGGCAGATAAGTGCAATTGCAGCCCTTGTTTACCAGTCATCTCTGAATGTGCCAAATGTCACAGCTGCCACTGACTTTGAGGAACCTTTGAATGCTRTGAAGTCCAGATACAATGTTTATTTTGATGGCTTTAGAAAATGACACTTAATGCATTTCAGAAATACAAAGTAATAGTACAAAAATTATTTAAGGGTAAATTTAGCTGTAGTGTAGGTTCTTCTGCCTAGAATCCTGATGAAAATCAGCATTTTTCAGCCTTGTTTAATTCTTCTGTACTAGAAACTCTGGTTGAGATGGTGAGAGGATATCACCTGCAAGACTGACACCTGTGTGTTGAATAATGAAAATTCTGATGAAAACTGCTCATTGTGGCTGCAATCTGCAGTAGGACCACTCGTGGCTGAATAACTGCAGATTTGACCATAAGTCTTTCCTGAATTCTGCACTAATCCATAGCAGAGCTGAGTGCATGTGGAATTTCTGCTGACACTTTCTCCATTGATTTATCAATGCCCACTGTGTAGAAGTCTTGAAGAGAACTTGAGCTCTCTGTAACTTTGCAGTGTTGTCCTTGTAGTTCTTACTCAGTGTGAAATATTCCCTTCCAGAATTGGTTTATAATTGARCTCCAGCAAGATTGCTCACCTTGTCACCTGTTAATCTGAAAAGTTCTGTATTTTAGAGAGAGGGCATTGATCACTTTATTTCTGTGTTAATAATAACTACTACTGTCAAATTATCATGGATAAAGGATGTCTCTYTTYTTTTTTTCTTTCATTACTGGCAAGAGMAGCATGCTTAGTCACTGCAGTTAATTTTGGTTATGGTTCCAGAGCCTTATAGTGAGTAATTTCAGTCTCTATTTTTGGTTGTCTCTGGAGATTTGAAAAAATTTGTAAGAGTTTTTAAAGCAACGTTTTGATGTCATCTTAAATGACATTGGTTGCCTTTTCACACAATTTTGATGAAATCCTTTGCTTTTGTACTTTGCTTCACCAGTACAGCTAAATCTGTCACTCACTCCCAAATAATCCAAGCCCAAGTTGCTTTGCAGCTCAGAGGATTAATATAGACTGCTCAGTGTTACATGCTTTAATACTATCTGGGGAAAAAAACCCTTTCCTTGCTATCTGTTTTCAGAAGCATTAAAATGTTTTACAATTTCAGTCCTTTTACTTTGTCTTCGATAGCTCTGTTGTAAAACTGTGGAAGCAATAAATCCTTTCTATCTTTAATTGAATCCTTTGATATCACTCTTTAGGGCAGCCTGGGCTTCAAGTTATTTGCACATACTCAGTAGGAAATGTCTGTTCTTGTGGTTTTTGCTCCTTGTCCTCCAACATTGTAAATCTCATGGCCACAAATGTTTTCCATCTCGTGTGGTCCCAGTTTATGMCCTTTCTGTTTGCTGCACACAACTCATGCTGGGTCCTGTTTGCCTTTAGACTTTATGGAAGTAATTCTGTTCAAACCTGTTCAGTTCCTCTCCTTGCCAGCTCTAGAATTAGCCCTAGCTCAGTGCAAATTAAACCAAATTCAGTGCTGATGGCCACAGCCCTGCCCTGAGCCCTGTTCTGGCTGTGCAGGGAGGAAGGAGCTCCCAGAGCCTGCAGAGGAACCAGAGCCTGGAGCACAGCTGCTGCCAGTGGCTGCACCTTCATCTCTGCAATGCTCTGCTTCCACTGGTGATCCTCCTCACTCTCAGTCTGGCTGTGGGTCAAGGAATTGCTTTTTTCTCCAGATTCAGAGCTGTTCWGCAGGGAAATATTGCCAGTTCAGCATCTAGAAAAAAAAATACATGTTTCTGAATTTCTTAGGAAAACCTTGTTTTTTAGAGAGAAGAATAGTTCAGCTTTTGCACCCAAAAAGTATTTGCAAGCAGCAACAGTTGTCTGAAACATTAGGATTAAGAAGTTTCTCATTTGTGTTGTTTCTTTTTTTAAAAATTAAGCTAGGGCTGCTATAAAAGATATGGCATGTGCATGATATCCTGCTTTGGAGAGACTTTATAACGTTACTGTGTAGGCAGGAAAGGGATTTCTTTCCCTTAGCAGTTCTCTGAGTTTGATTTTTTAGGTAGCAAAAAAATGTAGCTCTATTCCTAACCAAAACACTCAGTTGTACCAACATTGTTCATACAGTTATTGAATTTTTTATATTGTATAAAAACATGAGCAATATCTYTGCTATTCACATGCTGCTTATTCTKTGCAAGTTTTAACTTGTAAAAAACCAAAAACCCAGCACAAAAMCCTCCTCTGCAACACTGTAAGAAATAAAGGATAGTAAAGTAAAGTAGCCAGTAAGTGGGATGGATATGACTGCACTGAGAACAGGATGCCACACTCCTTTAGGAATTACCTTGTTTATATTGCTTTTAAGTCACTGAACATGTCCATGGTGAAATACAGACTTATATTTACAGAACTCTGAACAGTGTCTAACTGAGTTTCAGACTTATGTAGTTAATAAAAGAGCCTATTCTCTTCAGACAGCMTTGAATTCTTATTAAATGTATAAGTTTCATTTTAGACAGCAGGTTTCTACATACTGGAAGCCTCAGGCTAAAGCAAAAAGCAGAGGGAACTTGTGTATGTCTGTAAGTACAGTGCAGAACGAAAATTCCTGTTTCTGCTGCCAAGGCTCCTACTAGTTTATTGTGAAGTGGGTCTTTTTCTCTGTGAGAAGGGCAGGTAAAAAATACAACTTAYAGAGAAAGTAGTTTTATTTCTGTTRCTCTCAAGGAGCTAATGTACTTTTAATGAGAAAAAGGCAGGTGGGAAAGGGGAGAAACTGTTGTTCCTTAATGAAAAATTTCCTCTGTCCTGCAGAAAGAGCAATAGRTATCCTCCTGRGAATTTTTACTAGAATGAATGGAACTAGTGGTAGAAATGATGCTGTAAGGAATGAGAAAACAATGCCTGAATTAATAAAGCCTTACAGTACAGGACCATGCAGTAAATGCAGAAACTTCTTGTTTTCCACAGTCTGAAAACAAAGGCAAAGAGAAGTYATACAACTTGAATACAGCATAGTTTTTCTATTACAGCAAGAAAGTGAATCCAAATTGTTAATTTGTGACACTGTTGTCCACCCCAATTAAAAAAACAGCTTTTTAAGGCTTAGAGGTGGTAAAATCATTGACATATTTGGGAAAAAAGGCCATGTAGACAACATTTGAAAAGCAGATCTGAATCAAATGAAATAATACAATGAAAGCTGCATTTTAAGTATGGTAATCTTCACAGCCATGCCACTGTACTGGTAAAACCTACAAAAAAAAGACATTTTTTCTTTAACTTGATTTCAGTGTTTCACTGGAAAGWTATTCTCATAACTGAATGGCTGCTGTGAGCTTTGCCATCCAACTAAATTGCTTCCATTTCCAGGCAAAATGACTCTCCTGAATTCTGCTTTGGGTTTGGGTTGAGTTTTTTTTTTGCCTGTTGAAAGGCCAGAAATGCTCCCTCATGGAGGCAATCCCATACAGCAGAAGGTGAGAGGGCATTTGGAAATGGATGTTTTAAAACTGCTGATCTCACCTGCTGCTGGTGGTAGAAGTGACCAGAAGCAGATTCCACTTCAAGTCAGTAGGAAATGCATGAGTGTCACTGGCACTTCTGGCTGGGGCTGCAGCCTTGCAGGTGCCCAGCACAACGTGGATTTGGAAGCAGCTGCTGCTGTGAATAAACGTGTGAGAGCATTTATCTGCAATGCAAAGCCTCAGAAGCCTTGTGGAGCCATATCACTGACATATGGCACAGCAGTTGAAAGGGCTGGGATCACTGTCCTGGTGCAGACTTTACAGATGACAGGAGGGGAAATAAAACTCAGGAAAGGTGCAGAGCCTTATGGGCTGATTTACAGAGGAACTGGATGTGACAACGAGAGTCAGTCTGAAAAAAAAATAACAGCCCACAAGTTAAAACAGTGGAACAGCTTTTCCTCAGAGTGAAATGATGGAGACAAACAGACGAATGTAGGAGGAATAAAATAAATCAGCTGTTAACACTCTCTTWGAAAACACTTTTAAAAGGGAATAAAATTGCTTTTTAGGGATTTTTAGATTTTTTCATCCTTTTAAAGAAGAAATTAAGGTGCCTCTCGATTCTATACTTATTAAAAATGAAGTGTTGCCAAATTCTGTGAGCACCTTCGCATGGTGAAGAGTGTTATGTGCAAATGACAACTGCTAGTTGTGAGAACAGGTATCCTTCAACCTATTTTGAACAAGGGCAACAAGATGACTTATCTGCTGTCAGCTCTCATGACTTTGGCCTCCAGTCCAAATCCATTTCATGCAAAGTCCTGGGGAGGAAATGGGCTTCATGCTGGGAACAGAAAATGAAGAAATATGGGTTGGAGAGTGCTCCAGTGTGATGGTTCTGTGTCAAAAACTGTCTGCAGCTTTCTGCCTAGACTTTACAAATTGAAAGCAGCATCTGTATTTGGATTCTGGAGCAAAAAAAGAGCACAGCATAAATAGTGCTGATATAAGATGCTTAATATGTCAGTTCACCTCAGCAAATGATCCCATAATCTCTTCCAAATCCTCACAGAATGKTTCTGACCTTATCTCATCCCTATTTCTACAAAAACCAGTGTTCTTTTTKGTTCTGAATTGCAAACCTGATTTCCTGGGTGTTAAGCAATTGCTGCAAGTGTGAAGTTTTCTGTGTCTGCCTTGCCATGAAGAAGCTGTTTGCAGGATTTGAATTTCTAATCATGGAACTGAAATGATGATCTAGACTGTGTAGTTCTGGATAAATGTGGAACAAATGAACTTCCTGCAGTGGCTGAGGGCAGGCTCAAGACTTCCCCAAGGTTCAGAATGAGTTTATTGCTAAGGTCTCATTTACTTCAGGGGTAATGAGAGTACAGTTCAAGTTTTAAAACAGAAAGTGCTGTTGCATGAGTCTTGAAACAAAACACCCAAAACTGAGTGTTGAGCTGTAATCTGCATTTCTGTTCTATCTCCTAATCTCACAAGTTGATAATTACTTTGTAATAGCTGCCAGATCATTAAGGAGGGGAATGTATTTACCTACCTGTGCTGATAAAAGGGATAATCTTTTTATTTTGTTTTAATCCATCTCAGCAGATGTATAACTACATAAAAGATTTTATTGCTATAGCCTACTGAATGCTTAAAAAACTTGTGCAGATTAAAATGAATTTTTGTGTCTTACTAATGTGTGGGTTTTTTGGGGGGAAAGATAAATGTCTCTTATTTCAGTTTGTTTTCAGTGCAGTGTAAGACATCTTGCACAATTGTTTTACAGTCTTAGATATTTTACAGAGTATTACTTCCTGCATCCATTTCATTCTCAGAATAATTAAAAGAGGGAAGAGGTACCAATACTAACAATGGAAGCCTTTTGAATTATATTCTAGACTTAGTCTTAAAGTAAAAAAAAACCCAAACAAACAAACTTATGCATACATGAAAAAAAAATTATTTTTATCCTCAGAAACGCTGTGGAAATGGCAGTGGATGTTACACAGGAGGAACTTCACATGGGATGCTGTTCCCTCACATGCTCAGCTCCATTARTGTGGACAATTGAAGGGATCCCAGCTGGGTTTCCTGGCTGCAGGTTGCACAGGTAAGAGCAGAACTGYTTCTCCAGCCACTTCTCAGCAGTCACTCCCTTCTGAACCCACCTGCCTGGAGACTGCAGTAAAACTTGGCTGTACTGAGCTCTCAGTCTCCASTATTTGTTAATTCTCTTTAAACATCCACACTTGGAAATGATCTGCACTTTGTACTTTCTGGGTTTTTGTTGGWTTTTTTTYCCTGCAATTTRCCATTTTWATGTAGTCTGTCAAATCTATGGGTATATTCTGGTAATTTCAGCAAAATGTATTGCTTACTAGTTAAAAAGAGATATTTTTGATAATTGCATGGTGGATGAGGTAAAATAAAATGCTGCTGTGGTATAGAATCTAAATATTTGTGTAGCTGTTTTATTTGATAACTGCCATTGTGCTGCAGCTGTTTGTGGGGTTTTATTGCTGCCTTTGCAATCCAGAGGGACCCAGGTGTACCAGGGGAGGCTGAGTTATGCTGCAGGAGGTTTCACAGCACCCTATTAGTGCTCCTTCATCATGAAAGCAACGTGAATTGTGAGCATATATCTTTCAAAACAGCACAGGATTATAGCCCAGGAATGCATTAAGAGACTTAAATGTGAATTAAGTACATGAAAAGATTGCTTAGATCTTGCAGACTCCGTTGAATTGTGARCACTTAGAGGTGGGGAAGGATAATTCTTACAATGCTTCCTGTCTGTGGGTTTGAAAAAAGCTTTATAGGGGGTTATTGTACCTCTCTGCAGGTGAGAAGATTGAAACAGAGAGAAAAGAAAAATTTTCCCAAGGTCTCCTGGAAAGCAAATGGTGCTGCTGGAGGGAAAACCAATCAATTCAGAGGTCTGGGCCAGTTCTCTGTTCAAGTGCTCTACTGCCTCCTTTGATTCCCACTGTTCCTGTTTCCCAAGAAAACAAACATCTCCACTGCAGCTTCCAAGTAGAATGTGGTAAGTATTCTGAGAAACCTCTGCTAGCAATTTCTACTTGTACTATTTGATTCTAGCAGCATTACACTGGTAATCATAAGCCTAATTTTTTTTTAATAGTTGATGCCACTGTAATTCCAATGTTCCTTCTTTTGAAATKGAGTTATTCTGTATTTTTGTATACAAAAAGATGAAGGTAGTTTACCTCAGTTTTCTACATTACAATTCTCCTGTTGCAGTGTATCTCATAATCTGTTTATATGAATAGAAATTGCATCAAATGCAACATTAGAGGAATGGCATTAGCTTTACTTTAAATGAAGTCCTTATTCAGATACAAGTTATTAAAAAAGGGAAAATGGAATTACTATTTTTTTTATTACTTGATTATACATGAAACTGTTCAGTTTATTTCTGTGAATCCCACTCTTTGGCCAGTTCCTAGAAGTGCCATTATACAAATCTTAGCCTCACCAGGCCTGTCTCCTCAAGACATTAACAAAGCTTAATTTATATCTGAGCTTTCTGATGGACACAGAGCTGGTTGAAAACCTTCAGACAAAAGATTCTCACTCTCTGGTGGAGCTGGTGACCTCTTGTTTGAGCTGGTTTCAGTCTGCTGAGGCTCAGGTGTGTCCCTGTGAGACCTGAGCAGTCCCACACACCATGGGCTTGCACATGGCTTTGCTGGGAATGAGGAATGTCCCTCTGCACCARCCCCTCTGCTGTTGGAAGCAGAATTAGTAAGCCACAGAGAGCTGTAGAATTTCAAGCAGGATTTAATATGACTAATCATCATCCCACAGGATTTGACTGACATTTTGGTACTGGCTTCTGTGCAGCAGAARTAAGCCTTTAAGAATAAAACATTTTCTGTATTAAGAGGATACCCTTGGTGTAACTGTAGCAAAGCTAACMTGAGGAATGAGTCTTGTGCACTAAAACTGGAGCTCATGTGACAGACCAGGTAAGAGCCCAGGGTTCCACCATGGACACAAGGATTTGCCAAATKGAATAAACACAAACAGATCTAATTCTGATGCTTTCTCACTTGTGCATGCTCGACTTGAGAAGTCAATAACACTTTCCAAGACAGACTGTGTGAGCATTATCTGAAATTGAATAGCTGCCTTTGCTTAGGAACTCGTTGGGTTTTTTTGATAAGACAATGCAATAATATACACAGAGTATCTAGACTTGCTAAAATGTACACTCTTCCCTGAAAATGGCAAATGAAGTTTTGCATACACTTTGAAAATACTAATGCTACATTTTTCTTTGAAAACATAATAACATGATTTTTACTGACATCCAGATGTGACCTTTGCTGTCTTTGAAAAACAGATTTTCAACATCAGGCCTCTGATGTRGTGTGTCCTGCTTGCTAGTTGAGGGCATCTTACTCTGTTCTTATTTTTGAAATCCAAGTATTTGCATATAAATTTAAATCCATTAAATTGATATAAGAATAACTTTGGTTCCAAGATTACAGTTAGTTACATGTGTGCAGACTCATAATTTTTTTCATCATAATTTTGTTGGTATCCTGTTCCTTGTAATTCCTGGCTAAATCTGTCAKACCACATCATTTTGTGTGGCCTTTYCAGGGGTRCTGGTTGCTCTGTCTCAGAGTTTCCTTTCCATTTTATTCAGTGCTCTACATTATCCTGAGACCTGTTCTCTACAGCAAATYTCATTTTTAACATTCTGGGGCAGTAAAACAGGGCCAGTTTTCTAACTGTGCAAGAAAACCATGTCATTGATGGTTTTTATTGAAGAAAACATTTAAATACTTTTTAAAGGTGTTGTAGTCATCTTGGCAATGTGCAGTGTGTAGCAGCTAAGGATCTGTGACTCAGGAGGAAATGTGTTGGTACTCATTTAGGGAAAAAAACCTCTGTTTGTATTCATACAGAGCCTGAGCTGAGACCCAGGGGAGCAAACAGAACACTCTTCATCCCATGCTGGAGGAAATCTGCAGCTGATGTAAATTTTTATAACTCAGTTCACTTCAGAAGAGTGATGCTGATTTTGTAGGAGATGTAGTTTTTTGCACAGTGGTGGTATTTGCTCTGTTTATTTAAAAAACAGCTGTGCTTAATATCAGGCAGAGAAGCAAAATCAGTTCCCTGACTTGCATCCCTGTCCTCAGCAAAGCTCTTCTGGATTTAACCAGACTGGGATCAGTRTCTGTTCAATATATGCAAAACACCAAGAGGCATTTCTGCAGTTTTTGTTCTCTTACTGCTTTGAGCCACTTTGTGCATCAAGTGAGTTGRAAGCTGGGCTAAGCAGATGGTTTGRGATTTCTGTGAGGAAAACTGTCCTGGGGAGCCAGAGCAAGGGATTGCTTGCTTGGAGAGTTCTGAGCAGCTGTGGGTTTGAGTTTCATCGGGCACAGGTGAGTGGAAACTGGAAGAAAGGCTGGCACAATGTAGGGCMAACCTAAAGCTGCCCTCAGTGCCCCAGGTGTGAATGGCTGTGGAGGAGGGAATGTGTCCCCTCTTCTCCCAGCTCTGGGGGTGCATCTCAGCCTCAATGACAAATTCAGCCTGTGAGTTGTCATTTTTGCTCCAGGAGCCAGTTTWGTGTTTCCATTTGAGGAGTTTTGTATGCAAACCTTCCCAAGCATCAGGATGAGAGCGTTCTCCAGGGTGTGTTCCTGCTGCTTCAGCTCCGTGGCTTTGCAATTATTAAACTCTGCTGCCTTGCATGGCAATGTCAGCTCCTCCCAAAGCCAGCCATGTTCATTTACAGAATGGCAAGTGCAGCTCCATGAAACACATCTCATTGCTGTGCAATCTGCAAACYTCACAGGTGTTACACAGCAAACAGTGCCCTTTGACACTGCTCATGGCAGGGGTTTGGARCTACATGACCTCTATTGCCTCTTCAACCCAAACATCCTGTGATTATCTGGTTCTGTGAATACCAATGAAGAATTTTTAGCAGTTCCTCACAGTATTTTTCAATGGTTAAACTGGTTTGCCTTAAGTCACAGCATGAGTTTAGTTTATAATGACCCATAATTCTGTACTGTATGTAACCCAGACACCACCTTGCTCTGCAGGGAGCATCAGGACAGCTGGAATTTGGTAAGAGTTTGGGCAAGCAGTCACCAGTGCAMATGGCTGGCAGGTRACTTCTCAGTCAGAATCCCAGCACAGCTGAATGGATGATGTCTGTCATACTGGGGGATGATACAGGAAAATGTATCAAACACARATTTGACATATTTGCAAATTTTTTTTCCTCACACCATTTGTATTGTTAAAAACTGTGTCTCAATTTGCACTCAGCCTGTACTTCTGTTGTTTGTGTGAGTGTGAATTGGCACAGTTGGGACAGCTCTACCCTATATACAACTGACAGAGGAGGGAACTGGCTGTTTTGCAGTTTAATTAAATTAACTCATGAAAGTTGTACAGAAATGCAATTCCTTTGGCTGCTGCAAATATTTGGAGACAATCCTGGCCAAACATCTTCCTTGGTGGTGGAAGATCACCCTTAGAATAAGGATTAATGTACATTTCATTATTTATTCATATGGGGTTTTAATTTTKAGTTTCAGCACACGTCCATAGTTGCTCTCAGTCAAAACATCTGTCTTCATATTAACTCAGAGTACTTGTGATTGTTAAAAAAACAATGTTATGAGATGTGGGTGTAGAATAATTATCTCTCTAATACAGCATTAAGAAATTCCCTGCACGAAGAAAGACAGATTTACACTTGCTTTGTCTTATGTGGGTGTAAGAGATAATGGGAGTATAAATCTCTGTAGGATAATAAAATGTATAATTTAGAACCTCTGCATAAGATTAATGCCACACMGTTTTTTCTTCTTCACCCCTTTCCCCCCTCCCTGCTTTTGAGRTAGTGAGATTAATATTTTCACATGTTACACTTTCATTATCAACCAAAATAATCAACTGACCAWAACATATTTACAGGATTTTGGATTAAAAAAAATAATTCATAGGCTCATTGTTTTAGGAATAAAATTGTTTCTTAATAATTTTAATGTAGACTTTTAAAACTCAGTTTTTATTCAGTTGCCAGGACTTTTTCTTAGGTGTATTTGATGATAGTGGTTTTGGTTTAGGAATTGATCCTTTTTTTGAAATATGGTACCTTGTGATAATAAAGAAGGGGAACTGCAAGAAGAAAAAGTATTATGTAAAGAGGGAATAGGTTCTTGTGTATCAGTGTTAGCACTGGTTGCCAGTATTTAATAAAATACAATAATTTTGTGAGATACTTGGTGTTGTCAGGTGTTCATACTTCTAAAAATAAAAGTTATTGTGTAGTGAACTCTGTCCAGAGAGGCTGAACACCAGGAGCCACTTAGAGCCCTTTGTTGCTGATTTGTAAGCAATGTTGGAAGGCAGTGGRATGAAGGGGCTGCTTCCTGGTCCTGGTCATTGAGTGTTTTGGCATTTCACCTCATTTTCTGTGCTTTAGTTTACCCTGTGAACTCAGGGTCATGGTGCAAAGCTGCTTCAGATCCCAGGTGGCAAAGATGTGTCATGGGATGCTGTTCCCTAATTTTGCTGCTAGTTCATGTTCAGCATACTTGTTCCAGTGAAACCTCATCCTGTTCCTCTTTATCAGTTTCAAAACATCTCATTGCATGAGACTTCCCTCAGACAAATGGTTCTTGTGAACATTTTGTCTTTTGAAACTTTGCATTGCTTACTGTCTAATTTCATTTTAATGCTTAGCAGTAGGATTGGATCCATTTTCTTCTTTTTTTTTTTTTTTTAGGTTATAAATGCTTTCTCTTTGAGGCTAAACTTTCACATTCAATCTATAATTCAACCTGGAATTTAGGTTTTATTTTGAAGATAATTTCCTTTGCCAGGAAACCATTTAAGGATATGCTTTTTACCTGACTTTTGTATGTTAATTTATACTACTCCAATGAAAGAAATGCTTCAGTATTCTCTGGAATTCAATGGGATTTAAACATTTCTTGTTGATACCATGTGATGTGTACTGTAGTACCCTTTCCTTAAAATCCTTTGCCATAGACYCAGACTTCATGCTATTTATTTTTAGAACTTATTAGAGAASTGCTKCTTAAATATMCTTCAGCAGAGGTGGGTGTGTGAARCATGCTGTGAAACTGCAGTGATTCCAGCACTTGGGAAACATATTTTGGTCTGTCCAAGAAAGAATTCCTCAATTATTTCTCCTGTTTCCAAGCTCTGCAGAGAGCACTGAGCCTCACTGAGAGTCCTCTCCCTTCACTCTGTGCCATCTCTGTCATGTGACAGTGGTAATGCCACAATTTTAGGAACGAGTTCCTAATAAAATTCACCATTCTAATGCAGTTACAGGGGAGAGAAATGCTGTGAAGGTACCTGGCAAGCTGTGTCTGCTGAATTATTGCAAAGACAAATGTTTACACCTCATAAGTGAGTTTATGAGGATATAATTTCTGGCAGAGCTCAGTTAATAGAATTAGAAAAAGTGGAGATGCCATCAGAGGCAAACAAATTACTTTATCTTTTTCCTAAAATGGAAACTGAGAGTACTCTGATCTGCTTTTGAAATGTTTTTTACTGCACATTGTATCCTGTTTCCAGGAAAAAGAACAGACTCACTTTGTTCCAAATACCTACCATAATGAGAAACATTACCTCAAAGATGATTCCAAACCACAGTCTTCAAGGCTTGAAAGTGCTTTTATTTTCCTAATATTTCAATCCATCTCTGTTTTAAAGATTGCAAATTGCAGAGCTTGGTCTTTTAATCCATGTTTCTGTCTATTTATGCCATGAATGTGCCAGAACATAGCTGTACATACTTTCTTTAATTTGATACAAATTCTGCAGCATTTTCTTCTTTGGTAAACTTGAAATTGAATAATAATAATAGTTTTACTTAGCTTTTAGGTTGTGCTTTAGTGGGTTAAAAAAGACTGCGTAAAAAATCAATTAGGAAAGGTTTAATGAATAGCATTGTTTTTCCTCACTTATGCCTCTCCTTGTGATAATTAAAAATGCTTTTGTTTTTCTACTGTGAGGAGCTGCACTGCATCAAGGCCAGCAGAGTGTTTACAAAGAAGTGATGTATGAGCTCTGTGARGCCATAAAATAAAGCACAGCAAGCTGAGGTTGGGTTCTTCTCTAAGTTTCAATGATTGCAKGTTTGTAATTTTACCTGGGACATGGTGAAAGTTTATTTCTATAAATGCTAGTGATGTTGTTAATAATTGTGTCCAGGATCAGCATAGAACAGCACTGATCAAACCCTTTGAGGCTTTGTTTTAAATCAAGTGTGAGAAATTTGACAAGTCCATTGTTGTCTAATATAGATTTTTTTGTGATATGCTTCAGGTATCAAAGCTAGAACTGCAGAAACATCAAAGAACRAACTCCAATTTACAGATCTGTCAATATAGGCAGCCAGCAGCATTATGATTGATGTAATTTATTRTAAGATTACTGGGGGGAAGCTCAGCACAAATGATTTCTGCAGCACTTGTTACTTACAGGTTTTACAAGCAGTAACATTTAGAATAATGACCATCTAATATAGTTCTCTGCAAAGCACAGATAATAAATTCAGTTMTTGGCTCACCTTGTGAATTGCTGGCTTGTATGGAGATAGCCACAATTGTTGACAATTCCTTAGCTCCCTTAGTCAGAGATTACAGTGTTTAATTTTGCCATCACACCCCTTGTGTTTGGCTGTTYAGGAGAGCCCTTTGAGTTCATTTACCAAGCAAACTTTGTAGTTATTGTTCACTCTTTTCAGTTCTRTCCATCCTTGCCCTTTTGCAAACATTATCAGCTTTAATTGTATATTTTAATTGTATATTTGCATCATGCCATGGGCTGAGAATCAGTCCCTAGGTAGCTTTTCACCCTGAGTAATTGGTAATGGCTTACTAAGAAGTGTAGTATCAAGGAAGGATTTTCCAGGGTGATGTTTCCCTCTAGCTTCTGGGTATTCCTGTCTCCTGGAATCAGCAGCAGCTTGTGTGGTATTGAGTTCAAAGCTTAAAACATGCTCAGAAATATGTTGTAACAATTTCTGCCACTCTCTTAGTGGGAGTATTTGATCTGACAAGACTGATGTTCTCCCAAAAGCTGTTGAGTACTATAAAAGAGAATTAATCCTCTAAGAGTAATTAATAATCTTTAATCAGATATTGTATGATTTTCCCTGAAATCAATATCCAGGTGGATGACTCAGAGCATCAGAGTGACTCACACTATTTACTCTTCTGAAATCCTGACAAAACAATTTGTTTGAAGGGAAGTATATAATTTTTGTGAAATTGAATAAACATKAAAAAAAATGGTATTTTGAGACCAGCCTAAGATGCTGTCTGTCTCTTGTTGGCATTCTGCAGGAGTAAAGAGAATTGAATTAGGTTTGACATCAGTAGGTTTGACTCAGAAAGGATTATTGCTGGGGGTTTGCTTTAGTACTCAGAACTTGTTGTTCCCTTGGAGGTGCCRTAACAACCCTGTGGCTTCCCTGACATGCAGCAAAGCTCACCCTTTCAGTTGGGCTCTCAGAGCTGCTGCTCTCCCTTGGGAACACATCTGAATATCTGTAGATTTAAAGGTTTTTAATGCTGATGTTGGAAGTTTGTGTTGCCATAATCTTAACAATCAGGGTGCCTTTTGGAGGACAATGAAAACAAAATCTGGAGAGGAAGGGGAAGAAACCTGGCATTAAATACTTGTGTTTCTGGATTGCCAGCAGTGAAACAGCAGAGACACAGACYTTCTGACACATCAGACACCTCTTATTTCCTGCAGATGGGTAAAAAATCCTTGAGCTGGAAAATCAACCACTCTCCTTTGCTGTGAGAGACACTCTGCACAGATCTAAGAGCTTGGCAAGTATTATCTGGCAGAGCTGAGCATGGCAGCAGTGGGACCCTCAGCWGCTGAGCTGTGACCTGTGCTCCTCACTCCTGAGGGAGCACAGAAGGAAGCACTACATTTCAG
Source organism: Alauda arvensis (assembly GCA_902810485.1). Lineage (NCBI taxonomy): Eukaryota > Metazoa > Chordata > Aves > Passeriformes > Alaudidae > Alauda > Alauda arvensis. Next base: position 675,492 of record CADDXX010000322.1, read on the forward strand.
TGACAGCCCATGATCCTGCAGCAATTCCAGCCCTGAACCTTTTGTCCCCTGACAAGAGGATTTGTTGGAACTTGCAGTAGAGTTAGAAGTACCACAGAGGAGTTGCAAGTTTTAGGAATACTTTTCACAGCTCTGCTCCATATCTAATATTGAATATTCCTCTGCATGGGGACAGCTTTTGGTTTTGTACCATAGCAGCTTTTACTAAGTTTTGAGRCACAGTGTTATTCACAAAGATATTATAAAATTGGACTGTTGAAAACCTGTAATCAGCATCTACCATTAATATTTTGATTTAACAGTAGTGAATACATAYCCTTGTTCATGGCCACACTACATTGCTTTGAATTATTTTAATGCAATAGTCATTTGAGTAGTGAAAAATACTCTTGTGAATGACCTCAATTTCAGCTTGGGGAGTGCTAAGAAACATTTAATCAGATTTGTCAGATCAATGGAGAGAAGTTTGCATAATGAAGAATAAAGAACTGCAGTAGTATTGCTTAGATAGGGGAGCTTAAATTGATTCTTATTTGGTGTTTACTGTTTTAGCTTTGTTAAGCTTCAATGTCATTTTTAACATTATTTACAGAAGCCAGTGTTCTGACTTGTTATCCTGTTTTTATGCAGTTGTTTCAATGTTAAGCATTACTTTAACTTGTCTGTAGTCTTCTAACCTGGCTGCTTCCCTTCATTGATTATATTTGAGAAAACTTTGGCTCATAACTTGTTCCCCAGGTTCAGAGCTGACTACTAACTGCCCCCATCAGCCAAGCAGACCCTGTGTCCTTCCCTCCCCCTCAGGACCCCTATATATATATATATACATATATATATATATATATATATATATATGTGCATTAATCATTGAGCATCTGTCAAACTCTTACCTCACCTGATGTGCACACACACCTTTCTCTCTGAGAGCACTCAGGTCCCAGTGATCCCCCAGCTCTGCTGGGCGCTGTCCCACACGGGTTTGCTGTGCCAGAGCAGCCTGGGGCTGCCAGCTTCTCTCTCCCTGGTACAGCTCTGTCCTAGCTCCTCACTGCTTCCTGCAGAGCAAACCTGGGTGCCCTGGCTCAGTGCAAGCTCCAGACCACTTCTGAGACCATTTAATATAGTATATCTAGCATAGAAATGTATTGTATTTCTATAATGTATTACAGAATTTTTCATCCATTGTTCGTGTGATGGAGGGGTAGAAGGGTAATTGTTTCTGAGCACAAATTAACCAGACATTGTGTGTTCTCTCTTTATAATGCATCTTTCTTTTTTTTTTTTCCTTTCTTTTTCCTGAGTAAGTCCCTGATGCCCAGTGCAGATTTGCTTTCCAGTTAAGTATAATTTGGTATTTTTCCAGAAGCATAGTTACCTGTAAAGTGAAGACTGACTTTTTAAAGAGATGCTTTGGGATTGTGTTTATCAGATTCAGGGAAACCATACCTTATTAAGTGTTCTTTTTTTCCCCCCTTGCCTGAAGGTTGAAAGTTTTTTTCTGAAGTACATCAAAGCCAGAAAATGACAGGGCAATTACTTCTTTTAAAATTTATTCAATAGCAATCAGTAAACAGATACTGTGTCATACCCACTCAGCCTGTTTTGTGTACACAGTTTGGTTTTGTGGAGGCAGATGGCTGTCAAGTCACAAACTTCAGCACCATGAGATTCTATTGACAGGAATTKGATCCCATAGTATTAGCTGAATCTGGGACCAAGTTTTGGCTCTGGCACTGCTATTAGCTGTGAAATAGTTGCTTTTTTCCTTCAGCTGATACCAACTGGCAGATAGTTTGTGCATGATAAATAGCCAGTGGTAAAATAGTTCTAGATTTCTATTTTGTAATTTGTGTGAGTGATAGTTTTATGTTTGCTTTCCCCGTTTCACCTGTGGATCCTGTGTGCTCTGTGCTGCAGAGCAGTTGTACAGGACAGGAGGCAGCTGCCAGAACAGGCACAGGCTCAGAGCTTCCCTGGGATGGTGGGAGTTGAGGTTTGCAGCCTTCCAGGGTAATGAGAAAATGGAATCTGGGTCTCCCACTGCTGGGAAGAGTTTTCTGATCTCCAGGCTGTTATTAAAATAGACATCAACATTAGCACCCCCAGCTTGGACAAAAACCCTTAGCAGCTCTGTGTTACTCTGGCCACAGGATGTCTGAGCATACCCTGAGAATAAACCCCTCAGCAATGTGGATTTTAGGTGTGCTCAGAGTGGGGAAATTGCAGCCATGCACTGAGGGGAAGCTCTCAGCACTCAGGGAGCTTTAAAGGTAAAAGTGAAGTGCCTGGGAAGCAGAGGCTCATCACAGCTTGGGAGGTAAATGTGTAAATACTGATATAAATACAGGAATTGTTCCAAACCTTCTTTTCTAGAAGTGTGGCTGTCCCACTATTGTCTCTAGGGTCACAGGGCAATTTGCATTTTGCAGTGTGAAGTAACTGAAGGCTGCCTAGTTGAGATGACCAGAGCTTTCASAGCTTTCTCCACTGGCAGGGAGTTGAGTGGTTCCCAACACTGACTTGAAATGTTTTTTCCTGTGCATCTGAGTCCGTCCATAATTGCAGTGCAGGTGTTTTACTGCTGTGACTGATAAAAGCATAACATAACACAAATGATGCAGGCAGAGTTTAAAATGACTGTGTGGTTTCATGCAAGTTTGTTAACTTTTTATACTGTTGGCTTAGAATGATGCCTTGGACAGTCACTTGTCTTGCACCCACAGCCCAAAARCCCCACACAGGTTTTTGTGTGAAAAATTCATGCTCTGTATGTTGGACCAGCAGTTAAATGGACAGCTATAAAAGCCTCTAGGGTGGGTTCTCTCTTGTAGGATGCAATCCATTATTCATGACACCAACCTGCCTTGGCAAGCTTAAAGGTATTTCTAGCATTAACTCAGCTATGTATTCAAATCCAGAAACTGTATGTGACATAGCATCCACCTCTTTGATCCCAGCATATCTTCCCAAGCCTCTCACATCTCTGTCAGTCACTTGGGAGGAAGGATGAGAATGGTTCACCTGAAGTTACTGGATGTGAAATTTATTGTGGGGAAAAAAAAATTGTCTGTGGCTGTTGCCTCGCTAATTTATCTTCATTCCAAATGGTAAACATGTTGGTAAATGTGAATAAAAAGCCTCCAGAGTATAAATAATAAATGCTTCTTCCAGCTGTACTGAGTGCTTTACGTTTCTGTAATGATGCCAGTATTTTTTCTTYTGCTTTTAAATGGATTACATTGTTACACTGCACTGTGCTCTCTGCTAGGCTCTGTGAAGGCCTTTATCTGTTCATAAGTGTTGATTTTACATAATTACTGGCATACAGCATCATATGCTGCAAATAAAACACAAATGCAATGAATATTCAGGGAATCCTTAGCAATTTGTAGTATTTTGTACAAGCTCAGWGCAGATGTTTAGAAGTTTCTCAGTTTTTAATAAGTAATAGATGATTTTGTTCAAAATGTCTGAATTATGAATATATTTATGTGTTTCCTTACTAGGATAATGTTTGTGAATGTATCTTACCTGAATTATAATTATTACATTAAATCCACACAAATTCCCATAGTAAGTAAAATCAAAATRTGTCATTTCCCTCCACCCTGTTCCCCATTTCTAACCATAAAATTGAAGGCACTGCCTCAGATTCCTTCAGGAGTCCTTTACCCCCTCCAGTTTGTCTTCCTGGATGTATAAGATTCACGTAAGTTTATCTTGGGTACAAGACAAAGGTATAAATTAGCAATTCTTCATAGTTCCTTTGAAAATCACAGGATGAACATAAGGTTCCAGCAACCACTTAGGGGACAGACATTGACTTTTCTAACAGTGGAAAAGGTAATGCCTATCAGAAAAAAACATCAAGTGGAACCTTAGGAGCAAAGATTGAGTTAACCTTGGATTTTCTTTGCATAGATCTGACAGTTGGTCAGCAGCAGAATAACTGCTGTTAGCACTGAACTTACAGAGCATTCAGATATTTATTTGATGCATATTGGTATTTATATTGATATTGATTTATTTGATGCATCAAATAAAACTGTGCTCACTGCACATTTTAATAAAGGAATTGAAACAGAATTATTTGCCCAAAGTAGTCAATTTGTATGACTCCTCTTTTCAGAAGGAACTTCCAGTTGAGGACCAGAAAATAGGTTTTATTGTCTGTCAGCATCCTGTTGAGATAGAGTTCAAAGGAAAGCACATAAAACCAGTGATAGGTTTCTCTGCTGAAATGGTGTTTGTTATTTAGATGAAGTGTAAAGGTGTAAGAGAAATGTGCTGTGTTGGAGAATATTTTATGGTAGTCTCAAAGAAACCAAGCCATGCCAGTCTTTAGCTTCTGCATAGGGTTTTTTCTTTTTTAACGTGAATGAATCTATTGCTAAAGCACTGTCTACAATTTCTTTCCTGATTCATCTCTGCTTTAACATGGATGAAATTCCAGTCAGTCTCCTTCCTTTCCTGAATGCATGGTCAGATAATATGACACTGCCTTCAACACTATCTGCAGATAGAAACTTGATAATGGCACCTTACAGATGATTGTCCCATGGAAGTAAATGAATATTTGAGCTGTCTGTCTCATGGGAAGTGTGATTAGGCCACAAGTGCAAGGAGTTTTGCAGAGAGGTCAAAGCTTCAATGATGAATGGAGAATCTGAGCTGTCAGAAGGCATCTGATACAGAACTGGACAGTGAATTTAGAGCAGAGATTGATCACATTTCCTTGAAAAGAAATTTCCTCCCTCCTTCTTAGGTATGGGAAAACCTCCTGAGGAGCTGGTCAGACTGCAGAATGAGGTACTTAGCTGCTGTTTTGCTGTGTTGGCTGCTCTCTGGACATGTATTGCCTCAGGCTGTTCATTCTCAGCTCGCCGAGSCATTGAAGCTCACAATTTCTTCTGCTCCTTTTGAGGGCAAATGCATTTGATCTCTGCTTTGTGCAGTGCAGCGTTCTGGCCCTGTTTCATCATCATGASTTAAATCCTCTTCACAATCCTTCAAAACCTCAAAGAGTCTTGACACAGCAGAACTTTTGGAGCTGAGCTCCATTGTGCAGCAGGAGCCTGGCTCTCCACAGCAGTGTTCTGTTTGGAGCACGGGGAGGGCAGGAGCAGGCAGCTCCTGAGCTGTGGCTCAAGAGACCTCGAGAGGAAGTGCAGCAATGACTGGAACCGAGTGGAAATTGTGGAGTGAAACCACTCAGACAACGAACAGTCACCGAATGTGGGAACTCATGTAGGGTTTGTCTCAACAGCTGCGGTAAATGGGAGCAGATGATGATGATGAGCCTGTGCGCTGTTGGTGCAGAGGGTGATGAATGAACACTGCCTGTGCTGCTCTGAGCAGCCCCACCGAGGCAGCAGCAGCGTTYGGCCAGCTCGGCTTTGATTTCATTACAAGTGTCAGGCGCTTGTGTCTAGACTGGTGCTTTGGCAGCTAATTGATCTCCGGCATTTGATATGCTAATTATTTCTTTCATAAGATGCTAATATGTGTACGGTGAAAAAAGCAGCTTTTAAATGCTACGAGGATCTCAGAGGCCTGTTTGGAAGAGGAAAGTAAGAGCTGGAAATCTTGATTTATGTCAGTACAGTGTAYAAGTGAGTGAAGGTTTCTAGTTGTGGGAATTTAGCTGGGAAATGAGAATGTTAAGATAGAAATTGTTTAGTCATGTAGTGACTGTACAGGGCATGGAGCAGSCTATCCTGCACAGCCCAAACAGAGCAAATTGGTGTGGAGGAGGGAGTATACTCCTCTGTCCAACACACTGATTTGCTGCTGCTATATGGATTTTCTTTTTTTTTTGTCAGTGATTTGGATGTCATAGTTTTAATCATATTTCCTGCAGTGAGAGAAGGAAAACCAAATAATAGGGAAGTGTAGTTGAGTCAGCTCCCAGTTCTCCTCCAGGGCAGTACCTCTCTACATTATAACTACTCCTCCAGGCAGCTGTTACTTGCTGGCTCTCTGAATTCCTTCCATTTGACCATTCAAAATCTGATGTTAATTGACTGTTTTCTGTTCACTCCCAATTTTTTTTTGTCCTCTTCCTCTTTGGATTTGCTTCACCCTCKGGGTACTTTAAAATACAGTGTGATGAGTCTCAGTCATTACCTCTCTGAAGCTCCATGTGGAATTTTAATTGTATGTGTTCTTCAGGCTGTGACAGAAAGGAGCCATCAGGGAGAGTTTMCATACACATTTCCTTTTGTCCATCTCCACCCAGATATGCTGAAAAATGCTTTTATTAAATACATATTTGATAGGTTTTAAAGCTATCAAAGGRAGTTTGCTGAAAGATAACTACTGAGGAGCCCTCCAAGGACCCAGGATAGAGCTGGAAGCACACATTATTCATGTAGGACAGAGCCAGAGGCAGAACCAGGATCCCTACTGACCCTTGGAGGCCAGCCATGTTTGGCAAGTGAACAATTTAATTTTATTAAATATTTTTGAAAGAAAGCTGCTGGATTTTCTTCTACACAGACAGCTTTTGCATAGRCTAATAGTCTGTCCCAGTGCCACTGAGTAGATAGTAATTGGATTACTAATACATACTTAAAGAAGAGTTAACAAATTAATGGAATTATAAAGGGATATCAGCTAAACATGGAGAGTTATTATCCAGGAAGCTCATGTGCAAATAGATGTCTCTTTAATATGCTTTATAGTGGCCTTCAAATACCAAATCCCCCATGAAAATAGCACTGGGTGTCTCACACACTCACACCACTGTGCCCAGGTGCAAGGTGCTGTTGGTGATGCAGGAACAGCCCTCAGCAGCTGCATTAATGCACCCATGGATTAATTAGAGGCTGCTCTGTGGTGTGTGTGGAGTGTTCTGACAGCTTGCATTCTGCCARGTGGGGTGTTCCAAAATCATGTTCTCATGTGTGATTTTTAAATAGTGCTCGAATTTTTAAACTTCTCTCAACAAAAGCTTTCAGATACTCCAGGCTAGCTTCAGACAAATCAGGGACCTCTTCTGTAGCCCAGCTGAGCTTGGAGCTACCCTGCWTTCCTTAGGGTGTGTGTTTAGGTTCATTAAACATCTGCTGAGAAATGCRTGATACACTGAGTTATTTGTAGAACACTGAATGAATAGCAATAGGTAACTAAAGCATGTTAGGAGCTCTCACAAGAGACACAAGCCATGACTTTGGCTTGGGCACAAGGGTTGCTGAGGGGCCTGAGGAGGCAGCTCTGTGCTGGAGGTGGTGACATTTGACATGCCAGCTCATGGGCTCACCTGGGTGTTCACTGGGTGTGCATGAGTACAGTTCAGAGAGAAATACACAGTTCCTCTGGCTAGAGTATCCTGTCTGGCCCTATTCATGATTTTTGAACAAACTGAGAATAAACACCTGCAGTAATGAAAGCTGTGCCTCAGGAGAAGAGTGTTGATGTGAGAGTGCACACACCCTGAATTCTGATCTGTAATATTTCCTCTATGCTATGAAGTATCTTATAAAATCTGTCCAACCTTCTAAGCCACAATGCTGTAGATAAAAGGTCTTGGTGGTGGTTGCTTTTTAARTGGTTCTTACTGGGATAATCTGCTTGGCATAATCTGGAGCCCTYTGGTTGCTGCTCAGCAATCCTTTTGTATCCAGGTTCCACTTACTACAAGGATCAATCCTTTCATTGARGAGTTCCAGAGCTGCAGCCAGCAAATGTATTTTCATGCAGGTTTTACCTTTTCTGAAACTGAAGGGAAACTGTGGAGTAAATTGTGATGAGCCTTATTCACAGGAGCACTCTGCCTTCCCCACAGCAGTGCTTCCCCTTGTTCTCATTTGTAACATTTGTTTTACTGTGTCTTTATAGATCCCAGGCATTAAGAGCTTGTATCAAATCTCTCCAGAGAAAAAAGAAAAAATCAGTTACTGGTGATTAATTCCACACTTGAACTTAACAGAGATATTACAACCTCTAACAACAGTTAGTATTTTAATCATGAGATCTTTACTTTTCCCAGCAATTGATTTCATCACTGTTGCATTGACTGTACCTTGTAGCTTGGCAAATGGAGATCAGGTCTGGTGACTGAGCCCAAAGCAGTGTTTATAAAGCACAATTCTTGGTGGGGCTGAGTCAGACAAGGTTTTAGAAATATTCCTTTTAGTTTTCCCTTTATTGTGAGAATATTCCCTTCAGGGGCTTTCATTCTTATACTTCATTCATATATACATATTTCATTCAGTGTTTTGTGGAAGCATGACACAGCAACACTAAACATTAAATGTGGATGTAAATTAGTAAGTATTATTTTGCAGAAAAAAAAAAAAAGTTTTTCATTTATTCATACATTGGGGATGAGATTCCAAAATCTCCTGGTTTTAAGARTCTCATCTCTCCACAGCATGGTGAGATCAAGCCAGGCCCATCTGTGACTCCTCTGCTGCTGCCTGTGACTTCCCAGCTCAAGCAGCCACCTACTCTKTCACCAGAGCTCTGCCTGAGCATGGGCTTTGGCACAATACCCAGAATCAGGATTTGAACTTACACTTTTGGATTTGTAGCATTTCCTTGAGCAGCTCTGACACTAAGCCTGTTATCAGATCAAACAATGGAAAAGAAATTCCTTGGCTTATGTGGCTGTGGTGGCTCAGTGGCTCTGGATTGAATTATTTGCAGACTAGAACAGAACTGTCCATCAGCTCCTGTGTGCTGARTGACTTGGAGTCATAATTTTTGGAAGGTGTCTGGGTGAAGTTCATGTTACAAGCTAAGGTGATTCTCTCACTTTTACCCTTACAGTTTTCACAGTCTATGAAATATTACTGCACTCCCATAATCACAAATAGCAATTGTTTTGATGTATGATTAATAATTTACAGAGTTGGGGGAAATAGATGACTAAGGCCCTTAGCACTGTACAGCCTGATTGGATTTTGATGTACAGACATCTAATTGTTTTGAAATGTAAGTGCTCTGCTTTATCTTTGCTTATCATTACCACTAACAATTTGGAATGTTTTCTGAGAGCTTCAATTTCTCTAATCCTCAGTTGTTTTTTAATCATTTCATGTAGAAGGGTTTTATCTTCATAAGAACTGCTGCGAAAATGATCTTTAGTTAAACCTGTGAAGTGTAAAAATCATCTGTCAAAGCAGATGTACAGCATTTCCACTGTTAATATCTCTTTGGCCTTTAATCCTATTTTTCTGGTTTGTGTGGGCACTGACAGTTAACTCAAGTTTCAATCAAACCTAGACAAATAGGATTTTTCCCTGCCCTACAGTCGGCTAGTCAGACAGCCAGGGAGTTTTTTCACACTGTTCAGAGACTCATTAGACCTTTGTTCAGACTGGCTAAGGCACAGCAAGGATGTAGAACCTGCTCTTTCATAGTCCACAGTATTTTTCACAGGCTGAAGATTAAGGTTTTATAGGCAAAATATTTTCCATTTTATTTGAAAATKAAGCCTGTGTAATTTGCAACTGCAAAGTTTTGACATGCCTTAGAGAATGAAAACATTGGAGTGGGAGCTGTTTCACAAATGAATTAATTTGATGCCATTCAGTTAATGATACCTGAAATGTTGCTAAGCACWTAAATGCAAAGGACTGAAAATTTTAACACTGCATTATTACTATTTCAGTGGATGTTTTTTAATGAGTGCCCATTGGTCTGCAAAGAAAGGAATTTAGTTTGTGACATCATTTCTTGATGGCATACTCTGTAAAGATACTGAGAATTAATTAAATGTCAAATTACCAGTGAATTTAGATATTAGATAATAGAAATATAGATGGGAATTACATCATTACAGTACTCAGTACTTGTATTTAATGYCARTGGGGAGTTAGCTGAGTACTATAAAACACATTAAAAATGGCCAATCACTTCCCCAAAGGTCTTGTCTYCTTAAATGATGAAAAGATAACAGATTAAAGCAAAATGGAACTGGGCAASTGGCAGGAGGGGTAAGGTAAATCTGTTAGGAGCATTAAAAGAAAATAAAATAATTAAAATCTACCTCACTTAAAATATGATTGCAGCCTTGCCARATAGAGTGAGTACAGTGACAGGTAAATGCATTGTTGACAATAAAAATCTGAATTTTTTTGGGCTGGTCAACTCTTCTCACACTCAGGTACCTCAGTGCAAATAACCTTACCTGAGCCAGGGGATGAAATACCCTGCAAGGGTCAGCAGTGCAGCTGCTCTTGAAGCCCAAACACTTCCCAACCTCACTGCTGGTGTAAATAAACTAATTCCCAGATTCCCTATCAAATCTGGCCCCAGGTGTTTAGTCTGGAGCATGGTGCAGCATCCTTAGCTGAAGTTATATAACTCTTTATTTTGTAATCTTCCTGTGKCAGTGTTCTTCCATCTGTGCACATTCTAGTTCCTTGCAAAAACTACCTCCACACACAATGACTCTTTTTTTCCCCCCTTGCTCTACCAGAACTTCATGGATCCTGTCCATGTGTCATGACTTTGTCACACTCATTAGAACTTGAAATGAAACCTATTGAGGTGACTGAACATCATCTCAGAACACCTGGTGCTTTGGCATTTCACATGTCATGTGGGTCATGACATAATGGCATTTCTAATTGTCAGCCACAGAGCCAGGTACAAAAACAGTGAGCAGAGAAGGGAAATCCCTGGTGGGAGAGCTCAAGGTTATCACTCTGCTCCTGACAGAGCTGACAAACCAACTCACCCACATGAAAGACTGGGCTGCTTCTGTAGTACTGTTCTGTAATGGAAAGGCACAGAAAGATSTTCTGCCTTTTGTCCTGGATTTCTAATCTCTCATGTATTCTTTTCTSTCTTCCTTTGTCACAAGGTACATTACATTCTCTTCTGTGGATTCCAGCTCTAAATCCAAGGGAGTATTTCTGTATTAAAAGATACAGTTAATGTAACACATGTCTGTGAGTGTGAGCATGTGTGAGATATGAATGGCTGGGACAAACACATATTTTTGGTTTATGTAACTCTGTCATGGAAAGAAAAAAAGACATTTCTAATGCCACAGTGTCAGTGATGGGTCAAGGGACACAATTTCCCAGCCTGCCACAGGGAAACTATTCCCCTGCTGCTGGGCTCTAAATATGCAGAACTGGAAAGATTTCAAAGGACTGCTGTGAGCTGATTGCCTCTAGAAACCCCCCAAAGCATGGCCTGTGATAATTATCCACCCTGCAGTGTCTGGAGATGCAACAGGAGCACTTTCTCCTGCTCCTGTGCAGAGCACTGACACCTGCAGTGGAGTTGGATGTTGCAGCCCCTGCTCTGAGGGCAGCAGTGCATGTGGAAGTGRTGCTGATGGAGCCTGCAGGGAGCAAACACCTCTCACGTGCTGCAGAAAGAAGTGGGAGCTGAGGGCTTTTCACAGGAGCATCCTCAAAAACACCAAACCTAAATGGACTTAGAATTTTGAAAAGAGACTTGAGCCAAAGCTATCCAGATCTGAACAAGTAAAAGCATCTGATACATTGCAATATGTTTTGTATATATCCAGACTTTAGCCAAATTCTGTGGTTTGTCTTGCTCGTGGAATTGGACAAAATTCACACCATTTCAGGCAGATGTGCATTAATAATAACCARGTAATAAAGGTGGAGCTCTCAGGGTTTGTTCTCCATATAACTAACCTATTTCACTTCTCAGRTGCATTTCTAAGCCTGACATTTTGGGCTAAATGTCTGCAGAGCACAGGAAGGGAATAGGTCCTGCAGTGGCTGCCCTGCTGTCGTGCTGGTTTTGAGCAGTGTCAGGGTGACAGGCAGTGTGTTTGTGCATTCCCACAAAGTCTCCTGCTCCTGTCCTTTAGCCACCAGCAGCATATGGGAATGCTGCAGGCAGTAAGCTCTCTTTTAAGTACCTGGTGTGCTTTGAAACTTCCTGCAGTGAATTCTCTCTGACAAAGTTACTTTTTACTCTTCTTTTGCTAGGAGGAAGATCATCCAAATTAATGATCCTCAGAAAAGTGATGTATCATTTAAATGATCTAGAGAAATCCTGAATTTATTCAGATCAGTAGAAAAAAATCCCATTGGCTTAAAAGGGAATACAYTTTTTCATTTATGATTTTCATAGAKCAGYCTGGGATATGGAAAGAAAAAGGGAGAATGCCTCTTAATGGTTGGTTTCTTTTCCTGTAACTGGTTCATTGCCTCTCTTCCTCCTGAATTTCCTGGTAATAACATTTGCCACATACCAAGTTGCTTGGAACATGCTTAAAAAACCTCTCTAATCTCTAAAGCCAGGGGACTTTCATGCAGTCAGAAGCAGATATTAAAGAATAAATACAGAGTCAGATCATATCTGATTACTTCAGCAAACATTAAGAAAATACTGAAAAAATTGCATAATTTCAGGCTTCATTGCTGCTGAACAGCACTATAGGTAAGAGAGTAAATAGCTAAACTTGTGATGGAAGGAGTGGATTGAYATATTTTGACAGTGGTATATGCTTAAGGAATGACACAAATTAAATACTTATGTTGTCACCTTCTGGAAGATGTAAATGRCAGCCCAAGTAGCATTTYCTTAGGAGAAAAAKGAATAAATAAATYAATATAACCTAGCTGATATAAACACTGCTCTGATATAAATAATAAGCATCAAGTCCCATTGTGATGCACAGACACACAGGAATAGACAGATTTTGCCTGGTGTGAGTTTATAATCTGAGAAATGCTAAGGAGATGTAGAGAAATTAGACTTTTTTTTCCAAATATCCCTTCTTACTGACAAAGTTGGACAGCTGGCACTGTTGAAAATTTCTTTAGCCAGTTAAATGCTTAACTCCCATCCCAGTAAGACCTGAATTTCTAAGTCACCTGTAAAAAGGACCTAAACCTGTATCTGTAGGTCTAGCTTAAGTCAGGCCTTTCAGATATTTTAGGCAAATATTTCACTGAACATCTGGATAATAATGAGTGGAACAAACCTAAAGTATCAAAAAAAATGAAGCAAATCTTTCATCTAAAGTCATTGTACACTGCCTTTCATGTGCTTAGGCTACACCTTAAAAATGAGGCACAGTCTCCTAATTTCTTTAGAATTTTTTGCCAAATGTTTTTAGTGATAGTGGCCAGACAGATGTGTGTTAACAAAGATCTKTGTCTGAATTCCAGACCTTCATCCTAAACACAAACCCTTTATATTTCTGAGAATCCCAATGCATGTAACACAGGCACTGAGGTTGTGGTGTCAGACATCCAGTTAGGCATCAAAGACAGAGAGCAGCTAGCAAGCAGGTGCTGCTTCCAAAGAGAATAAAGCCCTTTTGAAGGCAATAGAAACTGTCAAAGTTAAATTAAAAATTAAAAATCCATTCTGTGGGCTGCTGACACACCAGGCTGCCTGACAGCCACAGAGCCAGAAGTTTCCAAAGCTCTCAGATGGAACTGTGAGTTGCCTGTGTTCTCTGTGCTTCCCCCTCTAACCCAATCAACTTTTATCCTACAGTGAAATATCATCACAGTGTCTGTGAACTGATCATCTTGGTCATAAGGAAAAAAAAACCCATCCTTTTTAAAATATCCTGAGTGATCAAGTATTCATCTGGCTTATGCTTTAGCAAGTGATGTATTGATGTAAAAATGATAGACTTTCTCGGAATTTTAATGATTTATTATTTATGGTAATGTACTGCTGCATGCCAGTCTCTCAAAATGAAGATATATATGGCCTTCAACATGAAAAAACACTGCCTACAGTCACAAGAAGTGTTTCAATAAATTATTACATGTGTTAAATTTAGGCCTTAGAATCTGCAAGTAGGGTAAAGTGGGGTAATTCATGTTGTTTGGGTTCACAGAGTCAYAGAATCCTAGAATATCCTGAGCTGGAAAGGACTCCCAGGGATGATGGAAATCCAGCTCCTGGCCCTGCCCAGCACAGCCCTTACAATCCCACCCTGTGCCTGAGAGCTTTGTCCAAATGCTTCTTGAGCTCTGCCAGGCTGCTGCTGTGGCCACTGCCCTGGGGAGCCTGTTCCAGTGCCAAACACCCTTTGGGTGAGGGTTTTTTCTTAATATCCATCCTGACCCTCCCCTGGTACAGCTCCAGCCCTTCCCTCGGGTGCTGTCCCTGATCACAGGGAGCACAGATTGGAGCTGCCCCTCTGGAGGGTGCTGAAAACCTCAGTGAGGTCTCCCCTGAGTCTCCTCCAGGCTGAACAGACCCAGGTGTCCTCAGCTGCTCCTCATGCAGCCTCCCTGCATGCCCTTCCCCATCCTCGTGGCCTCCTTTGCACACTCTCTATTAATTTAATGTCCTTTTTTTATGTTGTGGTGCCCAAAAACGCACACAGGACTCGAGGTGAGGCCACATCAGTGCAGAGCAGAGCAGGGCAATCACCTCCTTTTTATTCTGAAAGCACTGAAGTGCCAGAGCAAAATATTGAGGATATTCTGAAGTAGATAATACCTGTCTTTCCCTGTCCTCCACATTTATACCCTGTTGTGTGGTGACTGACATTTCTGGGTGTTTTTGTTGGGATTCTTTCCTGTTTTACTGGCCTCCCCTGTCAAGAAGAAACAGTAGAGTAATAAAGGACAATACTTTTGTTGTCATGAGCAATTTACCATCATATACCTTACAGAGCTCTGAAAGTCAGGTGTTTATTGCTTGCTGCTGCTTGAGATCATGACAAAAATCTATCTATAATTAAGCAAAACCTTCCAGCTATACGTTGCTAGAATGTAAAAGGATGCARTGCCTTTATCACTGTCACACATTCAGTCAAAACCTGCTTGGGATCAGCTCTGAATKAAAATCAAGATCAGGAGTTTGAAGTTTACTTTGAAGTGATGTGAGGTTACTTGCACAGGATGCCATCATAATTCATATTAGAAAGGGTAGAATCAAGATGTATAAAAGCAAATGACTACTGTTTTCCTACAGGCTAAATCCAAAATTTGACAATTATTTTATTACTTTCTTCATACTGCTTCACATGAAATTTGGCAGAAATGAGCTGCAGTGCAATACAGATGGGACTGATTAATCTTACATGTAGAGCAATAACTCTGGCACATTTTGCTGTATAAGCTTTAATATTTCTTTGACTTATGTGGACTGGAAAGACCCCGTGTTGACAGGTGAGATGTTCCTGTGCTTGCATGGCCCTCCTCACTGCAGCATCCAGAATTTCAATCAGCCTGGTGATGAAGACACAATCTGCTGTTGGTTTTGACAGGAGTTAAGTGTCCARCCAGGCATTATCAGAGCCTCTGCACTCGAGTGGGTACATTTTCATCCATCCAGGAAGCAGCACAGTCTCCTGAGATCTGGTTTCCAGACAAAGGGAGTTCAGACAGAAATTGGAGCTTCTGGTTGCATCTTGAACTCTGCCTACCCCTGGTGTTCTCTCCCCTTGAATAAATAATAACAGCTGCATCTCACTCATCTGCCTGAGCAGTGGCTGTAGGTGCCTTTGACTCGTGTGACTTTAAACTGGACATTGCTGGAAGTCTGGAATGAATAAGCTGGACTCCATGAAACCATCAGATTTAACTGTCCCTGTGCTCCACACTCCTGGAAACTTGTTTATTCATTATGTATCAAAGCAATTCACATGCTGACTGGAAAAAAAGCTAAAATTATTTTCCATTACATATTCTTTATTCTTATTCATTATTATTCAAAAAGTTATGCATTTCATAGTAGGAGCTACTCATCCTATGGTAAAATGTCTTTCATCTCCACATAGAAACTTTCTAAAAATCTGAAGTTCTACTCAAAGATTTGGAAGTCCTAAGAGCAGCCTCTACTGATGCATAAGGAAATTGTTTCTCAGTTTTTCCAGTGGAGGTAAGAGTTTKTATTGCATATGCACAAGAAGTTTGTAAGAACTGTTYGGTGTTTGTATGTCACTTGGAAAATATAAAGGCCTTCATGGATTAGAAATTTAACTCAAGTAAATAAGAGGATCAGAATTAAAAATATTGGATGCCWCAAACAATATAGCTGAAACCACAATGGTTTCATGGTCCAACAATAGAATTATGGTACTCTAATGAGTAAGATGTCCCTGTCTCTTTCCCCTGCATAATAAATGTGAATAGTGATGCGCAGCTTCAGCCGTTCCCGTTTTTCTGACGGCATTATCTTGTAGCTCAAAGAGCTTGGTCCAGCCTGCWGTGTAGGCAGCGAGTCGAGGGGAAGGGATAATCCCTTTGCTCGGCTCTGCTTGGATCACCCCGAGGTGCTGGGTCCAGTTGTGACCCGCTCAATACCAGAAGGACACCGACACGCCGGAGCGGGTTCGGCAGCGGCCATCGAGGTGGATGGAGCCGGGCGCTTCCCCGCGGAGCGCGGTGCGAGGACAAGGGCCAAGGGCTGTTAGCAGACACACGAGAGGGTCAGGCTGGGCGCGGGGAAAAGGAGCGGCCCCGCCGCGTTCCGCGGGGCTCGGCCCGGTGCCGGTGCCAGTCCCGGTGCCGGTGCCGGAGCGCTCCCGACCCCGCGCCCTCCCGGCCCCGCCCCGCCTGACGTCAGCCCRGCCCTCAGCCAACCAGCTCGCTCGGCGCGAGCCGGGCCCCGCCCCCCGCTCATTAGCTGCCCATAAATTGGCGGCCGGCGGCGGGCGTGGGAACGGCGTGAGGGGAGCGCAGCGGGACGGGGCGGACGGGACGGGGCGGCGGGACCCGCTCCTGGCACCGCGGCTCGGCCCCGCTCGCCAGCCGGCATGCTGCTCCTGGCCGCCGGGCTCCTGCTCGCCGTAGCTGCTGGCGGGCGGGGGTCGCCGACCGGGGAGCAGGAGAGCCCGCCGGGCAGCCGCTTCGTGTGCACGTCGCTGCCGCTGGACGCCGCCAGCGCGGGCTGCCCGCTGCCCCCCGTGCCCATGCAGGGCGGCGCGCTGCCCCCCGAGGAGGAGCTCAAAGCCACGGTGCTGCAGCTGCGGGAGACCGTCCTGCAGCAGAAGGAGACCATCGGGAGCCAGCGGGAGGCCATCCGGGAGCTCACCGGCAAGCTGAGCCGCTGCGAGGGCGCCGACGGCAAGTCCGCCKCGGGGGCGTGGAAGAACGAGGTGGGCAAGGGCAAGGACACGATGGGAGACCTGCCGCGGGACCCGGCACAGGTCATCGACCAGCTGAGCCGCACCATGCAGACCCTGAAGGACCGGCTGGAGAGCCTGGAGGTAGGGCACGTCCAGCGGCTCCTTCGGCACGAAAATCCCTCCGGACACAGATCCAAACCGGGCCGGCCCCGGCGCCGAGCGGCTCGGTTTGCCTTGTCGTGTTCTCTTGGTTATTTATCTCCTGTMTTTAATGGTAAAACCCCTTAAGGGACTCTCTTGAATGCGTTCTCCCGCTGCGTGGGGGGAGATTAGGGTTTCCTGCTTGTCACCAGCTTAGGTTGTGTATTAATAATGTGTAAATCTCCCTTTCTGGGGATGTGACTTCATGTGGTTTGAGGTACATAGCTGACGTCTTGGGCAGTAAGACCTCGGCATATGGTGCTGAACAGGCCAGTGGTAATGAGGAGATTGTGATGGGCAGATGGTGCACGTAAGATGATGTACTCRGGGCTGACACAGAATAAAAAGAACCCGATTCTGTGCGCCTCTGAACAGAAAGGGCGTTTGGTCCGAGGCCACCGATAAGTGATTTCCATGAGCCTTTGGACAGTGCCCGTGGTTTGAGTGCTGCTCATGCCAATGTTTCGTAGAGAGCAGTCTCACAGGGTTTGTGCTCGTGTTCTGCGTTTCACACCCCGAAAGCCTCACAGGAGCGCTCCTGCTGTCCTCCAGTCAGTGCTGATGTGAGGGTGGGAGTAACTTCTGAGAGGCTGTGCTGTGAGTGCTGCGAGAGCAGTTCTSAATGAGCTGTTAGTATCACATCCTGCTATTACTATTGCTGCCTTTCTGAAGCGTTCTTTCTAGCGTTGTAGAAGAGAAACTCCACTAGAATAACAGGGTAGATGGCAATGTTGGTTTTTTAGTATCCTTAAATACAGTGTTGTTTCAGAGTGTGAGATGCCTCTTTTTTTCAGTTTGCATAAGAATACTTTTACTGGTTGATACTTAGATTGATCTAATGAGCATCTTACTGTGGTAAATCTGCTTTCAAAGTAACTGAATTTTTAATCGAAAATGAAGTGATGGTTTTTCTGTTTCCTTATGTTGGCTGTGTCACTAACAGAAAGCAAAGCAAAAACTGATCGATGTGCCACAYGTATGCATAGTAGAAGTACATCAGACCTGCTCCCTACATTGATTTTATTGAACTTAAATGTATAAAAACTATCCTTTATATAAAGTGGAAGCCTGTAACAGAAGTGCCCTCTTATTTCAGGACCTGCTTAGCTACGGTGCTGATAAAAGCACCGAGCATGACAAACGCCAAAAAGCACCACCTCTTCTGTACTTGCTGGAGAGCTCCACGATCTTACCTTCCCCCTTTGAACGGGAGCGTTTCTGCATTTCGCGGTGCCTGTTTCAGGAATGACAATAGTTTTTTTTCCCCTCCTGCTTTGCCCTGCAGCACCAGCTGCGAGCCAACGTGTCSTACTCGGCGCTGCCCGCGGACCTGCGGGAGATGCTCCAGCGGCGCCTCGGGGACCTGGAGCGGCAGCTGCTGAGCAAAGTGGCCGAGCTGGAGGATGAGAAGTCTCTGCTGCACAACGAGACCTCGGCCCACCGGCAGAAGACAGAGACAGCCCTGAATGCGTTGCTAGAAAGAGTGTCWGAGTTAGAGAAAGGTAATTGCTCRSGATCTAAATGCTTTCCCCGTGCTGGGTAATTYTGTTTAGTCCTTCCTTCCAGAGCATTAGACTAAATGTGAGCCTCCAGGGAATGACATTAAGGGACTGGACTAAATAGTAGGTGACAGTGCAAATACTTGGATTCTCCTTTTTCTTTTCTCTCAGGCTTCTTGCTTGACAGGCAGTTGCCTGGATTTGGCTTCCTGTCTCTTAATTTGGCGTGTGTGGGTGGCTAGGATGAAACTCTCAGTGTTTGTGGGATGGAAAGATCTGTAAGGAGGCAAGTGGAGATAGGAATAAGTATGGCATGGGTGTAAATAGCTACATAATGTCAGGCACACATCTGAGTAGAGCTGCCTTTATTTGGATTGGGAGTCATAKGGGCTAAATTTATTTAGCACAACTACCTTTGATGTAATGAACTGCATTTTATACCACCTTTGTTTCCTGCTGCTTTGGAAGTATTGATGGTGGCCTTTCCTTTAGTTACTGGCTATGACTTTGGGTAGCTGCAAATGCTTGAATTAGGCTCTGTTGTAAGCTTACAGCCTTCAGAGTTTACAGTAGATTACAYATGGTCCACTGGGGGACACTCTAGTAATCCAAGTCATTCATCCTTGATTCTTGCCTTAATTGTTACTGAAATCTCTCTGCTTGAGTAGAATCTGTTTATTTGAATCACAAATGTCTGTGGAAGTGACCTRAAGCACAGAACTCTTTCTGGATTGACTGTGGACATGTACAGAGTGGACTGTAAATATCACTGCCCAATCCTTAAATGATTTTCCAAGGTGAATAACTCTCTGTTAAAAGCAGCTTAATGGACRTGCCTTCCAAATAGTACAAACATGCACATCTCAAGAATTTAGAAATGCTGCCTAATGGACCCAKGTGTGTAATTCTGTATCTATTTTTTCTTCTAGAAAGAGTGAAGGAGGGGAAAAGGGAAGGAGGAAGATGATTTTCTACTGGCTCTGTCTTTTAGTATTTCCTGAGAGCCAAGAAAAAGCCTAAGCTGCAAGTGAAGTTCTGGAGAATTAGTGACCTGTTAATGTCTTATGAGTCAAGTATAGATAGTCCTTGTCTCTGAAAGATGTGACTCATATCAGAGAGAGAGAGTGGTGGGAGAACAAGAATGTGTAATTCAGCTGGGCTAAAAATAACCTGTTCCCACCTTTATTTTTTTTGTGTGGGGAGTGAGGGCTGTCTTAAGTCTCTGGGGAAGTGAAGAATTTGGGACAGGAACCAAGATACAGCCTTTCTTTYACTTGTGTAATTTGCTTTCTATTACTGCACAACTTAGCTGTTCTTGTTCCTCTGCCAAATCAAAGTGAGGGTAATAATTATGAAAGGATTTTTTTTTTTTTTGTGTGTTTTAAATACAGACAGCATTTGATCTAGCCTCATTTGGAAATAGTATTTCTGTTGTGCTTTTATTTAAAATKGTTTAGCATTTCTCCCCTACAACTGACTAGAGTGTCATGAGCTCCTCATTGTCCTGAGACTAAATAGAGGAAAAAACAACTTTGAGGTGCCACTGTAAGCCTTGGGTTTTATCTGCAGTTGTGACAGCTGCTTTAGTTACCAGTGGGGCAGAAGAGTTTAAAACTCTTGTGGTTCCCAAAGTTTTCTGCTCATTCCTTCACTGGTTGTCTCCACTGACAGCAGAAGATGATGCAGTGAAAAAGCAGGAGGTACAATCCTCCAAGTAGTAATGCCTGAACTTCAGTGTGATTCCCAGCTTTGCTGGAGCTACCAACAGATCATTTACTATGTCTCAACCTATCTTCTCTATTTCTTAAAGAGAATAATAATATTTCATGCCCATCTAGCCCAAAAATTATTGCTCTTTTAATGGGGTATGTTCCTGTTTTTCCTGTGTGGGATTGCTTGGAGCAGCCTAATGGAGGTTGTTCAATATTAACCATTAGAACATTTCTTGTCTCTAAGGTTCCTCAAGACAGATTCAAGTAAAGAGAAGCTTTTTCTTCTTCCCACCCCCTCATTCTGTGAAAAATGCAGCCAAAACACTTCAGTTGCTTCTGAGAAGGGGAACTGAGAGAATGCCAGTGATTTTAAAAAATACATATGAGRATTGTGGCAACAGCTTTTCATTTGGACTGGAGTGTGAAGTTTGGCAAGGGGATTGRATTTGTTTCAGGAATGTGAGCAAAGGAAATGAGTGAGACTCAGAAGAACAGGCAGCTGAAAAATTGAGGGGGACATTACTACAGAACTGTGGGGTTCAATTTGTGGCACAATGTGGRATTTATTTCTTAATACTTCTAGAAAATTACTTATGAACATCTTTATCAACYATATGATACAGAGTATTGAGCTTCAGAGGGTTTTGGTCTCAAGGATTCTCAGTTTGTAAGCGTGTCTCAGAATATCTCACTGGTTTTTGTCACTTTYTTAGGAAAAGCTAAACAACAATTTCTGCTTTTATATTAAATCAAGTGTCTAATCTGCCCATAGTTCATAGTTTGATATTGTATTTTTAATTCAGATCACTTTGAACTCTTCAAATCCTGTCCTGTTCAGTTGCTGGGACAGGAATCAGTTCTGCTGAATGTAGCTCTTTCTGGACTATGTCACTGTAGTTTTATTTCAAATTTGCTGCTCAAAATGTGAGTGTTAATCTGATTGTTAGCCTGAGATCTTAACCCAGGGATGCTGCTTGTGGAGGAGGAGTAGGGRAAGAAATCCTGGTTGTGAAGCACTGTGATGCTTTAATAAGAATCCATTTTACTGACAGTAAATGTCTTTYAAACCAGTTTGAGTTGCTTGAAATAGGGAGGCCTCCAGCCATGAACTAGGCAATGAAGAAGATTGCCTACCATCTATTCATTTGCTCTGAATGAGCAGAAATAAATGAAATAATTATCACAATGTGGATAAAATCTATTTGCATTTTTGTGTGCAGCAGAATCAACATTCAGTAAATACTACTTCAACAGACTTTTTTCCTGCACCTCTCTAAAGTGATTAAAGATTATCAATACCAATTGTGTCTTAGCCTGAATTACCAATACACTGTTTTGCTTGATGTTAAAGGTTGTTTTTCTGTTTTGCTCCATGTGATTGCAGGTCACAGTGCATTTAAGTCACCTGATGAGTTCAAGGTGTCCCTCCCTCTGCGCACCAATTACCTGTATGGGAAGGTGAAGAAGAGCCTGCCAGAGCTCTATGCCTTCACTGTGTGCTTGTGGCTGAGGTCCAGTGCTTCTCCTGGCATTGGCACCCCCTTCTCCTATGCTGTTCCTGGGCAAGCCAATGAAATTGTGCTCATAGAGTGGGGCAACAATCCAATYGAGCTGCTCATTAATGATAAGGTGAGACTCCATCAGCTCTTCCTTGTCAGCAGAACCAGGACAAGGCCTGAGCCCTTTGCACTGACTCCTTCCTTCCCTCTGACAGAAACCTTTCAGCTGCTGCTGTCTGCTTGTCTCTTGTCCATTTGCTGATTGCAAGTTGATAAAAGCACTTGAAACAGGAGTTAAATTGTACAGRTATTTGTGTGTTGAGACCAAGCAGCTTGACACTGGATGTGCACACACTTGTGTTGTCTGAAGCTACAAGCAGGTCTTGGCTTCTTGGGTTTTTGGTTTGTTTTTTTTTTTTTAAGAAACACAAGCAAAATTTGAAGCCACAGCTTTACAAGATCTGTGAGATCCAAGCCAGTTGCAGTATTTCTGTCCTTCTAATTGTAGAAGCTATATGTTAAATGAATTTTGCAGAACACAGAGAGCAAAAGGCTCTCCACATAATGGTCTGGTTTTGTTATGCTTRGTTACTGAACATCAGTTTAAATACAATTGTTCAGACTTCAGATACARCTACTTCTTACCATTGATGTTTTCTGACAAGCTTGAAAACATTGAAACTTGTCATTAAAGCAGTATTTAAATGCTTCCTTTCTCTGCACCTTCAGATAGGTTTCCTGGTAACTCACTGCTCTCGGAGGGATCAGGTGTTTGCTGCACACTCAGGTGTTTATCCTGTGGCTGATTATGGACTTCTAACAGTCCTATCATGCTGCCAGATCAATAATCAATTATTTTTTATGCTTTGTGGAAGAGAAGCAAACTTGAGTCTGCTTATCTTTAGCAATAACTTTTTTTTTTCTCTTCAATATTATGTCTGTAATATCAATATTCTGTGAGTCTTTTATTTCTTCCACATCTCCAAAGCCCACTGCACTTGTGTCTTGGTGTTGACCTGAGAAGGTTTTCAGCTCAAACTCCCAAAGGAGCATATTTCCTCCTCATTGTGAGGTCTAGGGAACAGTTCCCACAAGTTCTGGTAGCAGACATCCATTTGTCCAAGTTGGTTCTGCAGATGGTGCTGGCAAAGCCCAGATTTCAGAGGAACTTAACATGAGTACTGTATAGAATCTCACTAAGCACTGAGATTTGAACAACAAATGCCACAGATTAATGTGCAGGATGGGRKTGGGTCTCTTCTGCCAAGAAACARGCAACAGGAAAAGAGGRAATGGCCACAAGTTGTGCCAGGGGAAGTTTTAATTGGATATGAGGAGAAACTTCTTCASTGAGAGGGTTGCAAAGCCCTGGAACAGAGGGCAGAGGTGGAGTCTCCATCCCTGCAGGTGTTTAAAGGAGGAGTATGCTGGGTTAATGATTGCACTCAGTGATCTTGGAGAGATGTTCCAACCCAAATCATTTTATGGTGGAATCCTACAAAGTAGGATTATCTTGCCTCTATAAAGTTTTTGCTTTTGAGGACACAGCAAATCCTGTTCCTCTTTACATATTGGGCTTGAACTGCTAGATTTGGGTTGCCACATGCATTTTTCTGGTTTTTGTAGGTTGCTCAGCTCCCTCTCTTCATCAGTGATGGCAAATGGCATCATATCTGCATAACATGGACAACCAGAGATGGGATGTGGGAAGCTTTTCAGGATGGAGAGAAGCTTGGCACTGGGGAGAACCTTGCTCCTTGGCATCCAATTAAACCTGGAGGTGTCTTGATCCTGGGYCAGGAACAGGTGAGTACATGACAGGGTGTTCCAGGGTTTAAACCAAACAAAAACTCCCCAAACAAACAGGAGCTGTGAGAATTTCTCTGTTAAACACTTGGTCCTGTTGCATACACAGTGTCAGAAAGACTCAAACAAGGCAACAAGTACTTAGTGAAATCACACATTGGTATATTTGCTTCACTTATTAAATATCCAGAATATTCATGTTGGGGTTAATAATAAGTCCTTTTAGAATACTGAAAAAAAGCCAACCCAGAGGATTTTGAAGTGAGCCTTCCTAGTTAACATTTCATAAGTAATGAATTGTGTGGCTCCTGGCTTCACATTATTTCTCTACCTGTATCAYACATTTACTAAAAGAACCAAATACTGTAACAAGTAGCAGGAAATAGCCTTTCTTCAGGATTCCCAGGTTCACAGCTGGAGCAATGAAAATGCTATTGATTTTAGTAGATATTTATCCATGACATAAATGGTAAGTTCAGTATCTAATACACTCTGCAGAGCAGATGCTCCAGCTCACCAGTGAGTGTCTGGCAGGTTCCCTTCATCTCTGCCTGCTCTGTGCCGGCTCCTGTCCTGTGCTGTCAGTTCCATGTCATTGTCACCACCAAAAATGAGTGATTTCTGTCCTTGGGTAGTGAGTGCAGCAAGCAAACACTTCTAGGCTTAGGCAGGCAGTCTGAATCACTCATTTGTGACAACCAGACAAAGCTTTTAGAGGCAAAGATCCCATCTCAGTCCCTGCAGACAGCTGGGCAAGGGCTGCACTTGTGGTTTAATCTGCAGCCATAAAGCTTTCAGGGTAACCTTACACATCTGTGCATTCTTGCTGGAGTTGTCCTGTGCTGAGCTTGCACAGTGCCTCTTAAATCAGCCTCAGAGTTTACAGCTGCCTGAGGGCAGGGTTGGTCATGGACAGCCTTTTTGTGGAGTTCTGCAGTCACTCTGTGCCCTCACTTGTTTGGACACAATTCATGTTGGAGCTTGTCTGAATGCCTTGTTCAGTGCAGCCCTTCTACAAACTGGGATTTGTTCTCCTCTGTGACCTCTCTCTAGCAGTGGGGCTGGGTGGGGAGGGAGAAAACACCAAAACCACCTTCTCACCTAATCCTGACTCTTGTGTGCCTAAAGGACACRGTGGGAGGAAGATTTGATGCCACTCAAGCCTTTGTTGGGGAGATGAGCCAGTTCAATATATGGGACAGGGTCTTAAAAGCTGAAGACATCATGAATATTGCCAACTGCTCCATCAACATGCCTGGCAACATCATCCCCTGGGTGGATAACAACGTGGATGTGTTTGGAGGTGCCACCAAATGGCCTGTGGAGACCTGTGAGGAACGTCTGCTTGACTTGTAGCTGTGCTCACTCCCCATCCAAGTGCCCCCTTCTGTAGGACAATCTTCTGGGCAATCTGAAGCACTTATTTTTGATCCTTGCCCTTCCCCAGTCTTAACTCCTTGAAAGAATAATTAAAAAAAAAAATAAAAATGGGGTGAACTGCCTCAATGCAAAGATAGCTGCTAGTTTGGGGTACTGGCTGTGACAGGAGCACTTCTTGGCTGGAGCAGCCCTTGCTTTCTTCTGGCCTGATGCAAAAATGTGCTTTGGCCTGCAGAAGGCTGAGCTTAGGCCATCAGTTCTTGTGCAGGGAGGGAGAGCAGTGTGCACACTTCTCTGCCATGTTCCTGACAGCAGCAGCATTGACAGGCTAAATGTGAACCCTTCCTTCCAGTCCATTGTCTGCCCTTTGAAATGAAGCCATTCTTTTTTAGCCCTTTTTAAAAAAAAAAATAAAAATCCCTTAATCCTTACACTGCAGTGGTCATGGTGCAGCTGTGGGCAGAGCAGAACAGCCACTGTCTGAGTGCAAGGCTTCTGCTTTTTCATTTGCAATTAGAAATCCTTATTTTATGATCAAGAGGTGATGCATTTGAGRCACACTGTACCAGTTCAATCTGAAGAAAGGGCTGTTTGATCAGCACAGCTCCACTGAAGCAGAGGTGCTTCAGGTGAGGTTCTGTCCCAAAGCCTGTCCTTTGCTAGCCAGGATCCCAGCATAGGTGGGTGCCTGAAAGATTGTATTTGTATTTTCTGTAGGCTGAATGTACTGAATTCCTTGTGACCTGGCTTCTCTATTGTTTCTCTCGCTTCAATGTCTTCATTTTTTTAAATATACAAGCTGTGATTAAGTGAATTTCCATTTTGTTTTGCTTTGAAAGGCCTTTTTATGAGCAAGTGCCAAAGTTCAGTTTCTGCTTGCTGAGAATTGCTATCTATTTTTCCAGCAGAAAACTCTTCTGCACTGGTTTCTATGTCATTATAATGGTCCTATGTAATATGGAAATGTGCTGCTTTTTCAATTCTTGTTGACTGTCTCTTCTGGAAGCACTGGGCTGACTACTATATTTTTTTATCATTTTCTCTCAATATTTTGCAAACAATGTTGCTGTTCCTTGGCATTGATGTGACTTCTTGGTTTGTGGCTCGCAGATAGCAAATGCACTGTACTGGGAAAGAGTYGATACTTTTGTTATTTAAGAGAAAAAAGGATTTAAAGGGTGGGGGGAGGGGGAATTTATAAAGCTAAATATCATATTTTATTTTTCATATGTTTGAATTGTAAGAATAATATGGTGACAGTCCCATTTGTAGGGTAAAGTTACATATTTCCATGAAGATGTAGTATGCTGTTCTTAAAAGAGAAATTCTTATAATGAACTTTTAATTAAAATGCACTGTAAAATGAGTCTCTTAATTCTTTTACAGTCACACAAGACACGGAATATTCTCTTTCACAGCTTCAGTGGGTTCATCTGCTGTCTCTCTAGACTGGTAGAAGTACAGYCTTGTAAGAAGTTCTCTTTATTCCCTCAATGCCTCAAGTGTTCTTGTTGTGATTGGCTTTAAAAYACACACACACTGCACCCCCAACCTCCAGCAGTGCTTTCCCTGCCCAAAGCAAGAAACAAACCACAAAACTCACTTCAAATCAAAAGGATCTGTGTTGTGAGGTGAGGAGAAGTGCATAATTCTCATCTCCCATGGGCTGGTGCCCAGGAGAGGCATCAGCCCTCCAAGCAATCCACCTTTATTCATCAGCTTTTTTCCAAAGAGGCTGGAGGAGCTGAGCTCTGGACTTGCACACATTTCACTCTGTTCTTCAAAGGTGCAACAGTGAAATTGCCTTGGACACTTTGCTGGATGTCCTGGAGCCTGTGTGGGTGGTGGGCTCTGCTGTTCTGAACACCAACTCAGTGTTTAGAGGCCTTTACACACCTGTTCATCTTTATTTACAGTTACTTAAACACACTCAGCCTTTAGCCACTGCACCTGAGTAAGAAGCCCCACCTGGGAGAGTGTTAATGGTGGGGGCAGTACCTTGTTGGGTTACTCATTAAATAGCTCAGATGGGAGGGCTTTTGGCTTGTTGGGGTTTTTCTAGAAGCTGACTCCTCAGCAGAAGCCAAAGGTAAGGGGTCTATATTCCTTTGAAATGTGTTTCTTTCATTATTTTTWATATATATGTATATACATGCTATTCTTTCTTWTGTGCAATGGTAGCTTTTCACTAAGAAGAAAAGATGYGTTGATTTTTGTGCCTTTGTCTTGGGGGTGGGAAGCCATGGCTGTTACACTGCTCCACATCCTGGCAGTCACATATTTTATGTGATTTATAAGCAGATGGCAAAAGAGGAGTAAATATTCCCACATTCCAGCWTCTCTGTTGTTCATGGAATTCATGGAACTAACAACACAACTGCTCTGAGTGCACAGGAGTAATAACTTATGGAAAGCTGAGTGACAGYACTTGGAGCATGCAGCAGTGCAGCTTTCTAGAAATTGTGTTTGTGTTTAAAACCAGGCAGGGCTGGGACTCCTAAAAGCARTATCAGTGATCCCAACAAGCAAACATCCTGAGAGATGTCACTGACTGATTTTGGATAGATTTGGGAGTATTTGGGATCATTTTGGGCCCTTTTGGGTGCGTTTGGGGCTGATTTTGGGACCCTAGAGCCATTTCTGGGTGCCCCTGACTAATTTTGGTAGATCCCAGACTAGTTTTGGGTGGGTTTGGGGTTGATTTGGGCATACATTGGGCCATTTGGGATGAGTTTGGGGCTGATTTAGGGCTCTTTTGGTGGGTCATTTTGGGTGGGTTTGCAGGTGGCTGCTTGGCTGTGAGTGCTCTGCAGTCTCTGTGCTGCACCATCCTTGGTGCCTTGGCTGCTGGCTGACACCAAGCTGAGCATTTGGTGTGTTTAAATCCAGTTATTCAAGGASAAGTTGTTTGCCTGTGTTACCTTCTCAATCGGGGCCATGGTTGTTCTAAAAAAAATGCTGCTGTAACTATAGRTTTATTTCTTCTTTGCTAATGGCACCTGACTCTGTGTGTAAGGATTSTTCATCCAGCTGATTTTAGTTATCCACATCAGCCTTCTTCTATTGCATCATCCTSAATCCTGCCAGGAGTGCAGAACCCTAAAAAGAGACTCTGGTCAGGCTGAGGCTGCTGCCACAGGTGATGATCCCTTGATGCTGCTCAGAAATCTGAGGCAAGACACAGCAAGGGCCCTGCTGATGGAGGGAGTCAGGCACTGCCAAACTCCTCCAGAAATGAAAGGTCTCTCTTGTAGCCAGGGAATTGGGGTGGGAGTTGAAGGTGATCTGGGATTTTCCCAGAGATTTTTCACCAAAAGGTCTCTGGGTCTTTTTTTTCCCCTTCACAAAGAGAAAGCTGAACCTTGATAATGTTCATGGTTAGCTGTGAGGCTTAAATAATACATGAGTTTTTCAGAGCTAAAAAACCTTCTGGAAAGAATGGAATTAATTGCCCCCCTGGCTATAGCTGTTTTTAAAAGGCTGCACTTAGAAAAGTATAAATTTGCACAAGGAGTTCAAGGGGCTGTTTCTTTCTCCACAGGAGGGCTGGGCTGATGTTTTGGCARAGCTTCAAAGCCAGAAGCTCCCTGATGGCTTGATGCCAGTGAGAGAAATAGWTTTATTTATTAAGGATGTTCCACCTGTGTGTGTGTCCAGGCAGGTCAGCTCCTCCAGGGGCTCCTGCCATGGGAAGGATGCTGAGCCCTTGTGGTCCCCACTTGTCCCCTGGCTGCCACTGAGCCTGTCCTGAGCCTCGGGGGCAGAGCTGAGCTCACCCAGGGCTGGTGGATGCCCTGTGGCTCTGGCTGTGCTCCCCTCCTGTGCTAAAAGCWCTTTGCACCAGGCYTGCCCTGCTTCTTGTGTCACCAAACTGTTCCCAGCAGCRCTTCTRSAGTGCTGCTTAAGGAAAGTCACAATGGYTRTTTCTTAGGRGGGTTTCAGTGGTTTTTAAGGTGCYGGATGCTCTTTTACATTTTGTMTTTCAAARCACTTAAAMCAGCTCATGAGTWACTTTAAGTCCTGATGYTGCTGTGACAGAGTTCCTCACCCAGGCTCTGCTGACCTCCCCAGGTGAAAGGAAACCTCTTTAAAGGGCAACCTCATTTATTAAAARCAGGATGTTAAAACTTCTGGGTAACAACAYGAGCTAAGCAGGGGATTTATAACTTTCCTTTTGTTTAAATTATTTTATTTTGCYTGGTGCTGGCTGTTGGTTTGCAGTGGGACTCCTGATGTGCTGTGCTGCTGTGGTTCCAGAAGGGCTGATTGTCCTGCACCAGGCACCAATTGGTTTTCCTCCCATTCCAGAGGGCACAGAGCTGGGAAGAGAATGCCCTGTGCAGCTTTATTCTGCTTCTGCAGCTGCCARAGGCTCTGGGAGAAGGGCTCTGCACTGACTTCTCATTTTTTGTGAGATTTCCCTGCAGGATATATTTGTGTCTGACAAAACRGGACAGACCTAGATTTGCTTTCCAGGGATGGTGTAGCTCACAGGAATGAGCTGTGTTGTAGGCCAGGGTTTCTTTTTATTTATTTAATTTTTTTTGCTTTCCTGCTTTCCTTATGGTAAATTATAAACGGTTGATAAACACCTATAATAAAATAGAGATATACATGGGCAAATCATCCTTTTTTTTTTTCCATTAAAGAAAGCTGTTACTGTTTGTAGAGAGCACATATCCTCCTAAGAGATCAAATTATTTATGGCAGTGCACTAATTAGCTTTTTCGAGGCTTCTGAGGTCTTGCAGATGCTGGGAGCTCCAGGGATGACTGCAGCAGGTAAACACCTCTGCATCAGGGATCRTTTCATGGAGCTGAAACAGAGACTGGACAGAACTAGAGAATAAAACAAATATTTATTAAAAGGCCCCCCAGGATACCCCTGAGACCTCCAAACCAGCCCAGATGGCTCCTCCAAAAAACCCCTTCTGCCCTGAATCCCCCGGCCACACCCCCTGTCCCCTTGGGTCTATTTGCATATTGGGTTTAATTGTCCAGTTACAACTCCAGGCTGTGAAGTCTCATCCTTCTTGTTTTTCTCTTCAGTCATCATTGTTTGTGCTTTTRGGCCCATTCATATACTTGTTTTTCCACTGAAGGGTGCAAATTTCAATGGTGTTCATTGAGCTAAGAAGTGGCAGTTCCCTCTCTTTATGTAGTTWTTCTTCTCTGTTCATGGGAGCAGACTTCTTGAAGGAAGACAGGGAGGGGGTTGAGACAGCACAAAACACTTGAGGGGAGGAGTGGAAGGGAACTGTGACCATGGCAGTGTGTGAGGTKAGGGGAGAGCTGTGTCTGAATTCAGCAGTGGGTGTTGAAAGTATCATTTGTTGTGATTGCTGCAGATATGGAAAGAAACATCTTCCTCCTGGACTTTGGCAAAAAGTCAGCTTTGTGTTTCAGGAGGCTGGACTGCTTCAAACGTTTTTTCTTCCCCCATTCTCCTGTCCTTGAGGGGTGCAATCTGAATTAAATGCCAAGGTGRAAGAGTGTTGCTGTAGAAACCCCTGTCAGACTTCAGCTGGTTCTTGTGTGCTCCTGGGGATGTGTTACTGATAAAGACTCTCCAGCTATTTCTGTTTTTCAGTGATATTGAGAAATGATTCTTCAAAGTTGCTTTTTAGTAGAGGGATGCTACAGGCCAGAAAGGCAGGGAACTGACTGTGTGATGGGATGATCAGGAATCTCCTCTGGGAACCATCCACTGGAGTYAGAGGCCTTTGGATTTAGTGTCCACTGCAGTTTATGCAACACACCATGTGTTGTATCCCAATTTTTTTTAACTTCCAGTGAGGACTTGTTTATGTGGGAAGAACTCCCAGGAAGCTGTCCCATAGCTCTGCCTTCTCCTTTCTGTGGGCATACAAGGCTGTTGGTGGCAGTTGTTTAGGAATTGTGTGTCTTGAAGAGCTGACAGAGATGTCTTGATCCTAAAGCATTGCTGTGGCATCCCTTTGATGCCTCTGCCCCTTCCTGGATCAGCAATATTGTTGTACCAGTGCATGGCACAAATCCAGTGACATGAGCTCTCTGAGTGTGCTCAGATTTTCAGACTTCATTAAAACTTTTCTGCATGCATTTTGGCTTTGGAAAATACAAAAGCCCATAAATCTTTGTTTAATCAAAGCATACCTCTTAGAACAGTTACATGGATGTTGTATAACAAGAGGAGTGAATCCCAAACAGAACTTTAAAAATCCATCTGGAGCAGAAAATCAAGACTGATGGGAGGTTTTTAGAGAGCCTTTCCTGCTTCCTGGTAAAATTCTGGGTATTGTGTTGCATTATCAATGTTTAAGTGACAACTGCAGGTGATTCAGTGAAGGGCTGTGCTAAGGGATGTTGTATTTGCTAGTGCAGAGTTTATCTCTCAAGTTGTGAATGTGGCTGCCTCTGCTGGTTCCATTGACTGAGATTTGCCTGTTGACAGCCTTGTCAGCTGAAAGCATTAATAAAGAATGAAATTAGTCCCTGGGCCTTGCCCCAGATGGGAATTGATGTAGTGTTTTAGACCTCAGAAAGGATGGGAGTGGAACAGAACAGCGCGAYAACATCGAGATTTATTAGTGCTGCTTTGGTCTCGGCTTCGGGTCATCTCCTGCCTGCAGAGCTCCTGGCGATGTCCCATCTGGATTTATATAGAAATTGATGGTGGGGCTAAGCTCTCTGATCCTATCACTTCACATTTGCATCACTTTCCGTTCTGGATGTGCTGCGGAGGGCTGGGAGCACCGCTCGTTAAAGCAGTTAGCAGGCAGAGGAGAATGCAAGGGCAATTTAGCACTGGCGGAATTTAAATGATTTTCTGAATTGGAAGGGCCGGGGGAAGGAAATCAAAGCTCGTGTCTCTGAGTTCAGCTGAGTTTCTGAAACAGTCCCTTAAGAGATAAAAGTACATGAAAAGAGCCATTAAGYTCTAGTTTGCTCTATATTTTGGTGCTATAATTGTTGCAGAGGTCATACTTAAATGCACACAATTTGGGTTKGATGTCTGTGTTCCTCTAAACACACACAGTTGCTGAGAAAAAGGAAAACTTCATTGTGACTATTGATTGCTGCTGAGAGCAAGGGGRTGAAGTTTCCAAATCTCAGTCCAACAGCTCCTTTGGATTCGTCTGTCCAAAGGTTTTGTGTCCCCTGGAAGATTTTGTTACCCCAATTCTTCCTATTGGTGTGAAAACCAGGACACAGGACCTGTTACAGCTCTTTTCTATTTAAACTGCTTGTGTCGTTAGTCTTTAACCACTGCAGGTACTAAGGACTGAAACCAGGGGAGCTGCACTCACACTAAAGCAGGAAGGAGGGGGTCAGGGAGAGTCTTTGAGCAGGACGTGCTCACGACCTGGGTGTACAATCCCCCCCTAAACGGAGATTTTGGGTGCAGGTGACATAAATTAATTTCCAAACAGGGAGATGTGTGCTTTGGGCATCCTCTGTGTCCTCTTCACCTGCTGGCTGCCTTGCCCAGGTGTCCTTCAGAGCGTGTCCCCCTCTGGTGCTGACAGGACAAACATTCTCACACAGCTATAGGAAGTTCTTAGTTTTAATCAGATGCTCCACCACAAAACCTGGCACTGAGGGCACGCACTGCTCCCAGCTGAATTAGTCTGCATTATCTCCTGTTCCTTTTGGACTAAGACAAACTGTTTATGTGTGTTCTGGGTCGCTGATGCAAACAGAGAATTACTGTGGGTCTGAATCAGCTCTGCAGCACAACCACCAGCACCCTGCCCTCCTTGTGGGCACCAATTTGTTCTCCAGATGAGGCTGCAGTGAGTGAGGGCTCATTCAGCAGCAAAGGTGATGGGATGAAGCTGCAGCTGATTGAGCTGGACAAAGAGAAAGCCTCGTGTGTCGCTCAGCACACTCGCTGCATGAAACAAGGGGATTAGGCACGGTGAGTTTCTAGTAATGAAAGCAGGCAATCGGGCTCGTCAGAAAATCAGCTTAAAAGAGCTTTCTAGATTCCAGAGAGAACCAAAATAACTTGACCTACCTTGGTCCTGTAATCTTTAAATGCTGCTTAACATCTGCCCATCAGCACTTGGCAATAATATTTATTGTGGAATTTTTTCCAGCAGACACCATCGTGTCACAATGCAGAGGGGGGCACTGTGGAGGGCAAAGCATATTACACAAGGGTTAAAAATTAAATGGGAATATTTGACTTCAGTGGAAAAAATCTTTAGAAGAAAATTACAGCTACAAAAAAATCTCAGTGAGGTGACCAGCCTGGCCCAAGCACATTYCCAGTGCCCTGCAGGTGCTGAGCACAGAAC
Source organism: Alauda arvensis (assembly GCA_902810485.1). NCBI lineage: Eukaryota > Metazoa > Chordata > Aves > Passeriformes > Alaudidae > Alauda > Alauda arvensis. The sequence goes on from CADDXX010000322.1 coordinate 708,854, forward strand.
CAGTCCTGCCTAAGGGACCTGAAATGGTTCTGGGGAATTGTGGAAACTCTCCTGAAGGGGTGGAAAAGACAGATGTGCAGAAGAGGCCTTTGAGATGTTATTTGAAAGCAGGTTTCTTCTCCCAGGACTGGCATTTCTGCCTGTATTACTGACTTTGGGGATACAGAAGGTGCCTATCATTAGGTGGACTGGATTTGAGCTATTACAGGCAGAGGAAAGGGTTTGAAGTTCCTTATTGCACAGTGTGTATTCTTGAAAACCTTAGTACAGGAATTTGAGAACTCTTTTTATTCCCAACAGTTACCAAAAGAGAGCAAACTGCAACTCTTGCCTTGAAAGATCTTCCAAGTAAAAAGCTCTGTAGGCCCTCAGAGGTCCCAGTTATTTCTGTACTGAGTCTGCAGTTCTGTAAAATGGATTCCCTAGGAAAGGGCCAGAAGATGTCAGCAGGTGCTGAATCCACATTTCCCAGTCAGTGCTCCCAGATCTCACAYCACGGTTCTTTTTGTCCTATTTTGWTTTTGTCTGGTTTCAGGTTTCCCTTGCTGCTCCTTGCCATGCTCCTTCCTTCCTTTCAAGCCAGCTGTGGCCACCCTCTGCCTGTGTCCCAAAGGCCTGGGAGCACTCTGGGCTGTTCCTTGCACTGAACACTTCAGTGCCTTTCTTTGCTCTCATGAGTCTCTCCCCAGCACTGGTCTGAAGCAGGAATTGGTTCTTGCCAATCCCCTGTAGTGAAGTCAAATATCATCTGCACTCCCAGACATTGTTCTTGGATTCATGTATTCAGGGATGATATTAGACAGCTCTGCCTCTGGGAATGCCTAACAAATTGCTTGTTCTTTTTGTTGTCCAAAKCCTTTATTCACTCTGCTTTCTAGGATGCTGTTTCTCGTGTTGAATTCCTGTTGTTCCTAGAAATAGAGCTTTGTGTCTTGGCTCTTTTGCTGGAAAGAGCCCAAACTTTTAAGCCATCCAGGCCACTCTGTTGGCCTCTTTCCATCCTAATTCACTGCTGTGTTGTCCTTTGTACACTCTGGAAGTTCTGTGCTACCAAAATATATATTGATCTCTCTATTGAGAGTGGTGAGTGTGCCAGGCCTGGTGTGAATCCCTGTGGAATTCACAATCCCTGTGAATCCCTGTGGAACACCAGCTGTTTGTTAATGCCTCCCTGCAGACACCTGCTTGTGAAGATCTGTCACTCACCCCACCCTTAACTCTTTTAATATGGACTTTCAATTGAAACCACAAAGTGATAAAATAAACATCTTAAAATTGAAATCCCAGCAGCCTTCAGCTCCCTAACTTGTGTGTGTGGTCTTTCCTCCCAGCAATTCCCTTAGAGCTGATCAACACCTCTTCACTTTTACTTTCTTTCTTTGTTTTTTGCCCCCCTCTTATTCAGGAGTTGGATCTCAGACTGTCCAATGCAGTGTGCACTGCTCCCTACAAAAGGCAGTCCCTGACATTCTCATTCTGCTGAGACTTTTGCAGCAAGCTCAGCTTTCAGCACTGAACTCCTCTGTTATACACTTCTGAACTTTTCTACCCAGTTTTTATTTTAAACTTTTGTGATGTACATGTTAACTTTGTCTTTCATGGTGGCTGAAATGGAAGGGCTGCTTTGCATTTCTGGTAAATGGCCCCATCCTAATTCAGGGAAACACTCCAGCATGTCCTGGTCTGTAGAACTGGACTGGAGATTGGTGGTTTGTTATGGTAAATGCATAATTATCAAGGCAGGAGGTTTTGTGGTTTTATTTTTTGTTTGCTTGTTTGTTTTGTTTTTTTCTTTCTTTTTTCTTTCTCCATGAGCTGCAGCCGTTCTCTCCCTCTTTAGAGGAAGAAGATTTTTTTCTTGGAAGAACCAGTCTGAATTTTCACTCTGCAAAGCAATGCAAATTCTACCTAGAGTAACAATTGTGCAGAGTATCTGCACTGAACATGACTTGTGGTTTTCTGCTACACAATGTGTCCTGTCTGGTAGTTGTCCCTTACTCCAAAGGCAATTCTGTTAATGTGTTGTTGTGTGCAATTATTTAAAAAATTCAGGGCTCATTAATAATGCTGACTGCTAAATCTGGGTATGTTTTTCTTCTGTGTGCCTTCATTGTGAGGTCTTGGATTTTCTACAAATCTCATTTATGGGAGAGGGAGAGTGATGGGCTTGTATTCTCTGTGCTGGTCTAAATCACTTGGGCTCTGCTGTCCAAACTCAGAGCCTCACATTTGGTCCCCAGGCAGTTCTTGCATCCTCCCTGSCTGCCAGGGCTGCCACAAACCAGGATTCACCATCCTGGGGGGAAGACTGAAGCAGGTTCAGGGAGGGAAGTGCTGCAGCACTGCCCTGTCCCTTGGAACACCACCAAATACATACATCCCCAGTTTTTGCAAGAAAACACTTAAATCCCTTATTCTACAGCTGTTCTATCTCCACTGGTATGCCCAGAGAAGCATTACTTTGTCCTCCTTGTTAGAAGTGAGCATTTCCTCCTTTGCTTTATCTCTGTGCACAGCATGTCTTGCTGTTACATTTAAGTTGCTCTAAACTCTAAATCAATAATCCCATTAGGCACAAAAAAGGGGCCCAGTAGCAATAAGTACAATTGCAGAGTTAATCAGATCATTTTTATTCCACTTGTAGACTCTGTTTCCCAAAGATGCTCTGGCTCTCCAAAATCAATGAGGGTACAATAAGTAGCTTTATTTCCTGGGTATCAGCAGCACAAGGGTGGGGGCTGGATGCCTGGAGGGAACCAGGGGATTTTGCTGCCTGTGAGCTGTGGGGGAAAAAAACTGTTGCTGCTATGGAATCAAATAACAGAAAGCAGTGWGTATTTTGGGCACTCAAATGTCTGGGAAATGTCTGGGGGAGGCATAGATCCAGGAATTTCTCCTTTCTTAGTCCATCCCCACCAATTTCGCCAACAAAATGTGTTCTAAAATAACACTGCATTTTAAATATAACGTTTTGAGTTGGTAGCTGCTTGTTTTAGAGTGCAAARCCCACCTGATTTTACAAGCATTCTTCAGAAGTGATGCATGACGTTTTTCTTACCTCCTCTTCCCATTTTCATTGCTAAATGTGCTCCTTGCTGCTGATCTATCCTAGTTTTATGCCACACAGCCATAAGGACTTCAGTGGGGATGCCCCTGGCTGTGTGCACAATGAGGTTTAGTCTCTCCTAAGCCAGGCTTTGCACAACTWCTTCTGAGTGGAGCTGAACCCTCTTCCCCACAGGCATTTCCCTGCAAACAGCACTGAAAACAATAAAACTGGAGCCACAGGAAGGATTGCCCTCCTTGTTGCTCCATTATTGTTTTGGTGGTTACTCAGTGATCTTTAAGCTGGACATTCAACACATGAGTGTGCTGCCTTCTCCTTGCCCTGCACATGAAGCACTGGGTCATGGAACTGGGCCTTAAATATTTACTATTCATGTGTTTGCTAATAAAGGTTTCTTGGGAGAAACCCATGCTTCGTGTTGGCACCTTGATATTCCAGAGCAGCTGGCTGAAAATGGGTGTCACTGTGGCTCAGGGTGGAAATGTTGTGGCATCAGCACTGGGAGAACTGGGAGCATGGGCAGGGGCAGGGAGGTGTTTKTTGGGATGCTGTGCTGTGGTTCCTGCAGAGGGAGGGAGGCTCTGTGCTTCAGGGAGGGGATGAGCAGAGCAGAGCTGGATTCCCCTGATTGAACACCAGCTCCTGCTGGTCACAGCTCACCTGTGCCTGCATTCCCAGCCTTTGGGCACTGGGAAATGTCCCCACAGCCAGAGCCCAGCTTCCTTTTGTTGGGCTTAGGTCCTAAAATTGCCTCTTGGTTTTGTCAAAACTCCACTGAGATCTTCATTAGCGTGGTTCTGAGAGCTGACACTGCCTTGKGCTGTCAAATTGTTTGGGTTTCTAAAATATAACTGATTTCTTCTTGAACATTAGCAGAGTTTAAATTGTTATGAAGGCATTCAAATGCTGTCCTTGCCAGCTGGTCTTCCTGAATTTTCTGGTTTGCTTGAACATCCCAGGCCTGATTTTGCTGCAGGTGAAGCTCCTTGCAATGGGATGCAATCAGCTGTGCTGTGCTCACACTGGCTCTGCTCACCTAAGAGAAACATCAGGAAGGGAATGGTCCAGAATAAATGCAGTGGTCATAACGTGAAGTTTGGGAAGTTTGGAGTGGTTATAAGATAAAGAGAATTTCAGTGAGATTCACATTTCTTTGAAATTGGCTTTAAAAATTTGACATTTCCCAGAAAAATAAGAACCTGTATRTGAGGGATGGTCTGCTTACAAGAAGTAGGGCTCAATGGATTTCTTTTTATTCAAGCCTTTACAGTTGTGTACCCAATCTGAACTCTAAACTAAACTTTAAGTATCTGGAAGGATTCTTTTCTTGCTGTGAGTGCTGTGACCACACCTGTGAGGAGTGGGAGGTGAGCCCCAATCTTGATGAGCTCTTCGTGGTGACASTTCTGCATTTCAGCCACATTATAGCTTATAGTTTATACACTTTTATTTTTAGCTTATTTACCACCTGCTCCTAAGATTTGTATGAGATATGCTAGGACAAACACAAATCCAAATAGCTCTTACACATTCCCAGAAYGTGATCTGAATAGAAATGCTGCAARAAAGTGAGACACAGTTGATAAATATGACTGCTTAATATCTATATAAGCTATAGAACTGTATAACTATAAGCTATAATAATTATAAAAACATAATATATAAAGATGCATGTATTTTGTGCAGATGTGTATATATCTATACACAGACACATGTATTTTATCATCCCACTGACACTTTATCCCTCAGCTGACCAAGATGGAGACTTTGCTCAAATTTAGCAAGAAGTTCCTGAAGTTCTGCTAAATGGTTAAAATCTGCTGTGGTTAAAATGAAAACCTTCTGCTGTTACACCACAGCTCAAGGCTACACAATAAAATGTGCATTTCCTTACATTCACTAAGGTTAAGTTGTAGTGACTTAAACCTAATGGTTGCATAAAATTACCATAAAATTTTCAAAAAYTAAGGTTTCTCCTCAGCAGAGGAAAGGCTGCATGGGTTTGGATAATAATAYTGGAAAGCTAGAAAATARAAATGGAGAATGAGCCAGACTGTAAATGCCAGGGAAGTTGCTGGCCACTGTGGCCATTATGTCAGGAGCTGGTGCCATTCTGAAGGAGGATGAACTGACTGCTTTAAATGGACTTTGAACATGTGTGGGTTTATTTTTTTTTTTAATTTTCTGATTCCTCATGATTATTTTTCCCCATGGAAAATAATTTTAACATGTATACAAACACTGTGTGTGTGTGTCTGCCTTGCATGAACAGATTTAACACATGTATGAAGTGTTTGTGCACACACACACCACATGCACACGCTTTCCCTCAGGGGTGGGAAGAGGGAGTGACTGAAACCAAGGCTCAAAATCTGCTTTAAWCCTCTGTGGCAGAGCAATCCCACCCTGAGAGCTGTGGCTGAAATTCCCAGGRATGTTTGCAGGAAGCCACAGGAGCCCTGCCCTTGGCTGGGGGGGTTACCCAGGATTTGCCTGTGCTTTGTGTGGGTGCTTTGTGTGGACACCATCACCCCTTTCCCACAATTTCAGCTGTGCCTGTGCTCTGCAGTCACTTGATCAGCACCACAACATAYAGAATGAATAATACATGCATTCCTGAAGGAACAGCACTGGCTGGGAGAAGAYTCAAACTGAATCTTGGGAGCAAAAGAGTGAATCCTTGGCCAAATTGCATTTTTTTCTGAGGCTCTTTGAGGCACTCAGGCGGTGGAACAGAGCTAGGGATGTGTCCAAATGTGGTGTTTTAGAGAAATATTTAATGTGGATCGTGCCCCTCCACCACTTCAAGCATCTGGATGTGTGTGTAGGGAAAGCAGGGTTAATCTTGTCTGGTATGAATTAGTAAGAGCTGTGCAAAAAAGAACTTTTCAAAGGCTTGCTTGCTAAATAAATTACTGGTCATGTTTTATTTAAAATGCTCGTGCTGCCAGCAGAGAACACAGCAAACAAGCACACTTGCAATTAAAGTAACAGCTAGGATTTTCCTTCTGGCACTCCTGTGACTCCTTGCACTTGTTCAGCTTTATTGCATGTCACAAACAACTGAGCTGATCCCGGGCACACACGTGGGCACATCAGGATCCAGCTGTTCATCCCCTTTCCCTGGCAAATGATGACCCCTGTGCTAGGGCAGGGCTGGCACCCCCAGGTAACCCCTGTCTGAAAGGGTTCTGTGATGCAGGAGGAGCCCCTTGGGCTGTGCCCCCTGCTCTGGGTTACCCAAAATCCAGCATGGAGCCCAGGGCTGGGGCTGTTCCCTGTGTGCTCCGACGTGCTGGGGCTGGGTTGGTGCCAAGCTGCAGCCTGGCAGGGGCTGGGCACGGAGGATTTGCATTTCCAGCAGGACAGATGTTTGATTTCTTCCCTCCCAAGCATCTGCTCACACAATCTATTTTTGGGAAGTGGTGAGCAGTACTTTAAGGGCAGGACTGAGGTTACAGGAGGTTGTCAGCCTTCTGCCATCAGAGGCCAGTGTGGGATTTCTGCATGCTCTTGGCCTAAGACTGGTAGAGGAAATGTGTGGAGATGTTTTCTACCTCAAGGATGCTTGAACACTACTGGAAATTGTTTCAGCTGCAGCACAAGCTGTAGCACCCTCTGTAACCCTGGAGGTACAAAATTCTCCTTCAGCTGATGGCCAGGCTTTAGGTTCAGATGTGAACTCTGGCAGAGTTGTTTATTCTGGGTCAGGTTTTCCTTCCTCAGCTGCTCCCATGGGACATGCAAAGGGCTCCTGGCCATTGGGAAGTGTCTGTGCAGTTTGCAGTGGGTTAAATACAGATCAGGTCTTTGCTGCCTTTACCTTGGGCATAACTTTGAACTGGAGTCCTGACTTGTGTGTTCAATCTGTTTGTAACCTGGAGGGTGTCGAGGAAAATCTGAGGATAAATTGATCAGGAAGTTGCACATTTTGGGCTTTGGGATGATCCAAATGAGACACTGAGATCAGGCCACTCCCAGCTCTGGTAGTAGCCAGATTTCTCCATTTTGCTTGGACACCCTCAGCTGCACTGTAACTGTGAGCTGTCTTTGTCACTTGGTTAAAACTGGCTTTCAAAAGCTCAGGATAGAAAGGGRGCAAACCAGATGCAAACCTCTGGTGCCTGGGAATCTCCTGACACCAGAGTCCCCTGTCCAAGTTTTCTGCAGCTCTCAGGTTCCCTGCCAGACTTGTGACTAACCACACAAGTGATGCAAACTATTCTTATCTCTAAAATCATGCAGAGATAAGAGATATTTATATATAGCCACATTACTATAGGTTACATCTATGTGTCTCACACCATCTGTCATGAGCATGTGTGGGCTTTGTTTAAGGGAAGATCTTTAAAATCTGAATCATTCTTATCTGAAACCGCCTCAAAAAATGTTAAAATAATTTCAGAAGTGGACTTTGACTAATGATTCAGTGTGGTGGGGAAAATATAGCTTTGCACCCAGGCTTTGATCACAATGGGGTTTGATTTGCATCAACTTTAAGTATTAAAATCATACTTTACTAAGCTTCAGGAAAGGTTGTGTAGCTTTAAGAGCTTGGGAAAATGATCCCCTTGTGCTTCTGCCAACATCCTGTTACAGATTCCTCTGCTCCCCTCATCCTTAATGATTTTAGTGGGGAATATGATGGATAGTAGAAATAAGATCATTCCATTTCCACTGAAAGTTTTACTACATTGATTCCTTTTTTTTTTCTCTGTTGCTGTTTGTCAAAAGCAGCTGATGTACAAAATTCAGGTGTCCCTGGGAATTCAACCTGTCACTTCTGGTAAATTCTGACTACTGCTTGCACCATGAAAAACTTAACTGCTGTGAAAAGTAATTTATTTTTGCTGTAGTGGCTGATCATTAATGGACTCAGTAGAAAACTGCACAGCATTAAAATAAAACTCCTGTGTATAACTCTAATAACTCTTACTTCTGTAGTATAATGCTATGTTGATGCAGCAACATTTGATGCTTGTATCACTTTTTATGGTGGGATCTGAAGTATTAAACAATATTATTCAGGTYTCAGAGCAGGCCAGTAAGTGCTGTCATCCTGGCTTGTCAGACAGGGAGGCTGCGAGATTCGGACAGAGGTGTGATAAACTCAGCCTTGCAAAGCCAGACCTATGTGCATAGGCTGAAGAGGTGTTTAATTCCAGCCCTGCTCAGTCACTTGGGTATTTTACCAACTCTGTATCTGTGTAACCACAACTCCTGGTCAATTTGATGAACTGTCAGATGAGTCTGCCTAAAATTCCCAACAAATCAGTGGGATTTGCACACAAGATCATTGTTCTGCTGGATGGGGCACAGGTGAGGACACGTCCTGGAGAGCAGCTCAGGGAGCACTGAGCACACCTGGCTGCYCCATCCTCCTCCTGTCATTTCAGCAGTTCCATGAGCATTAAACTCACCCACTAACAGGGAAATACCTATTTTTGCACTACCTGCAGCTGCTGTAGCCAATTTGCCAGCCTTACAAACAAAGTCAATATTTACCTGTAGGCTGTTGTCAATGGAAGAATCCTTCCATTCATGTTCACACTGCAGTGATTTGGTTGGCAGGGTTTGAATGCTCTTCATTCATTTTACCATAGGAACTCTGAGAGAGTGGCTGTGGGGAGCCATGGCCACTCAGAAAAGTGTGGTTAATTTATTTACCCACATTCCTGGAGTGCTGGTTTGCTGGTTTTTGTTCTTAAAAAATWCTGGAGATCCAGACAATATAAATAATTCAGTGTGCAAGTATCACATTTCTGGAAATGCTAGCAYGAAAATTGCTAAATATGCATTTAATTTAAGCTTGATCAGGCAACTGATTCTGTTCTAACACAGTCATAATGAAAATGTAGTGTTGTGGGGTTGAAGCCATTACAGGGACCCTGTGCATGGCTAATTAGAGAATTCCCCTTTGGGCTGGCAGCCTCCCAGCTGGGATCCCAGGTGTGGGGCTGGGAAGGGTGATGGGAGAGTGGCTCAGCACAATGGAGGAGCAAACAAAGCATCCCCTCCTGCCCATCTTGTTTCCCTGCAAGGGATGCCTCAGTGGAGCTGCTGCACATCTCCCTGCCTTGTCCTGCTGGGAATTTCTGGTCTCTGCTCAGCCCTGGAGGATGGGGAAGCAGCTGAATTAAACCTTGGGATAGAGAAGTCTGRGTTACATCCAGGCTGCATCCTCTGCAATGCCTTCAGCAGGAGCTGGGCTGTGCATCTCACCAGAGACCCACCAGTGCTGCTGGGAGCACACTAAAGGAAAGCAATTTCCTACAAATTGCTTGGGCAAATCATGGGGTCATGGGGAGGTTCTCCTGTTTTCAAAGGTGTCCTTGCTCTGGAGCTCACCTTACCTTTGGGGAATGGGCAGTGCTGGTGTTTTGGRTGTGAAGCCAAACTGAAGGCTGTGTCCTGCAGCCCATCCTCACCTGAGACAGAAGATACCCCCTGGAAATGGGGATAATCTTGCAAGGCTGGGTCACTGAGCTGCTTTGCTGGCTGGTAGAAAGGTGAGACCTGCAACCAGAGATGGTTGTGATGAAATCCACTCATTCCCCTTTTGCTTTGGCAGTGCCTTGGTGGCTCTGTCACCAAAACYTGGCCAAAGGGGCCCTCAGTGGGCCTGGCTGGAAAAACTGGGGAGAGGTGTCTGTGCCACACCATCAGCATGAGGCTGTTCCTTTCCAAGTCTGGTTTCTCTTTTTTCTTGTTCTTTGGGTTTTTTCCCCCCTTCCCTCTCTAATCACCAGAGCTCCCTGCTGCCTGCAATTTGTCTGGGCAGCCACAGTGAACATGTCTGACAAAGCTTAAGCTGAKCAAATCTCTTTTAGGCTTTCTCATTTCCACAAAGCCCTTGTTCAGCTGCATTGGTTCCAAGGAGTGCCAGGCCACTGCTCAGTCARTTATCTGGAAGCCTGGTTGCCTTTAGCACACACACAGAGTTTTGACACATCCCTTATTCACAATGTGGGGGCAAACCCTCTTGGGGGGTGGGGTGAGGAATTCAGAGCATGAACACCAAATCCCAGCTCCCCACAAATTCTGCAGGGTCTCCTCTGCATTTCCAGTTCAGCTGCACTGGATTTCACCCCTTTCCTTTTTTGGTGTCCTGTGCATCTGGGAACTGGTTGCTCCCTTGTGGTGAGCCTTGCTTTCATTGGGACAGCTGGCACTGGGACACYTCCCCTTGGCTGTTCTGGACCTACCTGAGTGCAGCATTTAAACCCTCTCCTCTGTGACTGATGCCAGGGCAGTGGTGCTCTCCAGAGAGCCTTGCTGAGCTCAGCAGCTTCCCAGAGCAGGAGATGCAGCCTGGCCTTGCTGCTTTTGGGCAAGGCTGAAATGAGGCAGGCTTTAGGAAATTAGCTTTGTTTCTCCACATTTTAGTTGCTGTGCATTTTTTTTTTTGTTCCATGGCCTGAAATATTATTTTCTCAGGGTTTGTATATTTAATAACAGGTTTTGCATTCCAGTTTGCTGAGAGGCTTTTGTGTGTGTATATACAAACATGAGATGAAATGMTGAAATGTATATTTGTAATCTGAGTTTGTAAGTGAAGTGGGTTGCTTTTCTCTCCCAGAGGTTAATGGTCCTGCACATCTTATACAATTTGGAAGKAATCTCTTAAAGCAAAGATGTTTTTCTTTGCAGACTGCTTGTGGTAACACATTATATCATATAATATCATTCTGTTCAACAACACCCTGTTCTCCTGTGCAAACAGCACGGGAAGGAAAGGAGGGGGGAAGGGGAATAAATAAGCAGGCACACCAGCAGAAATKCTCCTTTGCTGGTACCTGAATTGCTCTCAGGGAAACGGACACATTTGTATTCTGTCACTGCTGCCATGACCAAAGAGATCTTCCAGTCCCASAGCTCCAATTTAGAAAATATTGCTGTATAGTGTTAGAAAAAGTGTTTCTCAAGTGAAAACCCCAGTGACAGTGGGAATGGATGGCTGATGGCACTGAGGGGGATCTGGCACAGCCTCTGAAGTGGCCTGGGGCAGGGAGGCTGTGGGTGCATTTCTGATCCCCAGCAGTGCCAGCTSGGAGGGGTGGGCTGAGCTGGGAGCAGGGGGTGCCTGGCACCAGGTAAGGGCAACATCCAGGGATCTCTGTGGCTCCAGGGGTGCTTCCCTGGGCCAGAGCCTCCCTCTGCACAGCTGTGCCTGTCCTAGCACAGGGAAATACCAGGGGGAAGCAGGGCATGGCTGCTTGGTAAGCTCTGATCCTGCTGAGGTGCCTCTGCCCAGCCCAGAAGCTKCTCACTGAGCTGGGCCCCTGTGAGCTGATATTTTGTATTTGGGCTCAAGTTCTCCACTTCTCCCCTATCCTGCATTAAAGAATCATCTCTTGCTTTAAACTCGGGTCAACCTCCTTCCCCCAAGTGTTGTGTTTCAGGCTGACTATAAATGATTTAAAGCAGGAGGCAGCTTGGCTGCAGTGTGGGCAGTGCTCCTCATGCTGRAGGCAGGGATGGCAGCCACGCAGCCTCCACAGCTCACATTTGCATCCATTGCCACCAAATTCCTCTCTTTTCCTCTGAAAAGGTGGTGTTACTGTGAGTCAGCATTGTGATGTGTCTGATCTCAAGGACCTCACATGATGTGCTCTGGACRAGAGGACACTCCAGGTTCCAGGGAGTTTTATTTCAAAGCACACCCCCTGCCAAAGGAACCATCCACCCCTTCCTTGGCACTGCAGAAAAACCCTTCCCAGAGCTGCCCCAAGGAATGTGCCCCTGCTGAGTGCCAGTGCCAGGCTGGGGCTGGAGCTCAGCTGTCCTCATTTCCTGCTCCTGCTAATTGCCAGCTGCTCCCTGGCGTCGTGTAGTGATGGAGGAACAATAAGGATTGAAGAAACTTAGCACAAACCTGAGCTGTCTCACTGATCTTTCTGTTGAATAATGGTAAAAAAGGGTGCTAGGGCTCAGTGATGTCAGAAAACGTGAAGCATCCAGCAGCTGCCAGGGAGCCTGAGAATAAGCAATCTCCAGTGGTTTGCAGCAGAGCCAGATCTTTTTTTTTTTCTTTTTTTTTGATGGCAAAGAAAGATGAAACACTACAAAGATATTCCCAGGGAGAAAATAGATGTCATACAACATTTAAATAGATCCTTTCAAGAAGGAGAGCTGCAGAAACCCTTATAACCAGCTCATGAGTGTGAACCTGCTGATTCTTTTTTTTTAAAGACTGGTAGGACAGATAGCAGGCTTTAAATACACAGCTCTGTTGTCCTGATAGCTTAATTCTATTGTCCAGCTTTTGCCTGAATGTACCAGGTATTMATAAAAGCAATACAGGAAGCAGGTCTGTGACTACAAAATGTGGGTTTAAAAGAGCTTTGTACTCTACAAAGCAAGRCATTTTTAAAAAAGAGAACTGGTTAAAATGGAGGTTTTAAAGACTACATAGGGATTCGTGGTAATGGAGAGAACACAAGTGGCAAAGAAACTTCTTGTGTAGTGGAGCTGGGAGGTCAGGGGGAATRTAAGAAATGGAGAGAGCCTAGAGGTGGCATTTCCTTTCCTGGAAAGCTGKATGCACTGTGGGATGAAGGCAGTTGTCCACTTCTAAATCAGGAATGATTKAAATTTGATGTTTGKATCAAAAGGCAGCTCAGTATATCTYCATCAATKGTCAGAWAAATGTGATARCTGAAAGGGCCCCCTGATCCTGAAAYATGTGCAYGTGTGTTGGAAACAGCASTTTAGAGACAGGGYGTGCACTGGTTTTTGGTAAGAAATGTTTGCTGAGTGTGTGCAGAAGGGAAGGAAGAGGCTGTGAGTTCCCCTCAGTGCTCCCCACCCTGTCCCCACTGCAGACCTGCTGCAGATTCCTCCTGTCCTCTCTGTGAGCCCCTGGGCTGGCTCTGCTCTTCCCATTTGTTAAGGATTTAACAAACTGACCCTGTTCATGAGCACTTGCAGATCTYACCTGCTTTCCTCCTGAGAGATCCCAATCCTGCTTTGATTTTCCAGCTCATTGCTCTGGGGGAGCCCAGGCCTGTTCCAGGCTCTGTCCCTGCAGGACCTGAGATCTCTGCAGTGCCCAGAGCCCCTCAGTTTTCTGACTGTCCATGAGAAGGAGTTTCCCTGTTCCCTGCAGAGCCATTCCCATGGCTGCTGAGCCTGTCCCAGCTCATCCCTTCACTCTCATCTGCTCTCCCTGTGCTCACTCCTCACACACATTGCAGGGCACCACTGAGCACAACCCTGCTTCACCTGGTTCTTGCCAGAAAAGAAAAATCCAGCTGGATACCAGCTGAATTTGAAGCAGTTCCTCTGGATTTATTGTGGCCTTAGTGTTGAACCCTAATTCATTTGTGTGTGCTGATGAATTTGCTTACAGCTGGCCTCTGTACTGGGAAATCTGAATATTTTTGGGCTGCATTATGTCTGAGAGTTACAAGGTGATCTGCCTTGATTTATTTATTCCCTGCATTCATCTTGGGAAAAGAAGGGCCAGGTCTRAAGGAGGCTGAAAGCAGCTGTGAGTGTTTTGGAGCAGGGGCTGCAGGTGGCCATGGCCCCACAAATGACTCATCTCCAGAGGTGCTGCCAGAGGCTSACTTCCTTCAAGTTCCTACACAAATATCATTTATATTCCTCTCTCAAGGTGATTTCAAAGTGTCTGTTGGCTGTGATGGAAGCAAAGATGTGAGGGTAGAATTTTTCTGCTGGTAGTTGGGAGGAAAAGGGAAGAGGGAGCTTCTATACCATTATGTGAAATGTTTACTCATAATGAATATCTAAAAGGAAGATATAAACCAAAAGGTGCAAAGGAGCTCTGTCCTGTGAGTTTTTTGGTGAATTCTGTACCCTTGCCTTTCCTGTGTCAGTCACAAAACATGAACATTAAGTAAAAATCCTTTAAAACAGCACATTAATGAATGCACCATCATTTTTGGCCCCTGTTTGATACAGGCAGTGTGCAGTCTGTGTCTGGGGCTCAGAGCTGCCTCTTTTTCCCATTTAATACTTCCCAAGGATGGACTTTTCTTCAAAGCCTGCACTGACATTGGGTGCAGGGTCAGGACAAAGAGAAGGGGGGCAATAAGGGCTTTGCTGCAGAGTTTAGTGGGGTTTAGTGACAAAGTGTTTGTACAGGCAGGGTGGGAAAAGGCAACTGTGGCTGCCCCACAGCTCTTTTTGTGCAGAGAGCTCTTGTTTGTCATGACACCCCCACAGAAGGGGATGTGGGGCTGAGCTGGGGGGGTCTCTGGGGCTGAGCTGGGGTCTCAGGGGGTCTCTGGGGCTGAGCTGGTCTGTGCACCAGGAGGGCTGCACTGCTCCTCTTCTCCCCATCACGTGTGGAAGTGTCCTTGCAAATCAGCCCCTGAGCACCCTGAAATTGCATTTAAAAATTCTGCAGTGGCTTTGAGAAGCAAAGAGAGCAGCTCTGTGAGCACAGCTCTGCTGCACTGGGGCAGATCTGCTGGAGGGGCCTGGAGGGCAGGGAGCAGCCAGTGGCTCTGATCACAGCTCAAATACATCTCTTCTTATTGCAAAGCTGATAAAATTTTGAGAGGTTYCTTGTACTTACAGGCTCAGCTGAGCAGATTAAACATTACATAATGTGCCTCTCAGGGGCACTACATGATTAATGAATGCTTACAAAGTGCTTTGTTAAATATGACATAGTACTAATGTCTGTGTAACACAAGGGCTGAGGAGGAGTTAGCAGGAATTGTGTTCCCTCAAAAGGCAWTCTTTAAGGTTTGGTTTAATTTTTTTGCCAAAAGTAATCTACTGGATGAAGTAAAATAAACTTTGAATTATATGCAGTATAAAGATTTCTCTCCTTATGTTGGAAGAGGATCTTTGCTGCTCAGGATTTAAACCAACACAGTCACACAAACTTTAGCAAAGGAAATGTGGAGGCCAATAATTTAACTGGCAACTTTCCTGTGCCACCAAGGATAAAGAAGGAATACAACCTGAAGCTGAAAGGAGGCATTTTTGAAATGGTGACTGCTGTGATAGCTGAACTTTGATTTATTTTTAGTATTTTTCGCTGACAAATGAATCCAAGTGGAGCTTTGACTTTCAGATTTCTCTGCAATAAAAAATATTTTTTTGATATAATAATTCTAAGGACTCCATTTTGGAAAAGTAGGAACAGAAAAAAATATTCCAAGGTGTATGTATGTCTCTGTATGAAGCTGGAAGACAAATTACAGGTCTATTCAATTAAAAATCAATATTTATAAAGACCCTGCCAGGAATAATTGTGCAGTGCTTGGCTGATGGCTGCTGAAAATCAACATGGATATATTGGCTTTCATTTCTGACAGCTGCAGATCTGCCCTTCAATCTTGGTGCCTCTAATTTAGGCTCAGGATAAGCTAATATTGGTGTTACATGTGTTCTTTCTGTACCTTCTCCCAGAGAGAATTCTCTCAGTATTGAGAGGAAAAATCAATGTGGGTTCATGTCTGGTGTCTTCATGGCACTTCCTTGCAGGGGCTGTCACTGACAGTGACAGGGACTGAGATCAGAGGCACAGGAGTGGTAGATAAACTCAGTTTTGTTAGGGATTTAAAAAATTGACCCTGTTCATGAGCATTTGCAGATTTTACCTGCTTTCTTCCAAGGACATCCCAATACTGCTTTGATTTCTCCTGCTGCTTTGTTTTCCAACTACAAGTTTTTATTTTTACATTTTAAAATGTATTTTTATCTCTTTCTTAAAATAAAAAAAGGGGAAATAAAAGTTGCTGCAATTGTGAAAGTGAGAGGATTAAATTTAAAGTGCTGGATTTTTAATTTGCTCATTAATTTTACACTGGGAGTGTAAAATTCCAACACAATGAGGCTTTGAATCCACACTTCACTGAGATAAGTGAAGATGTGGCACAAGGCAGGAGAGGCCAGATTGAATCTCAGTTTTACCACCAGAGTCCAAAAGTTCTTAAATCCTTGGGAAGACCAGCAAAACTCACAATAGTGGCAAAAAAATCTTCACTTGGCCACATTTTCAACAATGTGAGGACATTTTCTGACTTTGGAGTTTGCAAGTGTCAAATCATAAGAGTTGTTTATGATTTATATCCTATGAACACAAGTTCCTGTGGTGCTTCCTTTCACATCATTTACTATTGCCCTGAATGCTCAGCAGTATTTCTTATTGCCTGCATAAACTACACAACTACAGTGATTCATTTSTTGAAAAAATACCAAAATTTTATTTGATTAAAAAGCCCCACAAATCCCTTGAAACTATCAGGTACAGCTTTTTGTATATGACATAAATTTTTAAAATTAATGTTCCTGAATATTTAATCTTTTAGTAATGTCATATATAAAGTCAAGTAGTTACCTGACATTTGGGTTATGATTATGAAATGCTGCACAGCACTGAAAAATCTGGCATTGTTTTTGGAGTGCTGCAGCCAGGTGTTTAAAACTGCTGCAGGACCTTGTGCCCCTTCATAAATCAGGTGGGGCTGCAACATTAATAACTAAAATTAGTTAGTAATTGTGTTGTTAATGCTTCCAAAATGAAAAAAAGGGCTCCGTGCTGCTTTGCTTGGGGRTGTTAATGGCTGCTGTGATGGGGGCTGTGTTTTATTTGCAGCGCTGCTCAGGGGTGATGGATGCACTCACCCCCTTCATTTAGGGTAAATACAAACACCAATTAAGCGCTGCTTTGTGTGGTGATGGATGGAACAGAAGGCAGCAGGGAGCCAGGGCAATGAGCTGTGCAGGAGTAGGGAGCAGCAGAGCCCAATGGACACGGGTTTCCCTGCAGATTAACTGCAAACTCTGGTTGGACTGGTTGATGGTATATCCTTCTGTATTTTTGAGAGGCAAAAAAAAAAGAAATTAAGGAAAGACTCTCCAAAAAGAGAGAGAGGCAGTGCTTAGCCCAGGAGAATGCCATGAGCAACATCTCCTAGTGGGATTAGGGCTCACTGGGAAGGGAGTCTGGGTGTCTGGAAAAGAAACCTTATTATTTGGGGTTTTTTACTTGTGTGTTGAGAAAGCAGAATTGTACTATACCTTTTTTTTTTTCTTGTGGTGAAAAAGGCAGAACTGCACCCAAGAACCTCTTGATTTGTCTCAGCTTGTTCCCTTTCCTTTGGGAAACAAGTGGGCTCCTGAACCTGCCCCCCACCCCTTGGGAGGAAAGGGAGCACTGCAAGGAAATGGGAAATGTTCTGCTCTTCCCTTGTATCCCACATGTCACACACAGAGCAGACTTCTGTGACAGGCATGGTGGGAGTCAGGAGGGAGATCAAAGGTTGGGGGGTGTGTGGTTGTATCTGAAGTCCTAAAACCAAAATGACTTGATGAATTGATTGATTACTTGATTGATTGCTTGGTGATTTGCAGTAGTTGTGAGYAGCACTGATGGACTGGGAGTGGAGCCTGAGTGCAGCTGGTGACTTGATTCATGTAGGGCTCAACACTRAAATTATCCACTCCAGCATTTCAGTGTTATTATTTTTTAGTGATACTGCTGAAAGAAGAGGTTCAAGGATTTCTAGGATCAGAATTCAAAGGGGAAAAATTCTCAAGGGATTTTTTTCTGACATTGATGAGAGCAAGTTGGACACTTGGGATTTATGGCAACCTCCTGACAGCAAGGTARTGCCTTGGGGAGGTGGGCTAAAAATTGCCAACATACTCTTTGCTGAAGAATATTGGATTGTGTGAGTCATTGGGAGTGAAAGATGGGAGGATATTCATTCTCAGCCCACCAAATAGGTTTGCTGTTTGCCCTATTGTTAAATTGTCTTCTTTACTCATGGATTTGAGAACATCTTGTTCACTACAACTTAGTCACAAACGTGTCCTGGTGCAGGGACTACAAAAGTCCAGTTGGAAGAGTTGGTGGCTGTATCTATTGAGATTCGTGCTGCAATGTGGTTTTTATTTTTTACTGGAGTCATTGTTCTGAAGTCTTAAGCACTCATGAGAGGCTCTTCTTATTTGTTCCTTCAAAAATGTCACTGGTAGGGTAAATTGTTTAGAAGTCTACCATAGTCTGCTTTTTCTATGGAATGGTCTCTCTTGACTGGTGTGTTAATTGTAAAACAGGGGCTCAGCTCAGCTGTGACAATACAAAGGTATTCAGAGCACTGTGATGAGTTTCTCTTTGTGTTTGTATGATTTCCCTTGATCTGTGTTTACATGATTTCTACATCTCCATGATGTCTCATCCACTTTTAGTGGAAGGACACCAAAACTTCAGGTGAACAAGCCACAGATATCTGAACCTGAGGAGAATGTTATCTGTGATCCCAATCATGAAATGGAAAAGAAGCTGCTTTCATCTGCCAGCTGGAAAAGGTTTTTGTTTAGAATAAGGAAAATTCTGTTCTGCTCAAAGAGTCTGCCACTTTCTCAGGATATGGGGGATGCAGAGTAGGAAAACCTCCTTGTGAATGGAAAGGAAAGGAACAGGAACTGCTGTGAGCAGCTCCCTGGTGTGTGCTGTGTTTAAAGGCTGGCAGCTCACCTGACCAGAGCTTCCAATCCACTTTTACCAC
This sequence comes from Alauda arvensis, assembly GCA_902810485.1. NCBI lineage: Eukaryota > Metazoa > Chordata > Aves > Passeriformes > Alaudidae > Alauda > Alauda arvensis. The sequence goes on from CADDXX010000322.1 coordinate 727,418, forward strand.
AGCATTTCAGGGCAAACTSATTCAGGATCCTGGGTGGGAACTTGGAGAAAGAAAAGCAGCAGTGATTCTGTRGTTRCTGGCTTTGTTTAAAAARCAARCAAACATTGCTYCAAGAGAATACTGGATTTCTTCCCCTTTAATGGGAACAGCATCAGCATCAGCTGCTCTGTGAGGATCTGCATGGAGCTGGAGCAGGTCTGGCCTCTGCCCATGTCCCTGTGGTGTCCCAGGGTCACTCCCTGGGGTGAGTGACTCTGTGCTTTGGCTTAGGGGCTCCTGGGTTTTGGCTGTGGGGTGGGATCCCAGGCACAGAGGGCAGGGGAGCTGCTGCTGARGGTTTAAAKGKMMCYWRRGRRG
>CADDXX010000322.1:727830-871292 GCA_902810485.1 Alauda arvensis
GGGRCTTGGAATAAATTCCCCMATCCTCCACAGAGCYTYGATACAGACACAGTGCCTGCCAYRGCAGCTGAGTATTCAGAGAGAAATATTCCTCAGCAGRGCATGGAGGGGGTAAAGAACAAAACATTGCAAATTTGGACCGAATTTTTTGAGTTCCTAGCTTGAACAGTGTCAAGGACCATGGGAGAGGACATGGTGTCACCTCTCCTGGCATGGCCCTGTGTGATGTGCTCTGAAGTCTTTCCAGAAGCACGAAATGGAGCTGGTACGTGAGCACCTCTCCTTTCACGTTGCAGGAGGAGGGAGGAGAGGAGGTGGGAGGGGAAGGCAAAGCCTTTAAACCAGCTCGAAATAACCATCAGAAAAGTGAACGAAAAAAAAATTTAAAATTTCCCCCAGACTTAATATTTTTAAGGCTGTGTGACTTTTGAAGGCAGCCGCCTGACTTCGGGGAGGGGACAGGRGCTGACTCACAGCATTGCAATACTCCGGGCTGGCGGTGCCTGGCTGCTCCCCGCGCTGGAAGCTCTGCCAGGCACTGAGTGAATCGCCTCCCTCGCACCTTGGAAGGCAGTAGTAGAGCAGAGGAGTAGCTGTGACTCAGGCGTGGGGAGGGATGCGTGTGAGTCACGGTGACTCTGCCTCGGGAGTGGATGGCTGGAGATGCTCCTGTCCATCCCCAGCGCGGGTTTGCAGCACAGACACAGCTCTGAGAGAAAGCTGCTGGTGCTGGCTGAGCAAAGGAGTGAGCTGCGATGTTTTGCTGCCTTACACGTGAATTAGAATGGAAATGGGAACGCTTTGGTTCCCTTCCCATCACATTTCGGTGTTTCCATGGGCTCTGACCCCTGAGTGCTGCAGGGCTCCAGGTGTTGGTGAGGCAGAACCAACACAGCCCAGATGTGGAGGAAGGTTTGAGCAGCAGTGACAGTCTGACTTGAGGTTTTTATTGCTACTTTCATTACTTTCATAAAGTGTTTGTCAGTCATGTCTGCAGAGCAGGGATTCTAATGAGTAATTGGCCTTGCTGTTGTTTATTGCTTTCATGTGAAATCTATTTTATTTATTTGTTTGGATTCCAGCCCAGGAGTGGATTATTGTTTTATCCATATCCAGTTTAAAATATTTGATTTGAGCTTTCAGCATGCAAATTAATCTTCATGTATTTGTAGGTGGAGAAACTGTGCAGGCTTCTATTTATATGATATTAAAGATAAGGGACAAGGAGCAATGAAAATGGAACCAAATATTTACACCTGGGAAAAAGAGAAAACAACAACATCTCAAATTCTACTCTACATGAACCAAATGAGAGGAAAAAAGGCCTGTAAGAATGTAAAAGTAGTTTTCTTTGCTGCCTCTAGGAGATATTCATAGATGTTGCAGAACTGAAGTGGTTGGGGCTGATTTCTGTAGGATCTGGGTTTGCCCTGGTCCCCAAAGAAAGGCAGAGCTTGGAGCCTCTGAGCATTCAGGAAAAAAAAAAACCTTCTGGGCTTCAAGGACATCCTGGCTACAAAACTCCTGGCTAAGCCTGGCCAGCTCCCCAGGTTTTATTTCAGTGAAATTTTACATCTCACTTTTATGTGTGCCTGAAAAGGACTTGAATGTCCTTTTGTGGAGGAAATGGCACAGCTCTTGTTTGAGAGGAACCTTCCTGGTGCCCTGGGCTGGCAGGAGCTCAGCAGCTCCCTCAAGTCCCACTCCCACCACCACAAAAAATTGAGGATTTTTTTCCCACATCCAGAGAGACCTGGATAAGGGGGGAGCATCTCATCTGTGTTTGCCACTCCTTGATTGGGAGTATCTGTTGTTGCAATTCCTTGGTGAAATCACTGTCATCCTCCATGAAATTGTTGTCATGTTTSTCCTTCCCCAAGTGATCCAATGGTGCCTCAAGACCAGAAGCTTGAGGGAATTTAGAGGGGATTTGCTGTCAAAGGTTTTATTTTTAAGAGCAGTCAGAAAACAAATACACCCAAATACTTTACCACAAGATTGCTTGGCTTATGGCTGGTAAGAATGAGCTGGGGAGGAAAATTTGTACATTTGGAACATGAACAGAAGATACAGGGTGCCTTGTTCCTCATTGTTTTTAGAGTCTGTATTCTCTTATTTTTAGCAGGAGTGCCAGTTTTWCCCTAGGTGAGATATCACAGGTACTGCAGTACAAGTGACACTGAGACAAGAAAAGGTTTCTGTTTTCTTCCACACACTTTAATTTTGAGAGGTCAAATCCCGGGTTTTTTGTCCAAAAGGCTTGGGTGCTCCTCTTCTTCTTTTTTTATTTTTTTTTTATTTTTAAAAATGTTTAAAATTTTTTTCTTCCCTATTTTTTCTGTCCTTCTGTATATTTTAACAGCATAGTACTGTGCTTGTTTCTTCATGGTCYCTTCATGCTGTACTTGGCATAATTAAACCGAGCCATGTAGATATTTAATTATTACTGGTACACGGGGCCTCAGTCTCCTTTGTGCCCAGTTATCCACAGCCAAATGTGACCCCAAGGTAAAATGTTGGTGACATTCAATTCAAATCAGTGTCCCCATGGAGTTCAGTGGCCTGGCATTTAATTCCACCTGAAGAAAGATGTGACAGCAGCTGCTGATGCCACCAATGTTCTGCTTTTCCCTAAATTGGTGATAAATATGGGCTGTGCAGAGCCTTGGAAACAAAAAGCCCTCAGTCCTCTGGGACCTTGCACATGGGTTAAAACTCTGATTATTGGTATTGGCACCTCCACTGTCCTCAGCTTTGCCATTAAGAGTGACACAGAACTGTGAGAAGTGAGTGTCTRAGAAAACTGAGTTTCAGATATTTTCCTGTCTTTTTTGAGGTTTTGCTCCTTTCTTGGTCACTTTTGTCCCAGTGGGCTCCAAATCCCATCACATCACGTTTTGTAGGGGCTGAGTGAAGCCCTCGTGTCTGGAGCCAAATGAATCCTGGGGCACATTGCTAATTCTGAATTTGGAACCTCTCTGGATTGTGCTTAATGACATTTGTAATGTGATTAACAGTGCTTGGCCAGAACTTGATTGTACCCAGGTAAATAAGTGCTGTSCTATACAGGAATAAGTTTAGTTTAAAATCAGTGCAGTAAATATGGACATTACCATTAATTGCCTTTCTCCTCTACCCTTTAAAAGTCCACTTTACAAGTAAAAATGCTTTGCTGGTTGATGCCTGTCCTTTGCTTTGCCATTTTGAGGGTGACCCTGGGCTGGTTTGACACTCAGGCTGCTTGGATTTTACTCTGGAGAAAAAAAAAATATATCAACTTTTATAGGCAATATTGTTTTAGAGTTTTGCCTTTTATTTGAGCTGAGCTGGGGCTGCCTTTCCTGAGGCAGCTGCCTGATGTACACTGAAACCACCAAGCCTTTGCCAGGAATACAGCCAGCAGTGTCAGCTGGAGCAGAGCTGATGGCACTTCAGTGAATGGGATTCCTTAATGAGTGCMTTCAGAATGCATTGCTGCTGGACACTGCCTCAGCTCTCTTTGCTGTGCCCCAGTTTGCTGTATTGATGCATTTTCACATCTAAAAATACCCAGGCTGTTTCCATGATACACCACACTTCAGTCTGCACACAAAACCTGTCTGACAAAGGAGAATCTGAATTACATCCCCCAGCTCAGGGAGCCTCTGGCACCTTCCCTGGSTGTTTGTGACTGGGAAGGGGATTTGGTGTGAGGGGTTCTCACCTCGTGGCAAACCTCGGTCTGGGAAGAAGCAGTAGTGAGGGGAGTTGTGCCTGTGACAGCAGCTCGTGTGCAGCTCCCAGGGCTCAGGGACAGCCTCACCCTGCYCTGCACTCCCCTCCTGGTGCTCCCTCACTGCCATTCCACCCGGCTGCCTCACCAGAACAGGCAGGGCAGGAAATACTCCAAAGGAAAATATGTTCTTGAAGACCAATATCAATTTTTAAGGGTTTGGAGAGTTTCCCTGATGGCTTTTGCACCAGTGTAAAGCTCTGGCAGAGAGCTGGGGTGTTTTGCTCTCCCCTGGGCAGCAGGAGGAGGTGAGCAGCTCACACGTGGACATTCTGCAGGATGGAATGCTCCTCCTGGGTGTCCTGCAGCAGGTCAGTAACAAACAGGCTGCTGCTCCTGAGATGAGCTGGTTTTCTAACCCCCCTCCCCTGCACTCCTGTTCCCAGTGAATCCCATCTGGGCACTTGTGAAACTGGGGGCAGAGGGGGTCTGGGGAGGTGTCCTGCCCTCCAGCAGAGCGTGGTTCATGGCCCAGTGTGTGGGCAAGGTGCTTGTGCAGAGCTAGAGAGGCACTGCTGACAGGTGGCAAAGGGAGAATGTGGGCTTTTTTTTTTTTTTTTGGTTTGCTGCTCTTTAATTTATTTTCAAATACTGTACCTCCATTACCCCAGGAGTGTGGTAAGCAGCACATGCTGCTCCAAGGGCCCCCACCTGCTGCAGCTCAGCCTTGGCTCTGCTGGGCTTGGCAYGAGGTCCCTGAAACTCTCCCTGCACTCTCACAGGTCTTCAGCAAWTCAAGCTGAGCTCAGTGGAATTAATTTGAGTCTGCTCCAGGACAGTTGGCAGAATGATTTGGTCTAAAATAGCATCACTATAASCACCTATGGCACAGCTTTATTGGATGCAGTGCTTAATTTTACAAGTTTAATATGGGGCTGAGTAGGAAAGGGTTTTCCTGTCCTGAAAACTTTGTGATTTCCACCCCTCTCCCAATACACTTTGAGACTCTTTCTAGGGCTTTTCTGGGAGCAGAAGGGTGAAACATCACCAGGCAGGGAAATGCAGTTGTGAGGCTTGGTCCAAATCTGTGCCTTGCCCAGTGTTTAAGTCTGTTATTGCAGAGTTGTTGCTCAGACTTCACCATCCCACTTGAAACTACTGACTCACCCAGGAKGCAGCAAATATTTCCTAATGGAGAGTCCTAAAAACTGCCATCAGTCCTACTGAAAAAAATGTAGTGAGCTGACATGTCTGATGGAGGTAAAAAAACCCCATCAGAAACYTTCTGCCATCTGTGGTTTGTTATTCCTACATAAAATGTATATCAGCTGCTTGTTTACCTCTGGTGTTTGGGGATTGATARTGAAAAGTGATGCCAGCACCTTGGCCCTTAATCAGCAGAGGCTGATTGTCAGCAGTAGCAGCTTGATGCAGGATTTCAGATCCCTTCAGTGCTCCTTACAGCTGCAATTTATGACCAGCACTCTTCTGTTGGTTCATGCAGGGCTGCAGATATAAAATACCAACTTAAATATTTATGTAGGTAGCACATCTTTGTGAATACTTCTTCGTGGTAAGGAAATGCTGTTTAAAGAGCAATACATTTCATTACAGTGGGAATGACTGTGTGAAAGCTGTCAATGTTTTGAACAGAAATCTGTGGATGCCATGAAGTGTTAGGATTACTCATTTCTCCAGATYTGTGCTTTGGAAGGGAGCAAAATGTGTTAATGATGCTTCAGTAGTGACAAAGAATTTGTCTAGAAAATTGGCAGATCAGTTGAGAATATCTGGTTATTGAGCCTGAGCWTTATTAGGGGCTCAGTGTTTCTTCAGTGCATGAATTAAATTCCAGCCAGGGGGACAGAATTTGTGCATGAAGCTGAGTAAGAGACAATGACAGCTCACCTTGCTATCACACAGAACTGGAGATCTGATGGTGCTCAGCTTTCCTCACTTGCTAAATCTGACAATTACAATTGCAAGTGTCTTTGCAAAAGCTCTCATTTCRTTCCTGCTGACTGACAGCTGCCCAATGCATAAATCCATTTTGCAAGCAAGCACCTCAGATGAAAAAAGAAACTTATTTCTGCAGAGATTTTTGGATCTGCAGCGTGGCAGGAGTTGCAAGGATTGATTTGTATCTCTGCTCTCTTTGGCCCCTCTTACCATGAAAATRGCCAGCAAAAAGAGGGGAATGCAGTTTAATAAAGTCTTGTGGAAAAAAAGAAGTGAGAACAAAATTAATCTGGAAAATTATCTTCCTACCATAGGTTTTATTAGCATTTTATTTTTTAAGACAGTGAATTACTACCTACTGATTGCATAATATTAAAGTTTAAGAATATATAAAAATTTAATGAAAATGTCTTAAATATCAAGCTGAAGATCCAAAACTATCTGTGGTTTTTGTTTTTTTTTTGTCTGATGAGCCTACAGCTGAAACCTCTGCAAGTCCTTCCCTTGTCTTTAATAGATATCAGAGCAGGCTTTTAAAGGAGTGGGTCTATTTACAAAAGGTCAGGCACATTTGTAATGAGAATTCCATTCAGCAAGATGCATTCAGGCTGTGCAAACAGCTTATTGCCTCAGAATGGCTTTTCCTCCCTCCATGGATAAAACAAACACCCTGAAAGGAAGGATGGMTACAATTCTGATGGCACTCAGAGGTCAGCTCACAGCACAGCAGCCCTGGGGCTCGCTCAGCTGGAGGAGGGAGCTGTGCTCTTGCTAAGTGCCCGCAAACACTGAGGTGTGTGGGCATTAATTCCTGTTTGAAATCATCCATCAGAGCTGCTGCTTACAGGTGTGGTGGTAAAATGAACCTGTGGCTGAAGGATCTTGTGGAGAAAAGCTTCTGGTGGATTGTCTGCTTTGAGGGATTGAGGAGGTCTGGCCTTGGCTCTCTTGGACTCTGCAGGATCACATCATTTTTGGGGTTTCTGCTCAGAAATGGGTTTGCTGATTTTCTAGAAAGGTGTTTTTTTTCATTTCCAGCCCCCCACCTCCAGCTCCCTGAAGTAATGCTTCTTGTCATGTTTTGATTTAAATAGGTAAAGAAAAAATTTAAAATCAAAGCTCCTGGACAACTGTTGGAGCCTGCCCAAGTTCAAGGAGCATCTGGATGATGTCTCAGCCATGTGGTTTAGTTCCAGATCATCCTGTGAGCAGCAGATGATCCTTACAGGATCATCTTCCAACTCGAGATATTCTGTGATTCCAACTCCCACAACAGTTCAGCAAAACCCTGAAATCCCTCAAAGGACTTGCAGATTGGGTTGTTGTTTTTCTTTTTCCTTTGAAATTTTCTTCACTGCCTCACCCCTCACAGTCCCTTTGCATGCTCTCTCTCCAGCTACTGGAAATGGGATGGACTGTGGAGGATGCAGCCAAAGGAGGGAACATGGAATTTATAGAGTAGAATTAATGAGTTAAGTTCACATTACAGCAGTAATGGTATCTCTAAATTAATTTATTTGATAGTCAAAATGATGGTGTACTACTGCGATTGAACAGGGGTTTCAGTGGTGTAGGCTTGGTGCTGGGGGTGACTGGAGCTGTTTCAATGCATCTTCAAATGCACTCCTCCCCCTKGTAAAGAGAATATTTGTTATGCATTTTACAGTCTTAGGCATGGCCATCTGCTAATATAGGCAAGTAGACACAATAAAGGAGGTTTGTATCTTCWTAGGCTCTGCTACTTCAGGTTCTATTTTTGCTGCAGTAGGAGCCAGCACAGCTGAGCTGAAAGACTCTCAGGAACATGCCATGCATTTTAGAGTGGATGTGACTAAAGAAAACTTGCTGCAGGATTAGAATTAAAGGTGGCACAAAACAGAGAATTGGAAATGGCTGTTGGTCTGCCTTTAACCAGGGGTAGTTTAGAAGCTCTTTGCAATGTAAGAGACTCAAGACAGTTTTATTCTGACACTGTGCAGCCTGTGAGGAGCAGGTGAGCTGCACTGAGRTGTGAATGGTCACTACCAGCACGTCTTTCACCTGCTCAATAGGAAAAGCTTTTAGCTGCTGTGTGGAGGAGGCTCTGCCACCTTCAATTTGTCTCCTTGGCAGACTTACACTTGCATTAGAGAAATAAATAAAAAAATAAAGCASGCCCCTAATGATGTGTGTAGATAGAAGTTGAGTTTCTTGCCTTTCCTGTGGGGTAATCCCCTGTCAAAGCTGGCAGCTGGAGGCTGGGAAGGACTCCCAGGTCAATGGGCTGGGAGTGGAGCTCCTACAACCATTCCACACTGTTCATTCTGTGCTTGGCTAAGCTGCCTCTGAGTAATGAAGGGTTTTTCACTTTCCAGAGAAGTTGCAGTGGAACTTACTCCAGCTCAGGCTGACTCTGTGCAGTTCTCTTGTGTAACTCTACACTTCCTGACCTCCTGTAAGACATCTTTTACATCATTTTCTTCTGCTGATTTTCTCTTTCCAGCCCACAATATGCACTAAGTTGTTGTTGAGATGCTTTCTCTTTTTAAATGTGATTATTCAATAGGGAATTTGGAAGTGCTCTCTTAATCCTACAAAGTCATTAGGAYTTGGGCCAACCACAAAGAGCTGAAGCTGAACTTTGTGGATTGTCTGGGGAAAAGTTGGGAAGGATGAGCAGCAATTTACCTGCTGAGAGCTGTAACTTCAGAGTGCAACTTTCATTCATTTTTAAATCTTTGCTCTAAATTGTCATAATCCAAAATCTCTTGCTACCTTGACACCTCCCCAACATGTTTGCCTGTTTTACAGACACTCTTCCAGCTCCTAATCTGGGTGGGTAACACCACCCAGAGGGCCATTCCTAGGCTGATAACCTTGCAGGGAATGTGTTGCTCCTGATGTAGCTTCATCACTGATGGCAGGCTTTGTTAATTTGTTTGCTTTTTGCTTTTTTCACCTTTCACCCTGCGTGCCAGAGGACTTCCAGTCACTTGTTTTGCAGTCTTTGGCAAGTGTGACTCAGTTTGGCTCTTTTGCAGCTCTCTCCTGCAGAGGCAGTGACTGGAGTGGGCTGTGCCCTCCTGCTTTGCTTGGGGGGAGTTGAGGATGAGCCCTCCTGGCTCAGCAGGCTCTGGCACGATGAGATTTGTGTTAATTATGTATGGCTGCCTCTCCCTGCCACCTTTCTAATTAGCTGTGGTCTATGCCAAGCCTTTGCCTACCTTAATACTTCCCTGCTGCTGCTTTGAGGCTTGTCTGATAACCAAAGCAGAGGAGTTGGTGGATGTTGTGATGTCTGCTTTGCTGCATKCTTGCTGCTCATTTCCCTCATCCCCTGAAGAGAGAAGCAGGGCTCTGAATGAGGAATGGCAAGGAAAGATGAGCACAGAACATTGCCTTCTCCTTTCTGATGCTCTTTCAGARTTTCTGCATGCTTGGACAGCTCTTCATTTACCCCACTTTCTTGGTTTTTTCATGATTTTCTACCAGCAATTTACTTGGGCTTTTTTTTCTGGATTCTCCACACATCTACATTGCTAGATTTGTGCAATCCTTTAGTATGAATTTGTTTTTTTATCCTGTGTTTTCCATTTTTAWGCAGCTTTTGCTTTCAACTGTGTGGTCATAAAAATTTTCTTTAGTACTTGATGTGTCATTCCACAGCAGTTACATGATTAGATAGGAAGTGTTTAATTAGATTTTGGCTTGTTGGCCACATATCTTGGTATTTGTGATACCAATCTGGTCACAATTAATAAGAGAGAATATATCCCTGTAATTACATAATCTAGTTTAAATATCCATGACCTTAGGCAACAGCAATGAGTAGGTAAAAAAGAGTATTAGAGTATTACCTCTGTGGGTGGAAAGATCTTCTTGGAATGATGCTGAAYATTTTGGCATTAACAGCACAGCAGGTGATCCTGCAATAAAAATTCCATGTAGTGATTTTGTCTATTTGCTCTTTTTAGCTAATGCATTTTACCAGAACAATAAATACTTGCAATGTATAACAAATGTTCAGGAGAAGGATCTCTGGTCATAGAAACTGTTCCATTATCATGTGCTTTAGATATTTTTGATATCTCCTCACAAGGCAAGGAGGTTTACTGAAGTCACAGCAGAAGCAAATGACCAGGGTGAAACCAAAAATAACAGGAGAGAGCTCAGATGATGCACTCAGCCCCCTCCAGTATCAGTAATTCCTTCAGACACCACCATGCACAGAGACAGCAGTTGGAAAAACAACTGTGGGAAGAATTACAGTGTGCAGACAGCTCAGAGTGGTTTCCTCTCTCTCCTTTGTCTCCCATTTCCCTTCAAGGCATCCCAAAGCACCCTCAGGTGTAGTCCTTGCTTTCTTGAGTAGCATCCATGTTTTTGGAAAGTTCCTAAAAATGTGTGAGCTGTGCCAGGAGGATTGGTTAATGAAAGGGCAATAATTGCAGCTTTTGTTGTGCTGGGAGATGTGTGAGGATGTGAATGAGAGGGGGCTCTGGTGGACAAACACCTTGAGTGAATTTGGGTCTGCATCCAAACCTCCCTGACCTTGTGATGTTCATCTCCCTCATTCCCCCAGAAAACTTCATCTGAGCATTTCACAGGTGTGAGGAGCAGAGTTTTGGAGGGCAGATGACAACAGGATGTGTTTAAATACCTGATCTTTGATGTGGAACAGGGGAAGTGTCTGTTCCAGGGGCTCAGTTGCTGTATCATTATTGGGAGCATGTGACTGAGGTGAGTGCAGCCCTGGCAGCAGAGCTGGCTGCAAAAGCACTGTTCCATCAAAGCTCAGGTTGTGGGGATTTCTTACTGAGTTTAACTCTTCGGAGTTATTTTTTATATTTTTTATATTTTCCTGAGAGGAGAAAATGATCCAAACAGAACATACTTGCTTAGAAATGGCATTAAATACTGGCTTGAGGAATTCAGCCTGCATTCTATCCTGGAGATACAGGATAGCTCTGGTTTCTGTTAGAACACATCTCTGAGGAGMAAAAYGGGCCCCAAATTATTTTCCACAGGYGATCAGCAAGGATTCACAGGGAAACTGCACGAGGGTCAAGGGGAGATGGCTTTGCTGAGAGAAAGACACAGGGATCATGAGGCTTTAGGAGAGATGAGGGGGAAAAGAGCAGAAGTAAAATTGCACAGGGAAGTGTGTGCTGTGGTGGAAAAACAGAGGGTAAAAAGTTGTGCTATGGTTTCTCTTGCAGTGGTACACTTGATGTAACTCCTTTCCTTTTGGATGTGCACAGGGACACAGCACAGGTCTGTCATTCACCTTCAGAGCCCTGGCTCTGCTCTGCCTCCCTCCTTTTCAGATTTTGGTGCAATAGCATCCCTCTTACAGAAAGGCAATTTCCATGTGTATCATGCATGTCTATAAAAGCAAATGTCAAGTGCACACAGGTAACTTTGTGGCTTATGGGAAAAAAAACCAACTCACCTTTGTGTGTCTAAAGTGAACTTAAATTGAAAACTGTGCTGAAATATTTCAGCTTCAAAAGGAAAATGCTGACCAGGTTGGGATTGAAAATCTCCCACTTTTGTTTTTGTGAGTGGCAGCTCTGATGCTCCAGGGAGCTGGGCTGGGCTCTCCTGTCTCCTTCTTGCTTCATCACCTTTGCAGGGGTTCTCTGGGTCTTGCAGAGGAAGAAAAGGCACTTTGTGTCCTGCTGAGCTCTTCCAGCCGAGGTCTGTGCCTCAGCTGCCTGAAATGTTCTCTCTGGCTCTCTGAAGATCCTTCCCAGCCTTGAAATCCACCTGGGTATTTCCCTCCCACTCAGAGCTGTGCGTCCTCACATCCTCTGTTTCTGTCTCATTGTTTCAGATCTTCCTGGGGGAGTTCTCAGCCTCTTTCTGGAGATGTTTTTTCATTTTGTTTTGCATTAATAACACTGGAAGAGGTTGGAGGGGCAGGGAGGGGGGGAAGGAAGTTTCAAGTCTGCTGGAGTTTTTCCAARTCGGTTCATCATCATTAATCTTCCAATGTTATTTCCCTCCCTTAAAGCTTCTTGGTTCATTATTGCCATGAAAAAAAAAGGGAACCCTTTGTTCAGTAACAAGGGAATTTGTGCCTGTCAAGGCAGCAGCTTTTTGCTCCAAATTCCAGATCTAATTTTGCAGAAAAATACTGTCAGCAAATTGCTGGAGGTATTGCAGTGAAACACAGGGCTTGTGTTACCAGCAAACAKTCATGCCATTATGTAAATCTTTGCAGAGCTATAGATCAGAAAAATAAATAAACAGAGTGACCAGGAGATGCACCTGAAATCAGGATGCAGAGCTGGCTGGTGACACTGTGAAATGATCAGCCATCTGCTTAAATGACACTTCCATTTAATTACACACAGAGAACYCAGCTTTATTCATTAATTATTGAAAAATAACTTTGAGCAGGAGAATAATGCTTTCCCCTGTATGCAGAATCTGTGCTTGCAAATCACAGAGTCCCAGTGGTTCAAAATGGAAATGTGTTTGCTGGCAGCCTCAGCAGCTCTCTGCTCTGCCAATGTGTGAGCACTCAGTCTGGGTTTCTGCATCTGGGATTCCCAGCTGTGTTTGCTGGGGAACCACCAGCAGTGCTGGATGCAGCAGCTGCTCACTGGGTGCTTGTGGCYCTGCAGTGGCACTCACAGAGAGCCCTGGGGTTCCTGTGGCAGGGCTGGGGCACACAACAGTGGCTGGTTCCTACCTGGAGGCCAAACCCACTGTTTTTGGTTGCACAGAGATAAACAGCACTCTTCTCCTGCCTCTGGAAAATAATTCTGTGGCCATCCCTCGGTTCCAAACGTTGTTGCATTTATCAAAATTGGCTTTATATTTAGAAAGTGGGTTGTTGTGTTCTGGCATTTTTGAACTGTTTGTCTCCGAGTCCTTTGGAGCACTGCAGAGATCCCCGGAAAGAGCTGGAGCTAGAAAAATGAGTAAAAATTGCCAAACATCACTTCTGTACCACCAGAGYTCCAAAAACAAAAAATAGTTCGGGTTCCACTTGGATTCTCCTCCAATTATTTCTTACTGGATGGGGCCCAAAGAGCCTAATGTCCCGAGGACTTCACAAATCCAGTGAAATACTCACTCAGCCCAGCCCACGTGCTACCAACTGCCTCCCCCAGACATATGGTGATGTTTTTTTGCCTATCACTAKATAAGGTTGGAGCAGGGCAGCAATGCTTTCCCCCTCCTGCTCAAAGGAATAAGTGTGATGGTTTTTTTCCTAAATTAAAAGAAAACAACTGATCCTGGGGAGCGTGACTGATGTGACAGAGCCYGAGTGCCTTGGGAGGGGTGCCAGGGGAGCAGGGGCTGCTGTGGCCCCTCTGGGTTGTGACCTGGTAATTGTTTTCAAGTCTCTTTTTGTCTCTGTGGCTCACACACATCTAACAGCTCCCATCAGAGGTCTCAGGGCACACAGTCAGACCCTGTAGGATGGAGAGTGGACATCACAAGTGCTCTGGAAAAGCAGAGTTGAGTTCTGCAAAATTTCCTTCTAAAAGAAATAATCAAGGGAGAAGTCATTATTTTAGCATATATAATGATGCATTTCAGGAAATATAATGTTAGAAACTAGATAACTAAGTTGAGAGATTTTTTTTTTATTAGATTAAAGCACTTGTGAATGAAAGTTCCCAGATGTCTTTCTAACTAASCTTACAAAAATATAATGTGACCAGAATCTGCTCTCACATTGAGCCCAGAGAGCAAAGCAGAGATGTTTGAAAGAAAATACCTGGCTCACTTTCCCATCMCTGATAAATATGGGCCAAATTAGGAAAGCATTGAAGCAAACACTTAGAGAAATGCTTAAGTGTTTTCATCAGGGCCTGAGCAGTGAATTAGARCAGCTCTCTTAGCCTTGTTCAAACCACACTGATGTCAGTGGAAGGGCTCTCATTAACCTCTGAGGATTTTGCATTAGATCTGTGGGTAAAATCCTGGTTCCTTTGAAGTTYGTGGCAAAGTTTCCATTAACCTGTGCCTGGGACTTCATTTATTCTGCAGAAGGAATGTTCTCAGCTTGAAACATGTGATCATGTCCTGATAAATATAAAGAAAATGGATGCTATTCATTTAGGAACATCCAGCACCAGCAATTAGTAAGGAGTATGAATCCAGGAGAAAAAACCTAATCTAATTATGTGCAAATCCTTGCTGTGTAATAAAATTGAAGTGGTTTCTGCATGTCTTGCTCCAAATGAGAGAGATCAGTATTCAGAAAYAGGTTTGAATTTATTTCAATGTGTAATGAATATACTTTTTTGCTTTCAAACTTCTTGGGAACTMTTACAATCCACCAGCCATAAAGTTTCATTTACCTCACAGGCTTCACTTGTTCCTCTGTCCCCAGCAATGTTTTGGAGACCTGTTCATATTTTGAAAGGTGTTATATTGAAACCTGGAAGTTCTGTTCATTCCATGCTTCTGAGTCATTTTATTTGAAAACCTGTGAAAAAGAAAAGGAGTCTGAGACATTAAGGACAGATAAAATTGGTCTTCRAAAGTTCAAGAAGAGTAATTGCATCAATCTGGAAGAACATGGTTAGGGCTGGAACTCACAAATACTGACTGAAGGAGTTGAGTTTGTTAAGCACAAAGAAGCCACAGTGAGGTGATGAAATGGCACCCTGAGCTCTCCTTTTCCTTCTGAGGTGGAAAACCCCAGCTAAATATCAGTATAACATTAGAAAATGCATCAAGGGCTGTAAAATATTACACAGTGAATAGAAAATCTTTCTAAAAYGAGTCTAGAAATGTGGCTAAATTATGGGCATGTTTGCTAAATTATGCTACAGGGGAACCAAGGTATAAATATTCCAGATTTATTTTAAACWGTATTCAACTTACTGCCTTAATGGAGGAAATGCTATTTCACCTGAGAAGTTGAATTAAAAAGGAAAAAAAAAACCCAAACCTGCAAAAATACCCCACACCAAAAATAGCCAACCCTTAGAGATGAGCAGCTTCCATTGTGAACAGATTTTTTGAGACCCTGAAAATCTTTGGTAATCCTAAACACAAAAATAAATGGAGCTTCATATTCCARAGGGCTCCTAAGCAGTGTTTGCAGAGGAAGTCTGAGGGCAGCCTGCAGRGATCTCTGGGGTTTGAGGAGACCCTGCCTCTGATTGAATGTTTAAGGAAGAAGGGGCTGTCCCTTCCCCACAGCCCAATAAACTCCCATGTGAAATAGAGAAATACAGGTCCTGAGAGAAGGCAGACACCTGGAACCAAACAGGCAGCTGTTCTGAAAGCACATTTCCCAGCTAATGAAGTGTTCCTGAGTTCCTGAGTGCTGACAAGGAGTCTTTGTGGGGAAGTGTGTTTTACTCAAGGTAACCATTTGCAGCAGGAGCCTTGAATGGCAGCAGTGCTAAAGAGCTCCTCAGGCACCCTGTGCTTCAGTGGAACAGTGCTCACACAGAGTTTTCCTGACCAGGCCACAGGAAATWCATCTAGGCTGTGCTTCCCAGGGTTGCTTATGAGCTGTCAGGTAGAACAACACAAAGAARTGCCAGAGAAAATGAAATTACCTTTTCCTCACGAATTTGTTCTTCGCAAATCCACGCTGGCTCTTACTCATCTTCACGTCACCTTCTGCTTTCCTACAGGCTTTGTATTTCACTGTTTCCCTGCATACTGAAAGATGTATAAATCCCCAGGCCCTCTCTTGCTTATTTTATAGCACTCTGCATTCTCACCTCTCTCAACTTCTGCTCCAGAAACTGTGCTGGTTTCCTCAACATCCCTTTGATTTTCTCTCCCTGAAAAAAAAAAACAGACACAAAAACTTCCAACTTAGCCAAGCATTTTTCAAACTCTTTTGATTTTTGTCATGGTTGGTACACTAATCTCTCTGTGCCAGCATCAATTTTGTAATTCATCTGATCAGAATTAAYCTTTTTAGTGAGGACTGAGGCAGAAGAGAGAAWAAATGCTTTGGTCTGCTCAGCATCATTTCTTGAGCCATCCTTTCCTGTTGAGCAGACTGACTTTCCTTGACCTTCCCCTTCCTACTGATACAGCCTCTTGGCTTGTTTCATTTTGTATCTTGTTAGCTGTGCCTTTGTTTGTTGTTGGAGGGGTTTTTTGTTTGATTTTGGTTTTTTTCCTTTCTTTACAAGCTGCAGCAGTTCTTGGACACAGTCTTAGAAATCAGATCAGTAAACTGTGAGTTTGCTGATGCCTCTTGACTCACTCTTTGCAGAACTCTAGAAATCCTCCAGCTCCAGCTTTACCCACAGTCTGCTGTAAAATCTTTTACATTAACATTTAGAAGGAATAATAATCAGAGGATCAAGTAGTGTTTGATGACTCTTCTGAGGAATGTTTGCTGTAATTGTTAGGGTGCTATAACTGAAACTTTCTAAGCCACCAAAGGACATCTCTTCTCCTGGATTTCTAGGCAATATTTATAATTCAAGAGAGATGCTTATTATATCTGAATATATATGAGGCTTGCCTAAAAGAATATTCTAGCTTGTAGAGGTGATTTGTGGTTTCTGGTTTTGTCTTGCTGACAGATTTCACTGATTGGGAGAAGTTTGAATRCATTGATATTTCAGTTCATTTTTTATCCTTTCTTTATCCTTCCCAKTAATGCTGTGCCTGCAAATGCTTCTTTAATTTTGGTCTGTCACCATTATTTTGTTTTTATAATGATCATTGTAAAGCCACAAAGCTACTATGTTATTATAGCAGGCATAATAGTTATTGTGCATATATAAACACAAAAAATTCTCTTCCTAAAAGTGACACCATCTTGATGACCTGGTTATTGGCAACTCTAGAACCAAATTCTGTGTAACTGAATAGTACAAAGTTTCTATGCCTCCATGGGCTGATGAAAATTAAAGATAATACCATTTTTGTGTTTAGCTGCCTGTGGTATGAGGGCTTTGGGATTTTTATTAGGTGGTCAGTGGTGGTTACAARCTGAGTGCACCATTTATACAGCCACTGAAAGTGGTGTTGGGAGTCAGTGCCCAAATCCTGCTGAAACTCATCTGGTACTCCTTGGTGGCAATGAAAATCTCTTCCTCCTGAGCAGAAGAGATCTCTTCCTCCTGAATCCAGAAATAATCACCTCATGAAAATGAGAGCCCCCAGGTACTTTTCTGACTGCTGTTAGAGGATGATGGCTTTGGGTAACAAAACCCTTGGTGCCCTTTCCCCCCTGTCCTGTTGGCACCCCACTGGTGACATTTCCTGCAGGAGCAGGACCCTGCTGAAATGTCACTGCTGTCACCTTGGCCAGTGCCACCAGCGGCTCTGGGGGACAGCGAAAGCACCAGGCAGGAGGAGTCATCCTTCCCAGCTGATGAGAGGTRACTTAGAGAGGGATGCATAATTACTGCAAGAGGCTTCTCAGRAGCCAGAGGTGAGAGAGTGACAAAGGAGGAGCTGGTGTTGAGAGGTGCTCGGAGTGACGTGCGCGGCTCTTTGGCGACACTCACGCGTCCCCTCCGCTCTGGTGGGGTTCCTGCAGCTGGAATCAGGCCCCTCTCCTCTCATCAAACACTCTGTGCTGATTTTAATAGGCAAGATGAAACAGAAGACAGCTCAGTGTGGGTTTAGATTGAGTCATGGTTATTGAATTTGTCCGAGGTACAAAGGTGCTGTTTGCAGCAAAATGAAATGAGTGATAAAAAAAAATCCGCMGAGAACAAAGGGACTGGAGAGTAATATTTGTCACACTCTCAACAGTCCTCTCTTTGGTGTRTGAGAGGAAAAATGAGTAAGGAACATGCTGCAAACTTGCAGCAGTGAAGTGCCTGAAAAGAAAAGAAGTTTAATGAATGCATTGTTTTTACTCCGCTCTACAGAAGTTTGGGTGGGGGTGGACGGTTGGGCTGAGCTGAAGAAAAACCCTCACAAATAACAAAGCAAGAAAAAAAGGAAGAATGAGGGACAATGGAGCAGCCTTCAGAGTCCCCATGTGGAAACCCTGTGGATGTACTTGCTGTGTTTCCCTGGATGCTGTGYCTGGTTCTGTCCTGGTTCTGAGAGTGCCCATGTGATGCTGAGCTTGGAGTTGCACTTCCAGACACGAGGCTCCTGCCACCTTGTGCACCTCTGGACCTTGTCTGCTTTTTGATTTGCAAAGAAACATGGTTGTGTGAGTACTTCAGCATCTGAGATTGAGTCTGTCTCTTTTGGCTCTTAAAGATAGGAATGATTTCCTTTATCTGTCACAGGCCCCTCTGATGATAAATAGGTGATAACAAAGGGAGAAGGGTAAGGAGGTGCTTCCATGGTAAGGTTGTTGGGATCAGCTGAGGACATAAGGTAGAAATATCTTGGAAGAAGTATTCTGTGTGGTTACTTTATGTGAGTACTCCAGGCTCTGTGCACAGGCTGTCCTTAATTTGGCCCTTATATAGGTTGTTTAATCTTTTATGAAGCATTTACGTCAGAAGAAAATGACAATATTGAAACAAATTGGAACAGAAATCAAATGAGAGGAACTTGCAGAGGAACCCTTTGCCCTCTCTTCTTTAAATGGGTAYATAATCAACCTCTGCTGACCTTTACCACTGCATTTCCCAGCTGTGGCTGCTTTTCCAGGAGAAACCAGCCACAGGTAAAGACTCTTGGGCAGATGTGAGCCTTTGCTGTGTGTCTGTGTGAGTGCAGCATCTCCAGAGTGACCCAGCAGGCTGCTGGCACTGCTGGTGCAATTCTGCAAYACCAGCTTTTGTCTCAGCTGCTGTCTGGAGCTGTTAGAAAGGAATAAACCTCATCAGGAGAAGGAAAATGCAGCTGCAGGGAGAACAGTGTTTGTCCCCCTGTGTGTCTCATCTCCCCTGGGCAGTGCCACCAGCCCTCATTAATGCTCAGCTGCTGCAGCCTTGCTGCCCAACGCCGTTGCCAAAGCTACAGAATCAGCTGCTCTGGCTGWGAATGAAAGAGAACAGACTCTGCTTTCCTCACCACTGACAATGGATTTGGTTCTACAGTCCAGGCAGCACAGCTGAATCCTGGCAGGATCAGTTCTTTTCTGACTCTGTTCATTCTGATTTATTTCCCCTCTCTGAAATCCCCCTCCAGCATTTGTGGTCCTCAGGGATGGGTTTATTCCTTGTCCCATGGCTCTGTAAATACCCTGGCTTGAGGAGGGATGTTGSTGAGGGAGGAAGCTCATAGAGGAGACACCAGTAAATTTAGGAATTGCTCTGGACTCTGCAGAAGTGGCATTAACTTGGCAGATCTGCTCTTGATGGTGAGGACACTCATTCCTCTGTCCCAAACTTCTGTATTTCCACGTTTTCCCTGGGGGCTGCTGAGTCCTTTTGGTTCAGCACAGTCCTCCAGCACTTGTGCCCTGACACATTTGCACCAAAGCAGTTGCAGAGGGTTTGCTGTTGATGTTTTGGTGCAAGCTGTCTGTATTTCATTTCAGAGGAAAGCCTTGATATTCACATTGAACTAATGCAATTTTTTACTGATATGAATTAAAGGCTACTCACTCATCTCCCAAAATAACTGTCTGCAYCTTGGACTGCCTCAGAGTAGTAGGAAAACAAAACTGGTCCTGTTGTTGGACCATTTTTGTCAGTAAATCAGCAGTAACTGTGTTTCTGCCTGGTCTATTATTTTTATTCCAATATTACAGATCTGAAGTTCCCTGTTCTTACTCYAGGGAAGCAAATAACAATTCTGCTGTGCCATAACTTTAGTTAAGYCTTTTCTCACTGAGCCATCAGCCTGTTGCTCACTGGTTCAGTGTGCTGAGATGTTTGCTGTGGGCATTTTTCAAGTGGCCATCACTTAATGCAAGGCAAGGCTTGAAACAAACCAAGGCAATATAGTTCTGCTCTTGTGCACAGTTTTCATTTTTGTGTTCTGACCCTTGTMAAAGAGCAGATTTGGGTTACATTTTCTGTCTGTGTTGTTGTAAAATCTCTGTGCTCCATCCCATCTTCAGCAGCTTCACAATGGTAGTAGAGGGGGTGAAAAAAAATTACTTGAGAAGCATTTTTGGTAACATTTCATCTACCAATATTGGTTTCYTTACAAAATACAGGATCTGGGTTATTTGGAAATATATTTTGCCAGACAAAAAGAAGGGAAAAGCCTAAATGTTTTCTTTCGAAATTCCAGAATGCTGGGTTTATTTCTGTGTGGGTAAACAAGTGATTAGAGTTGCAAGGATTTAGCTGTAAAAGAAATRTCTCCAATGAAATTTGTGTGAAAATGGTGGAAGAGCTGAATTACAATTATAATAATTATACATTTCTGTAACTGAAGAGGAARCAACCATTTCTTTATCTTGGGTTTGCTCTGGCAGGTTTTTATGGGGGTATTAAAAAGGGAATTTGTCCATGAACCTTCAGAGATTTGTTTTGATGGTCCCAATTATACATTTATATTTAGTACTCWGAATGAATGAAGTTTCTAAGCAACTTGAGTATGAACATCTTCAGTCTCCAGTGGCTCTTTCCAAGAAGTATTTGGGGAAGTTTTTGTGTGTAAGGACAGCACAGTGTAAAAAAGAGAAGAGGATTCCCTCTCACCCTGAGTAGATCCATAAGCTAACAGCTCTCTCTGGAATCTTGGGATTTTCTTACTTCCCAGTAATTACATTTTTCAGGTTCAAGTCAGATTTCAGGCTGTGTCTTGGATGATGAGAATCTACAAATAAATTCCTCTTAGAAAAACTTCCTAAACCCCCTCATTGTAAATAAGAGATCCATTTGAAATTCATGCTGTGACCTCTTTGTTGACTCTKACATTTTTGCTGGCATTCTGTGACTTTGTTCAGGCAGGGAACACAAATCTGTACAAGGGGCCAATGACCTCTCTTCAGCAGAAGGACACCTCAGCACTTGGCTGCTGTGCTTGGGACTTTTACAGGTACCATTTGAAGATGGGCTGCAAGACACTCACTCCAAAACTGTGACAGACACAAAATTCCTTTCCTTCCACCTCTTGGCAGTCCCTTTCTAGCAGAGATTTCTCMCAAAATTAAGATTTAATTATCCTTGTGAATGTAATACATTAGTTTTTACCATAGGAGGTATTATCACACTGTAAATAATTGAAGAAACCATAAATTAGAGTTGATGATCTAAATGAAGGAAGCACATTTTCTGATGATTTTTTTTCTGTGAGTTTCCTTGCTGAATTCTGCAAATTAGTGAGTAATTTGTAATGCTTATCCTGAACATTATGTGAATTAGTGAGAGTCCATTGTAATTAGATTTTTTTAAAAACCAATTAGCAAGTGAGAAAGGTCTCATTGTTTATTTAGAATTGCTCAGAAAAAAAAAGGGGGGGGAGCATAATTTTATTTGTACTGTATTTTTTCAAGATTTTAATGCTTTTATGTCTTCCTGATAAAAGAACTGTCATGAGGGCACAGAGAAGAGGGATGGTAAAATCCTAAGGGACCTCCTTTTGYACTAGATATGTTGGCTCCTTCTATTTTCAAAGGTTTTTGAATCAGACCCAACGTGGTAAATGCAGTATTCTGTGGGGCAGGGAATGAATTCTGTTTTCTGCAGTTGCAGTCTAACATCTTCACTTTGAGATGATTCTTTTCCTACATGTCTTTGTACCCATCATTAATTTTCATTTTAACAGAAGTGAAACTTCCTTTTCACTTTTTAAAAAAATTTAATAGTAAATGAATTGTAAAAGAAACAGAATTCCATGAGTTTTCAACCCTGTCCATAGAAATCTCTCATTTTCTTCTATTTTTCTATCAAGAGTCCTATGATAAGAGCCCGTTTTCCTCTGCTCTTGCCTCATGATGTCAAAGTGAGRAGGATTTGGCTGCTGTACACTCATGAATTGCTGTGGAAGGCTGGCTGAGGCACTTGGCAGAGATTCCTGGAGCAGCTGAGATGTTTGACTGCTTGGCTGCAGCAGCACTAACACGGGCACTCCAGCAGTGTGTGCACAGCAGGGCTGCAGCCAGCAGCACCAGGGAGAGGAGTTTGCTCTCAGCTCAGAGCAGGGGGGTCAGCCCTTCCCTGCTGTCACCCTGCCCTGGGGTGATAATTGGAATCTGTGGGTGATGAAGGGCTTGGTATGAAGGATGAGCCCTGTGCCTGAGGCTCAGAGCAGTGCAGTTCTCACCTGTGCCTCTGTCTGCACTGCAAGGCCAGGAGCAGCTGAGGGATCCAGTTATTCCATATGAGCCCCTCTGTGGATGAAGTCTCACCTTGCAGCACAAAAATTTCTTTTTTTTCCTTTTCCAGTCTGAGCTTATTTCCCAAGATCCATAATGAGATGAAGTCCTAGGGATTTTTCATGCATTATTCAGCTGCAGAAGCATTCTCCTTTTCTCCTTTAAGTAAGGTGTATTGTTTCTTTTTCAATTTATCCTGTGCAAAAGGAATGGTTTGTGGTTTCAGCACAGTTGTGTGGTCTGTGTGTGTCCTGCACTGCTTTTGGCTTGTTCTCCTCTTGGCTTTTTTACCATCTTCAACAACTCAGTGGGAGAGTTCAGAACTGAGATGCTCAGTGAATTACAGCAGTGTGATTTATTAATTAAACCAAGCTTAGACAAACTCAGTTAATAACCAAAGCAAAGTAAGCATTTCTTGGGTAGACAGCAGCAGGAGCAGAGAGAACCTGGCTGCTGCTGGAAGCACTCAGGGCTTCCCTGGACCAAGGCCAGCCCCTGGCAGAGCTCAGTGGCTGTGAAGCACAACTGCTGAAAGCAGAGGTTTCASTGGTGGGATCCAGGCAATGTAGTGAACCTGCTGGTTCTGACTGCAAAAACCTGSAAACAACAGAGGAAATCACAGGAGTCTGCAGAGAGTTGTGGAATTCATCTGTGCTAGAACAAATTGAAGCATGGCTGCTGTAACATTTCTCCTGTTTCATGACAAGCTGACTTACTGACARCTTCTGAGCTTGAGATTCCTCTGATGCTGAGACTTGGCTGCCTCTGAAATCCTCACACATTTTTAATAGTTTTCGTAGTTTGGTTGTTGTTTTTTTAACAACTGAACTTTCCTTGTGGGTTATACAGACACTGCTTTTCTTTTTCTGCTGTACTTTGAAAWGCTCATCAAGAATTCCAGGTAGCTTTGGTGGTGGAAGAGAAGTCTGCTGAGTACATCAGCCTTGGTAATACCTGAAAGTCTTGCTCAGGTTTGGGAGGGAAGAACAGGTGGGCTTGAAGATAGATAATTTTGTGACATCCACAGTATGTGGCAGGAAATTCCAGTAATTTTCTGCTCTGGTGTACACTCATGAATACACACATGTATAATAATATGTATAGGTACATAGAATACACATATATCACCAGCTGTGGACCACTTCTTGCTCTGTTGAGTTAACACCTGGCTTAAATAAGAGGAGGGAAAAGAAGGAACAAATTATCCAATAAGTGATATTTGTCTCCTCCTGTTTTCCAGAACAGAAGCTTCAGTAGGTGGTTTGAATTGAATGGCAGGTACTTAAAAGGCTTCTTTCTGAAACGTGAGTTTGAAAAATCTAAGCAATGCATGAAAATTTTAAAGACAGGAAAAGAGTTTGAGTTCTGATTCTGAGCTCCAAAATACTCCTGATTCTTAGAAGGAAAAAAGCCAACCCACTCTTTAAAAACATCAGTAGGATGTGAGTGTCCCCTGGTGCCTCTAAGCAAACCAAGAGATTTCACATTACATTAATTTACAYRGTTTGCAAATATTTCTGAATAACCTCTTGATTAGATTTCCCATTCCTGAGTTACAGGATCTTTACAGGGCCCTTAAGAAATGTATTATTGAGGAAAATACCTTAAATTATTTGCTTAGCAGATGAAGGGAACTACAGGGAGAATGTGAGACACAATGTAAATATCAGCTGGGCAGATCTGGGGAGGAATTTGTGGGAGAGAAAAGGATTTCCCCATGSTTACTGCTCTCAAAAAAGAGATTTCTGTGTCCCATGTCACACTGATAATAGTGGCAGYCTCTTCCTCTCAGCAGGAGTAGCTATCAAAGATGAAAGTATCTTTGTAGGCCAGCATGAACAGATTTCCTCATCCTGTGCATGATAATATTTTAATTAGGCAATTCCTTGTGGTGGTGAGGAGCTTTTCAATTAACCATTTTTAAAAAGTGTTCTCACTTTCACTAATTACATTRCTTTAATTTCTTAGTGAAGGAATAAATCTCAACAGACAGGGATTCATTCACCTGGATTTTTGGGTGCTATAAAGTTGGTAGAAAATCYAGAAAGCAATATGCAGTGGATGAAATATTAATGCCTACCCTGTTTGTTGTGCAGGTTATTTGTGATGAGGAAAATGGGTGATGCAGAGTGTGATGTGTGGAATTTCTTGCTCTTTAGAAGACTAAAACATGAGACATTTTTTTATAGCTGAAAACACTGTATTGCCTATTCCTTTGATTACCACCAGTTGTCAGTTCAAACCTTGAAAAACCAAATTATTTCCTGATCAGTGGAATCAAATCTWATATGGAAGAAGTCAAAATGTTTACCTGAAGATCCTTTCATCAGTTCTTAATTAACATTTCATAAGTTWTGTGGGGGTTAGTAAGTCACTAAAAGATGCACCATTACAGATGTTCATGGGGACTATAAGTGAATGAAAATGCTTATTCTATGTATAAACTGTGTTTTTTACAGTTTATATGTAAATTATAGAGAAATAGAAGTGCTTAGTCTCTGTAGTGACTTTCTCACACATCTATGAAAACATGTTCCATACACTGTTTCAGCAGAATTTCCACTGCTCCTCTTCTAGTCCTGACAAATGAATTATTTTGGTTGTTTCTGCTTTCTGATATACTTAGCAGCTTAATTACCCTTTGGAAACCCCATGAGCGTTTCAGAGGAGATGAAATTAAAAGCAATTTCTTATCCCAGGGGTTAGTRGGCCTTTTAGTAGTGACTGCCCAGGGATGAGGAAAATCTCATCAGGCAGATTCAGAAACAATGGAGAAAGGCTCAGATATTCTTCAYATGAGGAGAACACCCTGGAGGTATTCAGATTATTATTAGTTCTTGGTTTTCCAAAGAGCAAGGATCTCACTCATCCTGGCCATAACTAGAATCTAATTATTTTCTCCATTTTTTAAATTTAAACCTTTAGTTGTCATAGTTCTTGCTGAGAGACATGAAATGCAGTTTGTCTTTTTTAGAAGTTGTGACAGTGGGGATCTGGTAACTGGATACCCAAACTAAACCCAGTTGGAAATGTTCAATGGGAACAGCTTTTCCACTCCAAAATATAGCTTGAAGGGTGGCAATCAGGATTAAATATTAATTAGAACATGCTGATATTTGACCAAGAAATCTGATAAGGWAAAGCCAGATAAAATAGAAATCAATTTTTTATTTCCTTGATTTCATGCATTTCTATCCCAATTTATATTTTAAATAATGTAATATATACTTTGAATCTTTGRTAACAGTATTGTTATTTTAKAAAGTTCTGTCACTTCTGAAATATYYATAGTTGGTAACAAATMATTTTATCAGAATTCTCTTTCTGCAGGTAAATTGAAATTTTTATTTTGTATTCCAATTCAAAATAAAACCAGATTTTGAAATGGCAGCTTTTCCTGCAGGAAGAAAATTTCTCTTTTTAAGCAGCTGTACATTTGTCTTAATATAGTTTTGGTATCAGAAAGATTTTCACTGCATTTGACTGACATTAATTGGAGGGGACAGGTGGTGGTGGCAGTGAGGAGGAAATCTCTCCAGCATTGTGCAGAATTGATAACAGGATATGCAGGAGAGCTGGTGAAAAATACATAAATATCACTTGTGTGAGAAATGGATTAGTTGAGATTAAAAGAAAATAAAAAGAAAGAAAAATCTGCAGTAAAAACATTAACAGCAATAAGAAAGATATTTCTGTGTTGTCTTCATGAAGAATCTCTCAGGTGAACTCTTGTCCCCCTGCACTGGTGAGGTCACACCTGGGGTGCTGTGYCCAGTTCTGGGCCAAGAAAGGTGAASCTCACCTGAGAGAGSGGTTGGAGCAAGTSCAGAGAAGGGCAGCAAAGCTGCTGAAGGGTCTGCAGGATAAATCCTGKGAGGAACAGCTGAGGGAGCTGGGGCTGTTTTCACTTCGGGGATCCACTGGTTTTGCAAAAGGAAAATGTGATCCATTGTTAGGCTTGTGATCCAATGGGGTTGGTTCAACAGAAACTAAGAAGGTCCTGATACAAAGCCATGGTAATTAACTSTCAAATGTTAATATTTATTACCAGAAATCAGATCTTGTCATTGTTGGTGTTTAACTCTCATAAAACAAGGCACAATTGAAAAATTTCAAAATACTGGGATTTTTTTTTTCATACTATAAATATTTCTTTCTAGAGAACTTAAAAAAGAAATAGAGAACTATGTAAAGTTATATGAGGAACTGAAACAAAAGTGCAGCAGCCTAGAAATAGAGAATGGTTGTTTGATGCCCCATGGCTTGGAAAACAACTGCTTTCTAAACATGAGACTGCTTTCCTTCCCACAATCACTGCCTTTCCCCCAGGCACTTGCTCAAAGAGAATCAGCTCAAGGATTAATACTTCTGCACAGGCTTTTGACAAAGTGTGTGAGCTCCAGCATTGCTGAGAAAGGGATTTTGCAGAGGAGCAATATTGAACCTTGGAACAYCTGTGTGAGCCACAGAAACACTTCAGACCCTTTGACAAACAGCTCTGGRRACAGWAGGGATGTCTCTGCCTGAMATACCAGAGAGGAGGRCAAAGAGAAAGGGTAAMACCATTTTCCAGGARTGGGTTCCCAGTTTTCTGAGCTTCTCCCACTTTCAGCAATGCTGCTGAGTTTGGGCTTTGTGTGTCTGTGGTTTCCAGCAGGAATTGCTGAGTTGAATGGCCACTTCTTGGTGATTTGAGTGATTTGGCTTTGCTAGGGCCAGTTCCCTATTGTGATGTGTGCAGGTGGAGCAGATGTAAAAGACTCAGAGCCTACACCTTGTCCCTGTAGGTTCTTTTAGGGTGAGCCATGGCTAAACCCTGTGGTAAACGTGGTCTGTAGGAGCCTGGCAGTGGTGGGGAGAGACTTTCCATTCCCCCAGGGATCCCTGCTGGAAAGGGCTGCCCTGCAGCAAGCCCACGGTCAGATCCCTTCATTTATCTCACTTTTGTTTGGCAGCTGGGTGGGGTTGAGGGCTCTGGTGCAGGCAAGGCAGGATGGAGCCTGCTGCAGTGCCCTGCTGCAGTTATTTATCACCCCCGTGCAGAACCTGCAGCACTGAAGCAACTTTATTTGCTGACTTATTGAGGGATTGTGTGGTTAGAGCACTTCCTTTATCTGCACTGCAAATGAGGAGCTGATGGGAGCAGGAGAAGGGTGCAAAGCTTTCCAGAGCAGCACTGGCAGGCTGCTGTTCCTGCAGGGCTGCATCTCCCAGTGGCAGCTTCCGAGTGCATGTGGAAGAGGTGATGATCCACCAGTGACTCACTGGATGCTTTTCACTGCATCCTAGCAAACGATTTGAAAAAAAAACATAAGAGAGAGAGTGAAAAGAAATAATACAATTTCCCTGTCCTTATAAATGCAGTAGGAGCCTGTGACTGGAAACAAGCAGCTTAGCATGCAAAGGGTGAGAGCATGGCAGCAGTAGCAGCAGGTAAGATGTTATTGCTGTTATTGAACAGAGCACCAGGGTGACCACACTTTACAAGAGCTTTATTGGTTCACTCTAGTAAAAATGAGTCACACCTCTCTCCCTCAGCTCCTCATCTTTTTCCCTCAAAAGAGTGATAGGAAAAAGGATGATTAAAAACCTCCAACATGAARAAAGTTCGACTTTACACGTCAGTGCTGTGTACAGATGGATGATTCACCAGAATCCATCTCTGTGTTTTTAGGCTGTTTTTTTTRTTTGAAGTCTTAGCATGTCAGACTTTATAGAGATTGCAGATTTGAGCCTCTGCTAGTACCTGCTTTTATCAGGTAAAATGTTATTGGTGGCACAGAAGGGACTCCTGCTGCAAAGTGCTCCCCTTTGCTAGTTTGATGGAAAAATAAAGAGAAATCTGTGTGGAGCCTCCATTTCTGTGCTCTGAGGGATTATTTCCATGGAGGTTTATACTGGGCACTTAAACGGCATCTAGAGGTGCTTTTCAATATCAGATGCCATCCTTTGTGACATTGGAGGGGGTGAACTAGACAATTTTCCAACTCTGAATCGATTTTGTGACTTTCCAGTCTCTGCTTTTAACTTTTGCTACCATTGCAGGCATAGGAATTCCAGGCAACAGAAGGCTCAGCTATAACACCATTCACCAGGCAAGAGCTTTCACGGCAGGGAGTGCAGGGGCTGAAAGCCATTATTTAGGAGCACATGTCATAAAAGTACTTGCAGATGTAAAAAAGGATGGGGCACCAACCTGCAAGCAGCAAAGAAAAAATTGAGTTTATAGTCCTGTCATATGTGCATTGAAACTGAGTTTATCATTGTTGGTACTTGCAACAAAACTGTTCTAGCCAATGTTCAGCTGCAGCAGCACCACTTGCCAAAGCAAAGCCATCCTGTCTGTGACAGGAACACATCTGTAGTGCCTGGCATCTGACAGTCCTGCAGCATTTTGCAGTACAAATGTTCATTAAGCTTTACAACAGCTCTATGAGGCAGGTAAATGCCATCAACAGACATTTCAGCTGAGGCACAGGGCTCCCTCTCTTGTGGAAGGGTATCAGGGTGTGAGAGGGGGCAGGTTGGGTGGGCAGCTCATTGTGTGGGGCCAGATTTGTGCTCAGGACAATAAATCTTCAATTGCTGCATGACCTTTTGTGCTTTAAAATTGGGACCTCCATCACAGCTGGGACCTCTGCTATGGTTACAGCAGGAAAACTCAATACAGTCATAGAAATGTTCCATAGACTGGAGTAGCACAGTGGTCTGTCTGCCAGGGAATTATTTTGGATTTCCCCCCAAACGAGACTGTAATTCAGATTTTGAAATGCATCACATCTCCTCTTGTTCCATGAACCCTTTCTTGTCCCAGAAGTGTGACCCTGTGCCCTGGCTGTGGCACTGCCTTGTGTGGGCAGGCTCTGCACAGCTCTCCACGTGCCCTCTGCTCAGGTGTGAGCCTTCATTTCATCCACACACTGCTGAATTGTTAGCAGTGTGTGTGCATCCTGTCAGCCCTTCACGTTCTTGTCCCTTCAGTGCTCTCAGATTCCTGGCAGGAGCAGAAAATGCCCCTGGCTTGTGGCTGTCACATGTCCTTGCCACAGCCTCCCACCCGAGGGGCGAGCGCCGTGTCCCGCAGCCCGCCCTGAGCCGTGGTCTGACACCCAAGGCTTGTGCTGAGAGTTATTCAGCTGAGCCTTACGTGTAAACACTGCAGAATTTCATGGCAAAAAGGGTGGGAGGGAGGAGGAGGAGGCAAAGTGCCCAGTGCCCTACTTAGCAAACGCCTAAAGCCTGGCCCGCTGCATCGCCTTGTCAGGCTCTGCATGCTGCAGGACTGATTAAACAAAAACCCAACGTGTTGGGGCCAGAAATCGCCCGCTTCAATGTTAACATTGTGTAAACACTCTCCAACTGACTAAATTCTAGCAGATCCGAAGGTTGCCAGGAGCATTTCCACGCTCTCCCCCTCTGCTGAAGCCCAGCCTGCAGCTCCAGCTCCCCGGGTCTCCCTGGGACTCATTAGCATGGCACTGCCATCGCTGCTGGCGAAGGCAGCCACGGGGGACGGTGCCACACGTGCAGAGAGTGGCAACCTGCACACAGGAGCARAGCAGTGAAGCAGAGCTGCCGTGGAGGGGAAGGATCATGCTTAATAATATGCAAATCAATGTAGCATCTCACGAAGATTTCATTTGCGTTTCGAGGCAGCTGCTAAAAAATATTGTTTTAACCCCTCTTGGGAGAGTAAATACATCCACTAGACCCAGACTAGATGGAGGGTGATTACATTTCCTAATAACCCTAATTTTACAAGGTAGAACATTTGAAAGCTGACATGTCTTTCATCCTTGGACTGAGTGTGCCCATGTAAGGGTAATTGCATCAGTGCTAACACAGCACAGCCCTGCCAACCGCACAAAGGAATGCCCTGCAGATTTGTCAGGACGTGAGGAAGTTTTGCCATGCATAATGAAATGTGAAGCATCATTCTGGAGGCACAAAGGACATGCTTTCTCCTTGCTCTTTGTTGTTTCATCACAGGCAGCCCAGTGCTCAGTGGTGCTACCTGTGCTCAGCCATTACATCTTTGGGCTGCCCCATGGAGCCGGGTGCTTACGTGCTAACCCAGGACAGGCAGTGGAGCCTCCGTGCCTTCCCATTTATCAGAGCGAATTATTTGGGTCCTTTGCCTTCCTGTAACCAATTCCACACGTTGTTAAGCCTGTGCAGCTCAGGTGGCTTTTTTATTGCCTGTGAATTGCAGAAAACAACACCAGACTTGCTGCAGTTGTTTCCGCACGACACGGCCGAAAGGAAAAGCAATGTTCTGGCCCAGTGATGGTGAGAGGCTGAGAGGTGCCTCTGGAGGCACAGACCTACACGAGGGCTGTGGCCCTGGAGCCAGGCAATGAATAAATGAGCAGCACACTGCTGTGCTAGCACTTGGGGAAGGGTTGTTTGTGTCCTGCTCCGCTAAGTTGTTGTTCAGGAGATAGAAAATTGGTGTTTCTGTGGCTTGGATCCATTTTGATTTGTTTTGCTGTATTCAAATCGTCTGCCTCCAGCTGCTTTCTTGGGCTGAGTCTGACAGAGATGCACAAATTGYCTCATGGCTCATCATCTTCTAAAGATCTGTGATTCTCCTTGCTTTCATTTCTGTTTGGGGCATTTGTGGGAGCAATGTCACCGTAATGGGCCAGGATTCCCTGCTCTGCAAACACAAAACCAAAGACAAAGAGCTCAGGGAGTCTCCAGGTTCTGCTTTGTCTAGACACATTGTTGATTGCAAATACAAAGGTATTGATGGGCTTTGYTGTACCTTAGTGCTGCCCTTGACAAAATTTTCTTCCCAGTTAAAATGAGGCCCTGTTGAGTCAGAAAAGGGCTGTCCAAAGGCTCGGGCAGTGTTTTTATCAGTCAGCCAGGAGCCCATTTCACTTCAGCCATGCAGCTCTTGTCTCCTCCCCATCCCGTGGGGCAGGGAGCAGCTGTGCTGAGCTGCAGGATTTGTGCTGCTCCTTCACTGACACTTGGTGCCTTCRGCCTGTCTCCATCACAGCAGGGAGGAAGGAAGGGAGGGAAGGAGGTTCTATCACCCTGAAACAATYTGCTGTTCCCCTGGTGTTTGCTCAAACATTTAATTATTCTCTRTGTTACATGACTTGTGTGGCATAAGTTTTGAATTTGTCTTGTCCCATCASATGAAGGAACCTTTTATTAACAGCCATTCCCCTTCTGCATTTCCTTCTCTGAGCTCTCCATACACTGCAAACCAGGCAGACCTTGGTCTCTGTTTTGGTCTCGAAGTCTTACAAAGCCAGCCATGTTCTCTCATCCTCTGCTTTGCACCTTTGCTGGTTTTCAGTGTTATCTTTTAAAACTGAGGTACTGAATGTAGAATATTCATCCCCAGCCTCACAAGTGCTGCAAATAGAAGTTTATTTACCTCCCTATTTGTCAGTTACTTGTTCATACATGTAAGGTTCATTTTCTAGGTTGTAGTCCCCTCTTCTGTAGCTGTGCCTAAGTGCACTTCTTGTTCCTAGATACACAGCCACACATCTGGCTTTAAATGAACCTGGTGAATATGAATGGATTTCACTGAGAGACCAAAGTTTATTAAAAATTAAAAAGATCTCATCTAGCTCTGCTCCAGCTCTTCTGTGCAGACTCTGCTTAACTGGCTTWAAATGTTTATTCCTAGAACTTTAACATCCTCTTTAGTTACTCAAGGATTGGAAAACAATTAGTTTTCCTACTGCCTTTTCCATAGATGGAATAGAAATATGTATTGAACATTTTACCTTTTCTGCATTTTGTTGAAAACTTTGCTGGCTGTGTAGCTGCTGTGCTGCTGAAGTTTCTTTGCTCTGTTTAATTCTGTCCTTAGCCAAGCACAAGATGACTTTTTGCTCTGTCATTCTTAGTTTTCCTAATAAATATTTCATCTTTTCTAATACTGTTTTCAGCAATTCCTATTGATTTCCTCCTTCTCAGTCATTTTATATTGGCTTTTTGTTYCTAATTGCCTCATTTACTTTTCATCAAAAGAGAATTTGCTTTTAACCAAGCTTGATTTTAAAAAAATTGCAGTATTGTGTCTCTTGTCTACTTCATGATTTTCCCCAAGAACTCCCCAGTCTGATCCTCTCTGCTTTTTCAGTCAGTTTTTGGGCAACAGTTCTTTTGAAGCCTCAGCTATAAAATTGTGCTTGCCACATTTACTCTTCTCCTTTCTCTTTTCTCCTCATTTTAAAATTTTTTGGTCTCTTTTTGCATAGTATGACATTAAACTGCATTAAAATAAGCAGATCAGCAACAGTTTTACCTATATGTTTGAAAAACACTTGGAAAATAATTTCCCATGTTTTTGTGGTCCAGAATCTTTGGAGGGGCTGTTTTCTCTTCTATGTTTTTCCCAATTAGTGCAGGGAAGTTGGACTCCAAGGAGTTTTGTTGCCAGTTTGTTGTTTTCATTTCAGCCCTGAAGAAGAACCCACTCAGTTCTTCAGGCCATAACTGTGTTTCTTTTCCATATACATCACTTGGAATAACAGAAGATATTCCTCCTTGTACAAACCCTGCTTGCATCCTTACTTTCCTACAGCTACACTGTCAGAAAATAGGATTTGGTTACAATCCTTTTTGGCAGACTACACTAAACAAGGTTTCCTGACAGTAGGAATGTASTGCAATGGTAATTTCATAAGTGGAAGAGACTATCCCAGGGATAAAGCCTCTTGTTTGAGGGCCTGAGTTATGAGACCTCTTACAGTGAAAYGCTGAGGGTTGGCAGAAAACCAGCATTTGCTCATGGACCTGCATCCAAAGCCAGTGCTGCACCAACTGCTGTGGAATAATGTGCTCCTCTTGTGGCAGTGGTTTTGGGTACTGTCTGTCAGCCCAGGCTGCCAGGATGATCTTGTTGTCACTGCATGGCTGCCCAGTGAGCTGTGCAGCAAGCTGTAAGCCAGGCACTCAGTGATTTGCAAGAACCTGGCACCCTGAGTTCCTGAGCAGGGCCTGACTGAGTCACCTTGCCTTGTCACAGCTGAATCACTGACACCTCACTGACACTCATGGAAAGCTTTTGTCACACAGCAGTGTCAGGCCTTGCACAGAGGTCTGGTGAGAGATCCTGGGCTCCAGGATTGATGGGGAGGGTTCCTCAAGTCAAACCAATCTACACTGAGACAACTTTACTGCCCCCATACTGCACCCAGCCATGCACCCTGAAGGATGCTTTAGTGGCTGAGTGTGGCCACATGGAATGGCACAGTCATCATTTCCTGCAGCAGTCTCCCCAGAAGTATTTTTCTTGAGAAACTTCTCAGGGATGTGAAGAGGGCATCACGATTTTTCATGTGACAGAGGACATCTGGTGGCTCCCAAGRTGTGAGTGAGGTCATTGTGCTGTGTAGCATGAGACATACACCTACCTAGAGGAGATCCTGAAGCATAAACAGGCTGTGTCTGAGAGGCTGATGCCAGCCAGCTCAGGCTTACAGAGCATTCACAAGGTGGTGTTTTTCCCAGGTATTTTCAATGCCTGGGAGAGCTCTTACTTTCACAGATAATTTCTCTGAGCCTCAGACTTCAAGAGTGTCCCTGATTAAGGTCTGCTGCCACTGAGCTTCTCCTCTCCCCCTTTCCTGCCCCACAGTTTTAGCTGGAAAGGCAGAGTCTGGGCTAACTCTCTGTGGTGATGTTGTGTTCTATTTGACAATTGTGCAATATCTCTCCCTGCTTTTTTCTCTCCCTCAAAACACGAGTCCCTAGATTTTTAARCATGTCCTACCAGGAGCACTCAGTGAGCAGGGAGCAGATTGACTGCAAGCCTYTCTGATGCTGAATTCTGCTGACAATCAGCTCCTAATGCCAGCAGCTATTCCTGATTTGTATCCTCTTCCTTCAATCTGATGCTGACAAGGTCAAGTTTAGAAACTTCCAACAAATGTTACTTTCTCATTAACAGACAGACTTTTGGGTGGCAGCTTCTGTTTTGTGTGTGCCAGTTGCCATTTTAATCAGCTCTGCTCTGCAAGCAATCATATAGGTRAATAAATGCAAATACAYATATAAAAKATATATAATGGGGTGATTCAAAATTGYATTGTGAAGATGTAKATGGAGACTTAGAGTTTTAACCATTTTAGGTATTTGGGAATATTTCCACTGCTGTCATAGAATCATGGAATCATTTTGGTTGGAAAARGTCTCTGGGACCATCCACTCCAGCTGTTGGTTGCCTTTGGTTTGGCTTCCTGAAGATTTGTCTTTGTTCCTGGGGTTATCCAGAGGCTGTTTTCCCATGAGCAGYTCAGGGCTGTCAGGTTGGAGGAGGCTCTGCTGGGGTGATGGAGCTGGCAGTGAACATCTGCTGCTGATGCAGGAGGGTGGGTGACATTGGCCTTTCAGTCTGGGCTGTTCAAGGGTGAGTGAGGGTGGGATGGCTTTCCACAGACTGGAAAGAACATCTCCAGAACTGTGTTCTTATCCAATATGCTTTGGAATTGATGCCCACCATCAGCWGCAATGAAATGGCCTCTCATTAGTGCTAATCACACTTGCCTCTTACTTTCATATTAGATAATGAACAGAGTTAAGTGGTGGGAAGCCTGCTCTCCCTTTTTCTGCCGTGACAGCRTTAGATTGTTGTGATTTATACTCTTCATATAGGTAGTAATATGATTATTCAGTTAATCTATTATTCATTTCACTCATGATCTATTCTTTTCACATTCTTATTCTGTGAGTCAATTCCTCTCTCTGCTATTTTAATAGAGTAGCATTTTAAATTGTGAGAACACCGCATTAAACATGTATAAGATTTAATCTAATTTCAAATGCTTTCTTCTAGCAGGATATGCCTAATAAGCATAAAACTAATAATGTTCAAAATGTTGTGGCATATTAACATGGCACATTGTGAGGGATGCATTTTTCAAATAAAGCTAAGCACTAATTAATGAATATATAAACCACTTTCTTACTCCTTATCCTGCAGCTGTGTGATTGACATGGAAAAAGAACTTTTGACAGAAAAGTATTGCAGGCAAGCTGCCTTGGAGTTTACAAATATTTTTTCTTGCTGTCTAATGTGATATCTTTAGCACAGAATCAGTGATATCTCACAATACTAATGTTATATGGACACTGAAATACTTGGGAATCATTGATCTGCACCTGGATGAAATGGATTTTATGTTTCCTCTCTGCGTATTTCTGTTCCAGCCTGCAGTTGTGTTCTGTGCTTGTAGTTTTAGACACTTTTGCAAGAGTTTAATAATCTGGGCAATAATTATTTTTGCTTCAAATTTGTTTTACAGAAAAATGAACTTTTGGGTTGAATGTAGACTTTTTTGAAGCAAATTCAGTCTTCTATCTGCTTCTGCTGCCTGAGAACTGAGTAATTTTGTTTTATATGAAATATTTTTGTTTCCTGCTTTAAAACCAGGCTTTCTCTTAGAAGTTAGGTCAATGTACCCTTGTGAAAATAAAATACCTGCCCAGATGCAAAAAAAAAAAAAAAAAATACACTAATATAGTATCAATTAGTATCAGTTAAATGTATTCTAACTAAAATAGAATTGTCTATTTTCTGTTTGTCTTTTTTGTTTATTTGTTTGAGTGTTTTCATGACCCGGTTTCATGCTCAGTTTTTGACCATGTGAAGATAGAGMAAACAGTAAACACCTGATCCTACAGAAAAAGGATGGTCAGACACAGGGTTTATTTTGTCTGCCCTGGCTCAGAGGAACCTGTTTTTCCTTTTTGGGCCAAGCACAGCAGAGGGCAGGGAGGCAGCAGAGTCTGGTCCCTCCCCATGACGCTGGATTTTGGCCAGGAGCCCCCACTGTGCAGATTTGGAAGCCTCCTCAGCTCTGCTGATTTCAACAGAGCCRGGAGCAGCCACTTTGTAAAAACCAGTGGGAAAACTCCTATAATGAAGCCCATCTTTATGTCTCTGATCTCCCGAGCCTGCTTTGTAGCGTTGTATGAGTTTAATGATGGATCCCAGCAGAGGCTGGCGTGGCACAGGAGGGCAGGATGGCACATTGTGCCGCAGGATGGCACAATCCGGGCCCGGCATTGCTCACCCCCGGCAGGGGACTGCAGGCACACAAGGTGAATTCTGCGTTTGAGCTTCGCCTGCTGCACTCCCACACTGCCACAAGGGTGAGGCTGGAGTGATGCAAAAGGAGACTGGGACAGGCAGACGATGAKCAGTGACACAGCTCGCTGCAAGCTCTGCCTCTAATGATGGAGAGAAATGACTAATGCTGCCAGTTCCAGAATGCAAACTCCAGAGACATCAGGAGTGCTAAAAATTTTTTTTTAAATGTGCTTTCTGACAAAGAGGTCAGGAGGATATTGGTTCTGAGCGTGGCTTGGATTCAGCAGTGTTTTTGTAAGGTCAGAGCTTTGCTGGATATTTTTATTTATTATTTGTGCCTTGCTAGTTGCTATGTACTGCAGTTGTAGYACAGGACCTGTTGTGCTGGTGGTGTTTGAACATGAGAGAAAAATGAGAGTATATTTGAGGAATGTATTAGGAGTGTACTTAACCCTACATTATCTCTGCCCTGGAACTTGCATGAAGTAAACTTTTATGGGAAATTAACTTTCCTGAGTATTACAAAGACAATATTTGAGTGTGTATTTGTGGTATTTTTTTAAACTGAARAGGTAGAACTCCCCTTTGTAATTCTTTGTCCCAGGAGACACAGAAACTGAGTTACAGGGGTTTGAGAAACCCAGACTGAGGTGCTGGGACTTCAGTGATGCTTCCTGGTGTGCTGGGGAGACTGATGGGGAAACTGTGGCCATTCTTGCAGACATACAAAGCTAAAGAAATCACCACTTTCCAACTGGGAAGGAATTTTTCCTGTGTATTCCCCAAATGCTGCCCACCCTACTGTCTCTCTAACCCTGCAATCCCAGTGAATTTAGGAAAAAACCCAGTGGGTGGATGATTCAGCTTTCTGCAGGTGAAATGGCATAACTTGATGTCAGTCCTTCTGCCCCCAGGACTATGATTCTATTTGCAATTCCACCTGCACCTCTGCAGCACTGGAAGACAAGGTCAGCAGCAGATCTCCTCTGCCCTGTGAKCTTTGCAACATGCCCCAAACCCACCCAGAAACTTCCAGCAATGAAAAATGCYATTATGGCATTGCTTGGTTTCACAAGGTATGGGTGACACCCTGCAGACAATAGAGGAGCTGGCTTTGGTATAGAGAACATTTCCTATTTAGGATCCTGGATGCCTGGGCACCAACTCATCTCAAGCTGGCAGCTGGCGTCAGTGACTGTTTGAGAAACTTAGGTCTTGGGTACACAGAGATGCAGCACTTTTGTTTTTCATGTCTACTTCCCCTCACATCTATCCATCTTAACAGTGATGTTATTTCTGGCCTTCGTTGTTTTGTTTCTGCTTTCAGCAAATAACACAAGAGAAAGGTCTGTGACAATTTTAGGGAGCTTTAGAGRAGGATGTTATTGATGGCTGCTACTTCTTCCACAGGCACTTGGAGAAATCCTTGAAATGATGTTTGCTGGCGTTGTGAAACAAATTATTACTATGGTAACAGCTGCTGAAATGTTACAGGAAAGTTTAGCTCTACTTTTCCTTTTTTTTTTTTGTTTGTATGCTGACATGAAATCTTGTAGCCTTATTGCCAAGATGGTGGCATATTCATTATGCAGCTCAAAAAAAAAAAGGGAAAGGAGCAAGATTGTGAAAATCTTCATATTCAGGATCTGAGCAGCAGCAGAAATAAACACCCTTCTACCTAAATAACCTAAGAATTGGGGAAGAAGGATCTCTGCAAATCGACTGGGGGAATCTTATTTTAAATGCTAGATATTTTTTAAATTAAAGTATTATTTCACACTGGATTGATATCCCAGTTCTACAGTTATAACTGTGCTTGAGCTAAAWAATAAATTGCCTTTACAGTATAATTTTCATCTTTTTCCCAGCAGGGCCAAATCTGCTGTTTGGTCTGTGGGTAAGCAGTAGAGGAAGAAGAGCTGAATGCTCTGCCTGCACATGCTGGGGCTGATTTGGCACAAAATGTCCTCTTTGCTGGAATAAATGGCCCTAAATTATCAGGAGTGTACATGTCTGCATGACCACACAAGAGACAAGAAAGTAAGCTCTGGGTCTCTGAGTGTGGAAATCCCAGTTTAGTATCATAGTGGACATTAAAGGACATGAAGTGTGGAAGTTCAAAACARAAGTTAATAAAAGGTTATTGCAGGCTTTCTTAAGAGAAGAAGGGGTTTCTTCACTCAGTTGTGGCGTGGAAATGGTGAGGACATTGAAGAGTCTCCAGTAGTTGAGAGGGGATGTGGACATAAATAAGTAAATGGGTTTCTTCAACATCCAGAGGTTTTTGTCCATCATGGGTGGACCCCAGCCCTGGCAACTCATCCTGTAGGGATGAAAGGAACCTTGCCAAGGCAGCTCATTTATCTGCTGTGGAGTCTGCACTTGTGTGCATCCTCTGGACTCAGGAAAATTCAACACTTGACAGTGGGAGGAAAAGTGGGTTTGTGTTTGCAAACACCCACTCAGCCCCAAAGCACTRGCACCAGAGAAGTTTTCTGACAAATCCTGAATCTTATCCTCTATAAGACTGTGRCAATTAGGAGCAGCTCCAGTGAATTGAATGGGATTATTCATGTAAATAGAGATGAGATCATATTTATGCTTCTGTGCAWCTACTCTTAGCAGGGAGTGGTTTCTGAACAAAACTAAAAGATTCAGGTTTGAATGCATTTTAACTATCCWTCCCATCACTCCTGCCCCTTTAAATCCAAAGTAAAATGTTGCATGGAGTGCTTTCATAAATAATTTACTTTCTGCCTGACACCAGTCAGGGAGGCATAAAGCTTTCTGTGTGTGCATACTGCTTCCAGAGCTCAGCAGTAACTAGATCTGAATTTAAAACAAAAAATCTGAAGACTTTTGTTTTTCTATGAGGATGGAAGAAGTTCAGGGACTTTGAAAGAGTCAATTCAGGCCTCACCACATCAAACACTCTCTGTGGTGTTTGAAAAAGCACTGTTCATTCATCCTGATCCCCCAGATGGGAGAGGGATGACGTGAGGAGAGCTGCCCTTGTGGTTAAGGAACTGGGTGGAACTCCTGGGATTTTGGCTCAAGCCTGTGCTCTGCTCTAGGTGATGCTGGCCAGACACAATGCACTCCTGTGCTGASATTCCCAGGTCACTTCCAAACAAGCTGGGAAGCAGAATGGCTGCATTGATATGCTGTGTTCAGGAGAGAGACCTGCTGCGCGTTGGGCTGGGCTAACACAACAGGTGTGTCTTGTTTTCCCAAATGACCTAGCCAAATTGCTAAATTTCCACTTTTCTTACTGGGCAAGTTGTGGAGTTGGGAGGTGTTTTTCCAGAGGTCTTTTACGACCTTGGGCAAAGCACTTAGGCAGAAATTTAGTGAAGTATTAGAGCATTTCAGTCCTATTGAGGGCTTATCTCTGGTTCATTTCAGTGGGATTTAGGGTTCCACTTTCTACTTAAGTACCTAAATCTTTTTGTGATCCATAAAAATCTTTAAGTTTCTCTTTGGAAAAAAGGGGAATAATAAAACATSTTGTCTGTGCAAAAACCAAAGAATTGACTGTAGATGTGATGGAGAGAATGATCATGTATTCCCTAAAACAAGTCCTGGATACATGCTTGGCACGAGTGTTGTACAAGTGTTTCCATGCCTGCAAGAGCACCCAGCCCACAGAGCACAAAGCTCATTCTATAATTTACAGCAAACCTCTGGAAAAATATTTCTTTCACTTAAAAAACAAAAAAACCCCTCTGCCTGTGGCGTGGCATCTGGAACATGCTTAGCAAGCAGCAGGAGCTCTTTATAATTCATCAAAAAGGCCACACAGATAATGAGACAAGGTTCCTGGCTGTAGCTAAATATTTCTTCCCAATGCTGCTTCMAAACAAGAAGTGCCAAGGTGGTGGGTGTGGGTCTGGTGTGTCCCAGGCAGGAGCAGTGCCCAGAGCTGTGCTTGTGTCTGGGGTCACCATTTGTCCCCCCACTCCAGGGGTGCTCCAGCTCAAACCATAAACCTCTCCAGTCTGGCTCTGCCACTGAATTTGGGCTAAAGCACCCAAGCTGAGGCTAAATGAGCTTCAGAAAGCTGTCAGAGCTGTCTTGGGAGCTCTGCTGYTGCCCTCTGCCACCACCATGCTTTCAGCTGGGCTGGTGTGGGAGAGTTTCCTGGCTCCAGACAGACCCAGAAATWGTTGTTGGAAGAGAGGGCAAGCTGGGCTTGGGCTGTTTTGTTTCTGGATGACACTGTGGACAAGGCTGAGCTGAGCCTGCCTGTGGCCCTGGGGAAAGAAAAAGTCTGTGGGAAATGATGCTTTCACTTGGCACCGTTTCCAGTGGGAATCAGTGAGGATTTCAAAGATGTTCCCCCTGATGTGCTAAAGCTTAGCTTAAAAAAACCGCAGAGATGAAAGGGCAGCCTCCTCTGGCACACACTGAGATGTGACAGGGAGAGAGGCTGCTGCTGCACTGAGCTGTAATGAGCTGCTGTAAGGGCAGTCACAGGCACTAAAAAGTCAAATGAACAGGAACGACTGTGTGATTCCAGCAGGGTGATCCCAGCAGTGCTAGGGCTGCCTGTGCACACGGTGCCTCCAGTCCCTGCTCCTCTGGATGGCTCTGTAATCCCAAGGGACTGCAGGGGACTCGGAGGGGAGAGAGAGAGGGAGAATTGCTGCACCGCATAGGCTTGCTCTGCGTTTTGGCCACCTTCCCTCACTGTGCTTGTTCAGTTTTTCCCTTTGACTTTAAATGTAAACGGCAGAGGCTTTGATACTGTAAGAGAAGAGGAGAGTGAGGCTCCTGCATTGCACTGAAAAGCTGTTAGGTTATTTCCTAGTTTTACAGCTGTCTTTCCCAGTCTGCTGTAACTGTGGCTGAAGCTGTAATGCACAGATAGGGAATTTTCCATCATGTTGTGTGAATCTGGGAGGGTTGTGAGACTCTGTAATTCTGCAAACGTTTAGAAGCACAATCTCTTTGTGGGGTTTTGTGTCTCTGTTCTCCCACCTGTATTGTGGCAAACCTGTAGGTGTAGTGTGTGTTTATATCAATGAATCCATGTGTTCCTTCTTCCTTTTCTTCTGTTTAGTTTCATGAATCTCTTAGAAATTAGTAAGAAAGACYAGGAAACTGCCCCATCCCTCAGTCTGTGGGATGTCAAATGGAAGAGGGCACCAGAGGAGGGAACAGAACAGTGRAGAGTATGAGGGGATGGAAGTGCTTCCCCCTGCTCTTCCTTCCCTGAGTAAGCTCTGCATCCAATTGCAAACTAAGAATGGGAGAAGCAACATTAGAGAGGTGTGTATGAATTATTTACTACTAGTTGTAAGTAGAGGTTTCCCTSTCTCCTCCTTCACTTTGGAGCATGCCTTATGGTCTCAATAACACTGAGAGATGTGCACTCCTGCCTTGGGGATGACAAATGGCTCWCAGTGATTGGGAATGGGGCTGCCTTCATCTCTGGGGTAAGCCACCAAGCTGACTSTGCACACAGTGGGGATGTAGGAGTTATTGTGGCAATAACCTGTTGAGTCATGGCTTTTTATTGTACAATTATTAGTGTTCAGGTCTGGCCTAAATAATGTGCAGTACTGAAACCTTGCAAAAAAAGGAAATGAATGCAGAGAGTATTGCTTTACATGGCAGAATGTCCCTGCTGAATAAAATCTATAGCTATTTCCCTTAAGCTCTAGTTAATAAGGTTCAAAAAATGATGCCTGGACTCCTCAGGGGCTGACATCTGAGTGCAGTTCAGAGGATTAGCCCGAAGTTCAGACACTTCTCTGAAGCCTCTCTCATCCATTTGAATGTCATAGGGTCTTCAAACCTGGGCTAAAACCCTGTGAGGACACACTYCTCAGGTACCCCCTGGAGCACAGAAGTGCCAAGGCATGCAGAACTCATGCCATTTCAAGCCTGAAAACAGAAGTTTGTGGTGTTTTGGTWATAGGCAGAGATTTAGGGTGGAGGAGCACCTTAATGACTGGTTTCAAACAATGGAAAATCTCACCTTTGTTTAAAATACAGAGTGTGCAAGGTTTCTTAATAATGAATGAGAGAGGGCTTTGTGACCTGTCCCTATTTACTCAATGTTCATCTGGCTTATTACATATCCTGTCTAGAGTAAGATTGGTTATCATACCCCAGCCCAGTGTCAGCACCCTAACACAAGGACAAAATACACTCCCAGGTATGAACTGCTGGGGTTTCTCTAGGAGCTCAAACAGCACAGGCACATCCTTTGGCACACAGAGCAGCCCCAGGGCCCAGTGCTGTGACAGGGACTGAGGAACAGGGACTGAGAAACAGGGACTGAGAAACAGGGCCCTCCTGCAGGGCAGCAGCATCCACACCCCTTGGATGTGGTGCACACATGCCTGCAGGAAGTGACCTGGTCTCATACAGATCTAGGCTGTGGCTTTCCACAAGGCAGCACCCTTAGGAGGCAGGGCAGGCTTCTATAACAGATCCAGTTT
The DNA here is from genome assembly GCA_902810485.1 of Alauda arvensis. NCBI lineage: Eukaryota > Metazoa > Chordata > Aves > Passeriformes > Alaudidae > Alauda > Alauda arvensis. Next base: position 770,136 of record CADDXX010000322.1, read on the forward strand.
CAGTAGGAACCTTCTATCCTGAAGAGAAATACTCTTTTTCTCTGTGTGTGTGAGTGAGCAAGCAAGGCACTCAGAACAGCTCTGGATTTCTGGATTGCATTCCTCAGCACAAGAGCTGGCAGCCTGTCAAGGATAGTCTTTAAGTATGCACATATATTTTTGCAAATTGGACACTAAGTGTCTTAGCAGAAACCTGGTACAAATGGGAGATGTTTCCAATCAAAAGTCAACATGCTGCTGATCCAGCTCATCACTSTATCTTGCCCTTGGGGAGTAAATATGTTGAAGTACCTGGCTCACATGAGATGACAGATAAAGGGATGGGGGATTGGGACCATTAYTTTTTGACTCATGTGCCTCTCAAGCTGCCATGGTTCCTGCACCAGCCCTGCAGCTCACTGTTCAAAATACCAGCTTTAGCCTCTTTCCCATCCCTGGTTTATCTCCAGTCTCCCATCCTTGGAGTCCTCTGASATCAGTGAGAGTTTTGAAAAATCTTTGTCTGAAACATTATTTAGACTATTTAGAAGCTGTGTGACTACAATTGTGTGACTATGTGTCAGATCTGTGAATGTTGTCTGGGGCTTTGAAAAAAAGTACTTATGGAGGAGCGAGGAGGAAGTGTATGAAAATCCTTGGCTTGGGTTTAAACAATGATGAGTAAGGATTGTCTGTGCAGGAGTTTCCTGTGCAGTGAGGCAGGTTTAGAAGTGATGTGCTTTACTWAGCTTCCACTTCCATCTGCAGTGTCTGGATCTATCCCTCCCCCAGGTTTCTGAGGTAGGAGCACAGCTGAATTTTCCAGGGACAAGAGAGTGGCACCTGAGATGCTGTTAATGGAGACCTTGTACAGAGTGTACACAAAACTGGAAATTCATATTCTTGRTTAGGGGGTCTGTATTATTTGTGGTATTGCTGAAAAAATCTGTGTTCCTTAGAATATTGGAACAGAGACTGGGAGAGCTCATCTGCAGTGCTCATGGAGTGGCCAGAGAYAGGTGAAACATTCCCCTTATCATATGATCCATATATGTTTGCTGTATATCTGTAGAGCTTTGTATTCTGAGAGCATCTTTGCTGCTTGCATGAGGTACTGGATGATCTACAATGCTTCCAAATACCTGAGATTGTACACCAGCATGGGACTCTGACAAACATTTTTAATAACTTGTTACGAAAGTCCAAAAAGGACAAAGAACTGCAAAAGTGCATTCAAAGTAAGTGAAATTCTGCAGTTCTGGTTTTTCATTTTGTAAAAGCCATCTTGATAAGCAGGAAAGCAGAAGGATATCTTTCCAAAGCAGAGGTAGAGTTGTTCCTGGCAGGACCCCTTCTGCTTTGTTGGCTTTCAGAACTGCCCATGGCCTTACCTGATCTCTGGGCTTCTGAAAATGTCCATGTACTATTGACACAGTTTTGTGATAAAAGTGCACCTTCCTCTCAATCCACTAAAACAAAGCTGTTACCTTTTTTGTTTTGCTTTCTTGTCTGATAGTCTCTGTGACATTCATCTTCCAGGCTGTGACATTCATCTTCCAGGCTGTGACATTAAATGCTGTATTCAGGGATTAGAGAGAAGAGGATAATGTCAACAGCAGCAATCAGTACTTCAGTTTTCAGAAGGTTTTGAGGGTTCTCAGGCAAACTGAATTCAAGGTGTTGGAATGTGAGGACCCTTGTTTTCCTCCCTCYCCTCATGGTGTCTGACTCTTCCAGAGCACCAGAGCTCATCCTCTTTGAATTCATGGAGGGAAGGTGAGGAGTTGTTTCAGTGCACCTTCCTGGATTCTTGATGCACTCTTGAAGGCTCTTTGATTGCAGTGTTATTTCCTCTCAGAGCTGATGTGATTCCCTCTGTGCAACAATAAAACTTAACAATCTTTCTTCCCTTTCAAGAGAAAGGGAGCAATTTTTAAAAATATATAGCCACATATATCCCCAGCATTTCTAGGCTAAAAAATATATCACATTTGAACTGTTGTGGCTTTGGCTCTGCAGGCTTTCCCACATCTGAACAATGCRGTGTCATGCTCCAAAACTTCATGTCTTGTAAGATTCAGTGCTGGGTTGGTAACTTATATGTTGTATTTTTTGAAATGTTGCAGTGTTGTATATCACTGGAAGGAGAAAATACTTATTTGTCCTCTGATACTGAGCACTGATTAGTAGCCATGTCAGATCTGAATTAGAAATATTTTAAATTGTGGCACTCACCAGTATATAAAAAGTATATTAGATTATCTTAGAATGTTTTTATGGCTCCATGTGAGTACTTCGACAGATGGTACAAAGGCACTTGGTTATAATGTTCAAGGAATGTGAAAAATTGTCTTGTTTAAAATAAGAAAGTCAATTCTCAGAGAATTCTACAACAGTTTTACAAGTGTGCTRTGTGCTGCATAGATAAAGGAGTGAATGTGAATCCTTAATGCCATGCCTGCCTCAGAAACTCAAGTAAAATCTCATGAAAGTAGTAATGTTGTCCCACATGTACRCTGAGAAGACATTTGCATTCCATGGTTCAGTATCTGTCTTGAAGATCAATGTGCATATGCAGGTCCAGGCTGTGTTCAGAGTACATGAGTTAGGGAAACATATCCAGCTGCTGTGAAATCAGGCTGAATTTGCAGCACAAATTAGGTGGAAATTTTCCAGATTTGTATTTAAAACCAGTGTACTCGAGAGCTTTGGAACTAAACAAGCCCCATCTGTTTTAAGAATTATACAGCACTGTGAACCAGCAGCAGTATATATATCAAAATTTGGGATGTTGTGTAAGAAACAGCAATTTCTAGGGTAAAAAGATTTAAAAAAAAATTATTTTGTATGTCTCTTCTTGAAGCAGTAGATTAAATGCACTCATTGCCTACAACAGTATACCAAGTTTTCATGTTAACTGTGAACTATGTCCAAGTGTGATTCTGGATGGACAGAGAATTCAAAGATAACTTAGCTCATTGATCCCAGGCTYATAGGCATATAACAAGTGCATCTGCTGGGACCTGTCCTGTTTGTACCTTAACCAGTGACCTGGAGGAGGGGATGGAGCATGCTTTTGTCAAGTTTTCAGGTGACACCAATTTCCAGGTGCTGTCTGTCTGTAGCTTGAGGGCARACCTTTCAGAGGGACCTGGGCAGGCTGAAAGGCCAGCAGGAGCCATAGCAAATTCAAAAAGGATCAATATAAGCTCTTCATCTGGGAAGAAAAAGCCCTGCAACAGTAAAGGTTGTTCTGTAAAGGCAGATTCTTCACTGAAATTGGTGGATCAGAGACAGCAGACATAAACTGTACCAGAGAGATTTATACTGAGTGTAAGGAAAGCTGTTTTCCCCAGGATGATGCTCAAGCAGTAGAGCAGCCTGCCAGAAGGGCTGTGAAGTTTCCATTCTTGGAAGCTTTTAGGACCTGACTGGACAAAGCTCTGAGCCACCTGGTCTGACCTCAGGCTGGCACTGCTGTGAGCAGCAGGTTGCACATGGAGATTTCCTGGGCTGCTCTCCAACCTGAATTACCCTCTGTGATCCTCTAAGAATTGAACATTTGGGATTGARTATTTTTTAGGCTTGCAGGTGATGTAAACCAGAGCTGACCACAGGGAGTCAGACCTATGTATATCAGCCTGGGATTTGGTATTTCAAGTCTCCCAAAGAGTCTGTGACATGACAGGAGATGCAGCTCTGTAAAATGACAAACCTGCTRTACATTTATTGCCTGACTCTCACAGGCCTGCTCAGCTCTGTTTTCTTTCAAGTATCTCTGCTGGCTCAARCACTGGGATGTGTTACTGTAATAAACAGCAGAATAGTGGCCACTCATCTGAGGTCTGCAGGGGGACATCTGTATGTTCATTTTATCCAGGAGACACTATTGCCTGAGTTACCTATGGCAGATTTGCTGTTCTAGCAAGGGAGGGAGGAAAACAGAGAAGTTGTCTCAAAGCTCCTGTAAACAATTAGCAGTGAGTAGACCAGGGTGTGAACTGAGAGCACATCAGCTAACGCCCTGAATKCCTCTGTGTGAAGCAGCTGACTTCACTCAGAAGGTGCCGGGAGGCCCTGGACAGACGCTCCACTGCAGGTTCGGCTGAGCAGACAGAAGATGCTGCAGATGCAGGTGTTCCTCAGTGTTCCTGTGCCAGAGGCTGCTGGCCCTTCCTCTTTGCTGGCAGAAGGGGTTGGCCCGAGCACGGACACCTTTGGTCAGGCAACATCAGCAGAGGCGGCACGAACGGGCCATGGAGTGTGAGCTGGTCCCAGGGGATTGCTGGTGTGAATTAGGGAATGCTCCTCATTCTCCTAGTGGGCTGCTTAATGTGGCAGATTCAGTGCAGGGACAGGCACCAGCAGCTCCTCGCATGGAGGAGCAGCATCTACCCTGAAAAACGAGTGCCGAGGAACAGATGAGCTGTGAATTCACACCCCTCTCGCTGCACATTGGCTTCGTCGCTTCCAGAGGGTGATTAGGTTGCTGTGTCACTGCCAGTGAACGATGGCACCCACACACCCTTTCTGAAAACTCCCTGTTATGTTGTACACAAGCCTTGATTATCGTTGTCTTCMTCACTGACTCCCRRGAGTATGAATGTTTTACAGAAGCACAGATGTTACCCAGAAAATTCCRAAGTTGTAGAATTGCCTCATACTTATAATGCTTTTAGCTACACTTTGATATTTCCCTGAAGAATGCAATGCCTTCTTACATCTCTTTCTGGACAGAAAGTCCCTTTGTAATGTCCTTATACTGCCGGGTTTTTTTTTTTGTTTAATTTAAAAGCTTGCTTTGGGAGTTGTTTCACCTTACATGACAGTCAGTCCCCAGGAGTTATTTCACTTTTACATAATGTGCACATCTGTGATCTGTCTGTGGTGTGAAAACCAGCAGAATGCTGGCTGTTAATAACAACCATATATCCACTGCTTTCCTATTGCCCCTGTGACCCTCCCCAAAGCCATTGGCAAYTCATCATCTTGTAGTAACTCCTAATGAGCAGCGTGCAAGGGGTGAATTCCTGGTGGTTTAGTGTGCCATTGCCCCTTCTGTCCTGAAGRGTTCTGTACTCTAGAGGGCAGTTTCAGTTCACCTGTCACCAAACTGTGACCACTTCTGCACTGGGTATGGCAAGCATTGAACAGGCTCCATTTGATCAAAAATAAGCTCTAGGGGTAGAATCTCTTGATGATTATTCGTGGCAGACATTTGTCTGTCCTGCAGTGACATGGGAGAATAGCTCCTGAAATCACAGGACTGTCAGCAGCTGCAAACATCTGCAGATGTGGGGTCTGTAATCTCTGAGATCTTGGCATTGCTGCTTAATCTCTTCTATTTGTGACTACAGTTTTGTTTTTATTTTATGTTTTAATAGGAGTCAYATAAAATCCACTGCAGGAAGAAATCACTGTACATTTCTCATTGGAATGGCAGTAGGTAGTGCAGGAATACATGTATATGCCTGGATGTGTGTATCTATAYACACATWTACAYAYAYRTATATATAAATAAAACYACAGGGAGCTCTAATGCAAACATTACCACATAGAGTGAAGCTAAATGGRGGCAACAGATASGGAGGCATGGGAAGGWGGTGTTGAGTTTTCAGGTGGTACAACAATGAAAAGAGCCTTGGTGTCCTGGTGGTGACACTCATGAGAGCCCAACACAAGCCTCAAGGACAACACACCCAGAGAGGTGCAATCGCTCCCTATTAAAGTGCTCATTGTTTTGGAACCGAGGATTTCCTTTGCTGATCAAAGAGCTGCCTTTGATTAATCAGTTTCGAAAGGAAGGGAATTCTAAGTTCTTATTTTTCGCTTTTCTTAGGGGAAATATTTCAAAAGCCTTTTGATCTTTGGTGATAGGCATTTAGTAAAAGGCAGGTGTGCTTTTACAAAAAGAACCCTGGAAGTTTTGTTGTAAAGGGTAGCGTGTACCAGCAAACATTCAGAACATGTTCAGCAGACCCCTGCACACTCACAAGTTGCTCTTGTGCTCATTCTTTAACAGGCTCAACGGTTTTAAAAGGTAAAATCAGGCTGCTGGTCTGTGAAAAAAAAGGGCAATATCCACTGCAAAGGTCAGAAAATATTAATGTGGCATCTTACACTCACAGAGTACAGGCAGCACAAATCTCTACAAATAGGCATCCTGCTGGTAACCAATTGAAATGTAGGAGGTAGTTAATGTCTTTCAATTGTAAGTGTCATTTSATCCCCAGGGAGACATTTAATGGATGGTATTTTCCTACTGAGAGTCCTGTCTTTTCTTTCTGTACTTCATTAGTAATAGTTCAGGGTCCTCATGTTAATAAAAAATGTATGCACTGCTTACCTGATTTTTCACATTTCACACACTGTATTAGGAAAATTGATGTTGTTCCTACAGAATTAAATAGAATGCTTTACTTTTAATTATATGGTGTCTTCCCTTATGCAAGCAGGTTTTCCCCACTACTTATTGACAAGCCAAAGAGAAGGAAAGAACAGAACAGAAAAGATAACAGTACCTGAATAAAATAATKGCTATTTGCAAATCAACTTGCTGTGAAGGTTTCTCCCCTCCCCATCCAAGCTGTGTGGTCTGGATTGGTCTTGGGGATCCTTCAGAATGCAGGTCCTGTCTGAGGCATCTCTGGGAAATGGGTGCCTCACTTCTGCTGTGGAGGTGGGCCTGTGATATGAAACACTCATTGAGTAGCAGTAATTTTACCTGTAAGTGGAACCTTGCAGTTGTTTGACAGGGTAGAGCATTAATATCCTACTGCTGTTAAAGGGGAAAAAAAAAATCACTCAAAGAACTCAAAATTCCACAAGTAGAGCTACCTGGGGTAATTTCAGATTCAAAACTCAAGCTATTTCCATCCAAGTGTTTCCCTAGTGGCTCAGGGAGACTATACTGAGCCATGTCTCTTCCCCAGGATCAGGGGCTGACATTCATTTTCTGATATCAGGCTTGGGTGACTACTGTCATGTTTTCACAATGTTTTAACTCAAACTTACTTTCTGGTAATCTTTATGAACTCCCCAAGAAGCAGGTAATTTAGTAACAGAGATATCTGACTTTAATGGTCTGATTAAATACAAAAAAACCCACTCTAACATGCAAATAGAGTCTCCCAGGAAGTGTTCTGTRTTGATGGGGCTCAGCTCAGAAGTACAACTCTATCTACATTTGTGGTTGCAGTGTTCTCTGCCTGGGGTGGCAGAGAACAGGCAGTGCTGTCTGTAATAAACCAGTCCCCTGTGACCGACAAAAATATTCTGGATTCATTGCAAGTGAATTCATTGAGGGTGGAAAAAAATCTGATAGTGGCTAAAAAGTGCTTTTTTGCATTAGACATTAGAGCTCTGCAGGTGCAGGAGCTCACTGCATGTGTTCTGTGGTCCTGGGACTGGGCTCTCGTGCTGAATTGAGGCTGCTCACCTTTCCATGAGGCACTTTCCATGCCACAAGGAGCTGTTCCTCCTGTGTTGGCACTTACACACGTGTTGGAGCGCTCTGCTGGAGCAGGCTCAAGCGACCAGTTTCAATATTGACTTGTTTTTGTAAAGTTGAGCATGTTGTGYTTCGTTACATAGCTTGCGGTGGTGAGAGAAATCCATTAAACTTGAAGTTAATTAGTATGGGAAGACTGTAATTTATCGAGGTTGCCTGAACGGAAGTAAGGGCATTGCTGTTTAATTAGCAAGTGCATTTGGATTTTTAGATTATTTTTTTCCTTTTGGATTTTATTCAAAATATTGTAAGTGATTTGCAGAGAATGAAAGAAGAATAGATTAAGGACAGGCGGCTGAAAAGACATTAAAAACCTATGGCATAATATTAATTTTTTTTGCTATTAAGTGTGTGCTTTTGATCAGATAAGAGAACTTTTATTGCTGCGGTCTATTCTCATTTTGTATCTTAATTATRCCTGAATAGATTCCTGAAATGACAAAGTCCTAATTTATATTACCACAAAGAACCAATCTTGCAGAGTTATTAAACTTGCCTGTTTATTGCTTCTTCTGCTTCCCTGTTTCTGAGACCTTCCATTGAAGTCATGGACACCTTCAGGTGATTTCCATAAATGTTTATACACTCAGCTGTGTTTTATTCTGTGGGCTGCTTTCTTAGTTTTCCTTCATTTCAGTCACTGTAGATTGAAACTTCACTAACATCACTAGTCTAAATAGAAAAATGATGGGGCAAGAGGAAATGGCCTCAAGTTGCACCAGAGAAAGGTTTTGATTGGATATTATGGAAACTTTCTTCACCGAAAGGTAGTCAAGCACTGGAACAGGTTGCCCAGGAGGGCAGTGGGGTCAGCATCCCTGGAGGGCTTTAAAAGATGTGTGAGTGTGGTTCATCGGTGGCCTCCACGGTCTTGTTTCTACAGAATCCACAGCTGCTCTCCTCCATGGAGCTGCTCACAGGATGGACCTTGTCCCTCCAGCTCCTGACCAAGCAGCAAATCCCACTAAAGGATAGTGAGATGGGGCATTCAAGTGCACTGAATAGAGAAAATTCTCTATGAGGAGCGCACAACATTCTCCGTCCGTCCGTCCGTCCGTCGGCTCCCAGTGAGGGACACAGACTTGCGCCGTACAGGACGGAATTTTGGCACAGTGATGACCCCGACCCTCGGGGCCGTGATGACCCCGAGTGCGGTCTCAGGGCTGCACGGAGCTGTTTTTCGGGACGGCGGCCGCCCCTCCGCCCGTCCCGTTCCCGGTGCCGGTCCGGTCCGGTCCCGCGGCGCGGCCATGGCGCTGAGGCGCCTGAGGGCCATCCCCGCGCGGCGGGCGCCCCCTGCCGGCCCGCCCGAGCGCCGTGAGGCCCGGCCTGGGCCCGGGGCCGCCCCTCGCTCCGCGGGAAAGCCCCGGAATAAAGAGAAATAAACCTCTAACAGCGCCTTTTGTAAACCCTCCGGGATACATAAACCCTCTGACACCGCCTTTTAGTGCTAGCGAGTAAGGTGGTGCTTTATTCTTGCTTAAGAGAGGTGAGTGTGTGTGGACGACAAAATTTTCTGGCCTCCGTACAAGATGCTGATATAAAACTTCTTCGCCTGTTTGTGTATTTTTAGTGAATAAAGATATTAATGTTCACTGATTCTAAATCACACCATTTTTTCATTAATTAGTATTCTCTCCTCTCTTAGTTATGGTTTCTCACTGTTCCTGCTAATTCGTAATTTTTAGTCTTTTTAGTATCTTTTTTTCTTCTTTACCCTCTGGTTCCCAAAAACATCTCTGTAGCCCGTAAATTCTTCACTTCTTGTATCCAATTTCAACAACACATCGCTCTCTCCCAGGCCTTGCTCATTGAAGCATCCCAAAGTTAGCTTAGCAAAACTTTAAGTTTCTGTAATCTTCCCAAGCTGGATTCCCCCAATACCTGCTGGTGCTAAATTGTGCTAAATTTTGGCTAAAAGTGATTTAACACATTGCTTACAATTAACACACTGATTATGATTAAATAAAACAAATTAATTTCAAACCATTAAAAGCATTAATTTAAAAAATTAGAAGAGTTATATGATTTCCAACGGGACAAGGATTTGGTAGATGATCATAATCTTTTTAATCTCCAATTTTATGCAGGTATTTGCAGCTGCCTCTGCCTGAGCAAGCTCCATATCTCTGCACGGCTCCCTTCTGCCTCCTGTGAACAGTGATAATATCACTTGCCTGCCTCCCAAGACTGCTGTGAGTAAATGCATTAGAAAATTATTTGGCTGGGCTAGTCTTTCCCTCGTGCTCTAGTGTGATTTGCTCCTGTGACAGTTGTACAAGTGCAGTATTTTATAAAACACCAGATAGAGGTGGGGGGATTCTGCCCCTGCCCTGCTCAGGTGAGACCTCACCTGCAGAGCTGCCCCCAGCTCAGGAAGGACRTGGAGCTGTTGGRTGAGTCCAGAGGAGATCACCACGGTGATCAGAGGAATGGAGCAACTCTGCTGTGAGGAAAGGCTGAGAGAACTGGGATTGYTCAGCCTGGAAAAGGGAAGGCTTTGRGGTGACCTGATTCCCTTAWCTGAAGGGAGATGACAAGAAAGGTGRAGAGAGACATTTTGCAAGAACAKGTAGTGACAGGACAAGGCAGAATGGCTTCAAACTGACAGAGAGGAGGTTTCATTTAGACACCAGAAAAGAATTGTTTACTGTGATGGTGTTGAGACCCTGACACAGGACACCCAGAGTTGTGGATGCCTCATCCCTGGAAATGCTCAAGACCAGGTTGGAGGGGACCTGGAGCAACCTGGTCTAGTGCAACCATGGCAGGGGTGTGGAACAAAATGATCTTTAATGTCCCCTCCAACCCAGAAATCATTCTCTGATTTCATGATTCCATGATCTGCTGTGACTGCTGTCTTTGGTACACTGCTGTAGGAATTACACATGCTGCTGTTGAGTGTACCCAGCTCTGAAAGAAGTTTCTGGAACTTCTGCCTTCCCCACTTTAGTGGCTGCAATTTAAAAATCCACATTTGTAGTGCACGGTGTGCTGCCAAAGCTGAGATCTGCAGCATCTGAACGGTTTTGTGACAGCTGCAGGATGGCACTTCAGTTTCCACGGAAACTGGCACAAAAATCAAGGTGAAGTGTTGGCTGATTATCTAATAATAAAGCTGAGCATTTAAATATGAAGTTCTTCACCTTCCTTTTGCTGAGAAAACTTCTGTTCCTACAGCACCCAGCAAACACAGTAGAAGCCTCGTGTCTTCAAACTGTGGTCACAGCTTGGGCTGTGTAATCTCCTTTCCAGASATGAAAGACAAAACTCAGCCTTGACCCATTCAGCCTCATGCTCTGCTTTTAAGATAAAAGGCTGATTTGTCCCCACAATTACTGCACAAACCAACACCATTGTTTGTATGACAAATCACAGAGTAACAGAAGATTTTCTGCTTTACTGTGTGTTTTTCTACTGTGCATTTACAGAACCTTTCTGTGCTCAAATGCATTTCCTTGTAAATAATTCTCATTGCATACACTTTTTATCTGCCCACACTCTTTGTTATCACCTGAATTTAATGACTCTTTGGCTTTGCACTCACTGGACTCTTGTTTTGAGTCAGTGAGTTTGATCGTTTTGCTGAACATTCCTTTTTTCAGGTCATTGATTTCTAAGGTTAACAAAATGAATCCTCCTACTGATCCTTGCTGTGTCCCRCTAATCTCATTGCTATATCCTGAACTGCTCAATTACCTTTTGTCTTCAATTTCAGGTGCATTTATCAAACCCACAGATTAGTCTTTTGTGCAGGAAGCAGTTTCATATTGGATTCAAGAACATATTCGTGTGAATATTTCTCATACTTATATTTCAATTTGCTAAGGTTGTTTAAATTTTCTTGGTTAATTTGCTCCTTGACATACCCTTTTAAGTGTACTTTCTCCACTGCTTATTTTTTGTCAGAGATGTCTTTCTTTCTAACCTCTGTTCTTTTCTGCTCTTAAGGAAGTGTCTCCCAGTATTTGATAGTGTTGACTTTCTACTTTATCTTTTCTATCCTCCTGAATCATTTGACWCCTTTGCCATCCTTTCTTCACTCTAGGCAGAGACTAAGAGCCAACATTCTTCTGAAGGACATTTGCTCTGTTTTTCTCAATAGGAAATGGGGTTTTTTTAATGCCTGTCTTTTGTGCCTCTAACTCCATGTCCCACTTTTTTTGATGGGGGTTTGATACCTACTTWGGCATGATCAGTTGTATCTTGGTTCAGACACATTGAGGAGAACACAAATGCAAAACCCCAAAGCAGCAAAGTTCATGGCCTAACCCCCATGACAGCCTTTGGATCACCTGGGAATAAATTCAAAAGAGAGCCAAGCAGAAGTCTTCTTCCTTTCATATGATCTGTTTCAAACTCAAACAGTCCTAGTTTTGTGCCTATAACTGAGTCTGCTCTCACAGATATTGTCTTTGCTAGCAGTACARTATGGAGAAGAAAGGGCTTTTTACACATTCATTAACATGTCAAGGRGTTGTCTTTAAGTGCATTACTACAGCAAGGGCCACATGTCTTTCACAAGTGTAATGAAAGGAGCCCAAACTGAATTCTGGCTGTAGAAACCCCTGTGCAGTCTGTCCCAGGATTCTGTCACTCTGAGCTGCATTTTGCATATCAGAAATCTCTTCTTTCCAGTGCCCAAGGACCCTGTAGTCATTTATAAACCACCTAGAACAAGTCACTGCCTTTGGCAGAGGCTCAGAGGGATCTCAGGAATAAACAATAAAACTGAAGCTCTCAGGCACAGTAGCTTCTTTGCTAAAGAGAGGCACATTCTTAGCAGTAACTGAATCTGTCTGAAGATAAGAGTTTGATACCAGAGCACTGAGAAAGAGTACAAAGAACACCACTCCTGATCAACAACYTTGCTTAGAAATACCATTTCTCTTTGGAAGAAAAACTGAAAGGGTCCTGCTTTAGAAGGGACTTTTTGACAAAAAGTTTGGTTTATAGGATTTGTTGTCTTAGATGATCCTATTCTAATTTAAATGTATCAGGTTAATTAAGGTCATGTGATTTCTTTCACAGAAGAACTGAAACTCTGGGCTCCTCTGAGGAAGCACAGAAGTTGAACATGTGAGATGAGTACCCCAAAAACCTCATGGTAAATCCCCTCACATTCAGACAATAACCTTCCAAACATTTGAGAAACCAYGAAAAACCCCAAGCCCACAATACCCCTATGCTCTAAGCAGAGGTGGGGAGGGTGTGTCACATTTAAAAACAGAAGTGGATACAAAGGCACTTCTCTTTAAAAGCCTCCAGGGTACTCTGAARTGCCAGCAGGCAAAGCCTGGCTGAGCAGGGAGCTGATAGAAGATGAGAGTCTGCAACAGGCATGGAGTTTATACAACCTTGAACATTGACTAGGATTTCCAATTAAATATGCTTTGCTGAACAGCTTTCAGCTACTGGTTGTTGCATTTTTTGGAAGAGGGCCTTTGATGGCTAACTGGGGAGCAATRTGAGATAAAAAAGAAGCATGAATAGCCTAAAAAAAACATTTATACAGATTAGAGTGGTGTTCTATTTTAGAAAGTGGTGGACATGTGGAGGTTTCTGCAGCACCAAAATACTTCTGGCAGGTATGTCACCACCACTGCAGTCTTACAAAAATCCATTAGCTTAAAAAGGGGTCTTTTAAGACAGGAAAAATGACAACATAATTAGGTAGTCTGGTTCATTGGAAACACCTCCTCTGTTTTCAACCTGGGCACATCAGTTCCTTGAGAGAAGAAATACACATTCAACAGTATTTTGGGTGGCTTTCATTTCCAGTAATATTGTTGTACATAGGAAAGGAGGTATGTTTGTCTTAGGCATTTTCTTCTTTGAAACAGACAGCAGAAGGAATAGAGAAATTACAAGAGGTAGTGAATTTAGCAAACCTGCACATAAAACAATCTTTCATAAGAATAAAATGCTGTATTTACAGCTGTAAATGTACACACCCGTATAAGTTAAAAATACAAAGCTGCTTGTTCTGTGTTTCTTGTTCTTTTTAAGTTCAGAGAATGAAGTACTCAAGTGCTGGACTTTAAGTGGTGAACCTCATTGCATTGGCAAACCAAACCTTTCATGCAGCACCAGGCTTTTGACTTAGCCTAAGTGAGGAAGTTAGACAGTCAGTGCAACCAAAGTGCCATTGTGCTCTTCACAGTGTGTACATTTTGACTGGCTTGTAAAGTGAATGTAGRAGTTCATGGCTCTCCCAGGCAGCTTCTTTTGATGGCTGAAGAAAACATGATCTGCAACACACTGGGCCACAGCCTGACTTGGAATGATCAGCATGGCGCTCATCAGACAGTGGAGAAAAGTCAAAGTCAGCTACCTGGAAAAGGAACAYCAGAAAGATAATTTTCAGTTCAGTTCCCACTGGCTCAAGTCCAGCAAGAACACCTTGGGCTACAAATGGCACTTGGTCCTCAACCATTTTAACTCAGTCACTAACTTCAAATAGACTTGAGATTTATTCTTGCTGTGCACATGGCTTATAGACAGTGTCTCTAGAGGCATATAATTTATGTTGTGGCAGAGTGTAAAGGGTATTAGGTACTTTCCAAAGCACCATGAAAGCTACTTTTGATTTAAGAACCCATGCTTATTGCAAACACCTTCTGTAGCAAGTGAAAGTACATCAGAGATGGAAGGGAGCTGGGGAGAGGAAGGCCACACACAAGGGGTGGGTAACAACTTTGGGCTGCTTTAGGTAACATACCCTTCCTTTTTTATTATCCTGTATTCTCTTGCACTATCTCCTTGCTTTCTTTCTGAGGCAGGTCCTCTGGAATGCATGCTTCAATGCAAGCATCTGCTTGGGAGGATTAACGAACTGCCCATTATTCTGGCAATTTTAGAGTGCTCTGCAACAAGCCAGAAGCTTGGCTGTTTCTTCATTTGCCCACACTGCTTGGGTTTTTTGGTGGAACCAGGGAAATTCTCCCTCTGTTTGTCTGGGAATTAAAGAACCTTTCATATCAGATACCTTTCCTGGCTATCTGAATGAATTACTATCCCAGCTCAAAGTAAGAGTAACTGAATACCTCCACCAGATCTTTTTGTTGCGTGTTGTTTCGAAAAGTCGTGTACAGCACCAGTATCAGCATCACTGAAACCAGAGCAGTGCAGAGCAGGACAAAGAAAGCTGGGTGGATTCCTAGGAAAAAGCACAAGGACACATTCCTGGAGTGACACAATACCCCAGGGCAACAGTGAGAAGGAAACTGAAGAAATTTTAGGAGGATTTTTAGGAAAAAGAAGGAACGTGTGTAAGAAGGAATAAACTTTTCAGCCCCAATCAGTATCTACAACTCTACTAACTCTAACTACAAAAGCGGGACTATTTAAACTGAAAAACATTTCATTTAAGCAATACAGCCTTTCCAGAGTACTCAGTAGCTTCAAGGCACTCTTGGGACTAAGACTTCAGCAGAACACAAGAAGCTCAGAGCAATTACAGCAGGCACATTATAAATTCTCATTTCCCCTTTTATCCCTCTCCTTTTAGGGGATCTACACCACATTCCTGAACCCTCCTCTGCAGGCTGGTTAACCCACGTTTGTCCCTAACGTGTTTGGGACYGCTCAGACGCCCTGCCCCTCACCTGCTGGCCGCACTTTGATGCCGTGGTAGGTCTGCAGCATCGTCACGCCCTTCTCCACCCGCACGCTGAGGCAGTACTGCCCCGCGTCCCTGAAGGTGTGGCTCAGGTTGTAGCAGGAGCCACTGATCTCCACCAGATGGCATTTGTCACCTTCCAGTGGAATGCACTCGGATTTTATAAGCCAGCACAACGCCAGTGGTGGGCTGAAACGACGAGAGCAAAACGGCAAAATTTTAAAAAGGTGAAAACTCTGTATAAATTCATCAAACAGCTCAGTTAAAACAGCAGAAAAATTTTGAAACGAATGAAGTTCATCTAAACACAAATAAAGAAATAATTAACTTCACAGTTGATTATAGCATTTGCCAAATGAAAAAGTTCTTTGTGATGCTTCTATAAAGGCAGGTCTTTCAGTGAGTGCTGAATACCTGCAAGGGTCAKCAGCAGGCCACCGTGTGYAGAAAACCCCTTAGTCCTTCTTCAACAAAGATAAAAGGAATCTTTTYCCCTGCACTTCTGAGGGAAGGTAAGTTTTYYTTTGTCCTTCTCACACAGAAATCACTGTACCACTGAAGCACACCCAAGACTTTTAATTTAAAAAACCCTAATGAAAATGAARCTGGAAAGAATATTAGATGAGCTCTGTGCAAAGGACTAACAGCTGGAAAATGCAAGGAAATTTCAAGGATCACAGCATTCCCTTACATTAACAAAAGGATTTTTATTTGATATCAAGCAATTTAGTGCAACCCACTTCATGGCCATGTGGCTTCTCACCACATAAAATTTATTTACCTTTCCAGATCCCTGTTTCAACTGATTCTGCTTGAACTCACCTTATGCACTATAGACTTTGATTCTGACAACAGACAGAGCTTTTCTTTACCTTATTTTATTAGTATTTTSTTTCTTATCTCTTTACAACATTCTTTGCTAGAGAAAGCACCATGTTTATGTGTTTTGCTCATTTTCTAGCTTTGTTTTTGGTAACTTTGTCACTACCTCTCTGTCTTAAACTCCTCTTGCATCAGCCCCAGTCCTGTGACTGGGAGGTCACCAAGCCTGCTCTTAGTGATCTCAGGTTTGCCTGTCATAGTTTTTGSCTGTCATCTCCAGTTTCCATTCCTGCCTTTCACTTTCCAAATGCAAGCTGTGCTGTTTTGTCTGTAGGGGGGTTATTTATGCCTTTTATAAATGACTCTCATTGCTGCTCCCTCCAAAACTCTCCAGTGTGTTCTGATACTGAAACTTGAGAGAGCTTGGGCTAGAATTGAGGTGCTCACAACTCTGCTCTTTTTCTATGATCCTTGCTGCATGGGGMTTCTATGTCTTATTCATCTTGTGGCAATCTGAACTTTGCCAGAATTAATCTCCAAACCTGTTAATCCCCTATGCCAGTCAAGCTTTGCTGCTGTGCAGCAGGACTTGGAATATATTTCACTTTAATAGCAGGGAAATTGGTGAAGGAGAAAAGTTCAGAAAGAAGTTTGCAGATGTATTTTTCCCCCCTATTTCTCTGGCTACTTGCCTTTTAACTTTCCTTTTAAAAAATAACATTTGCTTTACATAGGAGCTTTACATTCAGCATCTTTCAGGCATTTCAGGTCAGGAAAATGCAATGTTCAACAGTATTTTGGGGGGGAAGGAGGTGGTTTTGGTTTTTTTAAGTAATTGTTCTGTGGGGTTCAACTGACTGTTTTAAGGAAACACTGGGGAAAAACACTTAAAGAGAATTTTTGGGGGGGAAAGAAGTTGTGTTTGCTACTTACGTGCCATTGATATGAAGAGATAAATTAAAGTTTTCCATTACTTGAGTYTCTCTGGAGCCCACTATGTTAATACTCTTAACAGCATCTGAGAAGAGATGAAAAGCCAGCATGTCACACTCCACAGGTAAACTTGASTCTCACTGCTTTCCCAGGGAAGGTTTATTTCCACAGACTTGCAGATTTGAGCTTCATCAGTCACACAAATAATACTAATTGTCTCACCCCCCAAAAGGAAACCCACCACTAGAGGTAGAAGTTTTCTGACTTTTTGTCTGATTGCTTTTTAAGATGTCTAACCAAATTTATTAACTCTTTACATTTTTAATTCTGTGTTTATTTACTCCTGAAGCTGATCAAATCAAAGAGATTGATCATTGATTGATAATGCTTGATTTAACTTACTTATTGATGAGGGATAGCAATCCATAAATTGAACCAACAAATCCACCATAAGGTACCATCAGTACTTCATTGTTTGAATATGTATGAGTATGTGAGGCTCTTACAAAAGGCAGTAAAATTGTCTGTAGATTAAAAAAGAAACTGCATATTTTATCTGTTTTCCAGACATTTTTCTGCCCCGGTAGAGCAGGAAGTCAAATGGAAACACTTCTCTGAATGACGTTGAGCACATGAAACAATGTTGAAGTTGTGTTACCACGTTAAAGCTAGATTGTATCTGTGCACACCAAATCGTGCCCCTACATCGACCCCTAGCTCTGCGTCGAAGGTGCAAAATGTTCCATGATTACCCAGGAGCTCCAGAGCTGTGGTGAAATCCCCAGTTTTCTGCAGCACTTGTCTCTCGTGTAGGATGCTCCCGACCTGCTCCCACTCTGCCACCACCTTCAGGTGCACGGTGCGGTTCCGTGGGGAGGAGCAGTTGCAGTACACAAAGGGCTCCTTGGTGATCTGGGAAACTCTGTGTGCAACAGGGGAAAGATTCAGACTCCAAATTGCCTTTTAACAAGTGCTTGCATATTTCTGGTTTACAAAGGGGCAAGCTGTAATGTGTTTTCTTTACAGACAACGCTCCAGTGGCTGTGGTTCTAATTTGAATTCTTTATGTGCATACAAATGAGGATTTATGTCTGTGGTATTACCTATRGAACTGCAATTAGTACAAGATACAGAGTAAATCTCTGCATTTTTAATTAAAGAAACTAAATAGAACACTAAAAGTATTCACAAAATTGAATAGGAATTGCCAGTAAATTATGAAAACAACTTTTATAGCAGGCAGACTATTAGCTGACTGATTTAATGGGTTTTTTTCTCTAGATGAACATCTGAGTCAGAGCCATCTTGAATACCCATTTAAGCAAAAAAGTAAACACACCTACCCATCTCCAAAATCCCATTTGTAGACAAATGATGCTGATTTGAAGTAATGACTTGGGTCATGAAGAGAGAAAGAAATCCGGGTCATTGTGTCCATGGAGGAACTGGACCCACGTGTGGTAACTCTGCTGTCTTCTATCTGGGCAATGGTGAGGCTCCCTGGGATAAATTCTGCAGAATAAGAAGGTTATACAATGGGTTATGATGAAATAGCCAATAGAAGTAAGATAAATAATCCTGGACTGATTGAGATGAATATAAACTTTTACTGCTGATTTAAAAATAGCTGGTATTAATACCAAGCACCTAGATTCAGAATCAGGCCAGTACACCTGTCATGTTTGRATGGAGGTTTTTGTTCATTTTGTGGGGTTTTTTAATGTAKYTTTTYCTCCCTTRGTTTTAGCTGTTTCTACAGAAATTAAGATTTGACTACTGTGMATAACAGATGTGCTATACATTGTGAATACAGAAAGGGGGAATGGTTTTSTCTATGAGAGTTTTGSTGTTGGACAATGASTGGYAAGGACTGTTCTGAAAAAATCCCCTCTAACCTATGAATAAAGAGGTAYTATGATGWKACACTYAYCAGCTCATTATAAAATTAATGGGSTATTGATTACCAGTAACAGACTCTTATTCTGTTAACTATTCATTAAATCTGSTTAACAGCTTTCTTGGTGATGCACAAATGATAATTGCAATTACTGTTGGAAGGGGCTCTCAATCCCTGTGTYAGAGATTAGGTTAACCATAGCACACCAGTGGTTAACTTGTAAAAAACAAAAGCATCTTTATGGTTATGAATATTCCCAGACAACTGAAATTGTACTTAGCRACATTTAGAAATGCAGCCATGACTTCACATCCAATTTCAGTACACTTGGACAGAGCTTTAAAAGAAAATGTAATGCACTGCTGTGCTGATGGCCTTAGATTTGCTGTGTCATTCAACAGGGAAAAGCAGCAGATTGCCACTGCTGATGGTCATCCTAACTTTAGCTCCAGAAGTGCTGGGAGGCAGTAGAAGAAGCATTGTTCTAGGAGTCTGACCCRTGCTGATGTGTGAACTGCAGCTGGTTTGTGGTTCAGTTTGTCTAGGTGACAGAGGCAGGCAAACACGGGCAGCATCACACTTKGTTCCTGGATGTAGAGTGTGGATGTAATGCCACATTTACACTGGCTTTTTTCCTGATGCTGGCAAGGGCATAAATACTGAGTTTYTGGAGAGGTGCAGGTTGTGAAGCCRTTTTACCCCYGTTACCTGTAACCCGAAGCACGGTGATGTTCCTTATAACCGGCCGGCRCAACCAACAGTTTTTGTGAGTCACCCACACAGACACAGGGAAAGAGCCAGGAAATTCACCAGTCAAATTAATCACTGAATTTAACCCTTGCTCTGATTTCTCTATCAGAATCAGAGGGGCATAAATCCAGTTAAAGTGATACAAGTCTGATGCATCATCATCATCGYTCTTCATTCTTAGCCTGGCCTGAAGAGTAGCTTGGGCTCCCGTTGTGATGGGACCATTGTTGGTTATTTCCAGACTATATGGCTCTGTGGAAACCAGAAGAAAAGGAATAAACCAAACCTTGATGTATGGCATTTCAAAYTTCATTTATTTATTTATACATTTTAGCTAGTCAGCTCTAGTTATRTGATTCACAGTGCCACTCATCCCAACAAAGACTTTACCACCATAATTTTTTACTGTTTAAATATCTGGAAAAGAACTTGTTTAATGTGTATAGGAGTTCAAATAAATAGCAGTAAACAACCCATCAGACTGGGTCCTAGAAATCATAGTAAAAGACAGGTTCAGTCCAGAACATCACAAAAGCTTTGATGAGGTTTTGCACCCAGAGCTGGGTGTTGGCTATAGGTTCATTGTCACTAATGATCTAAAATGATCGCTTCCAGTTGCTGGAATAGGCTCAGCTCTAATCTCTGGTCTAAAAAATGTAAACTTTCAAACTCAGGTGAAATTTAATTCACTAGATTCCTTTGCCGGCTCTGTTGAAAAGTTTCTCTAACTTTCCTCATAAGTAAACATCAGTAAAAACAGTGGCTCCAACACGGAGCATGTTYCCTCCCCTGTATCAGAGCTCTGCCTGGCTCTCCTCTCATCAGCAGAGCTGGGGGTTCTAATTCAGGTGCCTTTCCTCATCCACTCTTTCAGCAGCCACCAAACTGCTATCAGGGACCTGAATCTCTGACCTTTAGAAACTACATTTCTCACTCATCCATTATCTCTAATTCGAAGGGAGCACTGGGGCCAGCTAACTCCTGTGCTGGCTTTTCTGCACCCATTAGCTTGGGATGGGATGACAGAGATTTGTGCCTGCGTTTTATTTTACAGATCACAGGTGCTGAACAATTCTGGAGGCAGAAGATCTGTGAGAAATGAACTGCCTGAGAAATAAYTCCACTGTTCCCATTTCACAGCACAAGAGATGGCCCTGAGTTCAGATTTTTTGAGTTAAAAGAGAAATGCTTGKGATTTGATGAAACCTGCCAGAGGGAGGTTCCACGTCTCTAGAAGATTCAGGCTATGCTCTACTTGGTTTCAGCAGAATTGGGGAACAAACAGCCGACTACCTCCTGCTTATCTAGCACGTCTCCTTGGAGGTTATCACTGTGCTTTACAAATCAGGGCCATACCAGCSCAACAGCTGCAGCAGCTGGAGGTTCAGTGGCTAACCCAAGGTCACCCAGGGAGTGACCGGCACAGCGGCACACTCCATCCACTTCAGGAATTTCTCCTGCCTTTCCCACCTCTCTCTGCAGAACGGAACTCTGTGAGTCCCACAGCGAGGGACAGCAGCAGCCCAGGTGCCCTGTGACCCGCGGTGCGGGGTCAGCGGAGGAAGCAGAAGTGCGGCTTTCGGGTCAGAAGTGCAAACCAGAACTCTGACTGCCAGGGATGCCCCACCTTCACTGCAGGCACCAAGGGCTCAGCGCCTGAGAATAAAATCTGAGCTGGTGGGAGCGTGCCCAGAGCTGCTTCCATCCCTTGTCACATCTATCAGATTCGGGCAGGGAACCACCCCCACCCGCGATGCAGCTCACTCCTGAGGTCTGAACTCTCTCCCTCCCCACTCCGCACCCCTCGCCCGCTCCCCGGCGGCGATGCCGGCACAGACCGGCGGTCCCTTACCTGCGGCCGGGGAGCGACCGTGGCCGAGCTGCAGCAGCAGCAGCAGCGCGCAGAACAGCAGCCGCATGCTGGGGGCCGCCGGGACTGGGACTGGGGCCGGCTCTCGAACCGGGACCGGCTCTGGGGCCGCTGTCCCCGCGGCACTGCGGCTCCGSTGTCCGCGCCCCCGGGACGCTCCCCCGCGGCAGCGCCCAGCCCGCCTCTCCCGGGGGCAGTTCCTGCAAAGCCGCCGCCGCTTCCAACGARTGGCCAATAAAAGCCGCAAATGGCTCGCGTCTGCCGAGGGCGTGGGGATGCCCCGGAGCGCTTAGGAAAGGGTTTGTGCTGCGCTTTGGTTGCGGCAGGCACGAATGGAGTGTTTGTGCGGTGGCGCGGGGATGCCGCTGGCGGGGGCAGTTCGGCTGCGGTTACCGGTCCCGCAGCGCTCCGAACGGCCCGTAACGGGTGCGCTGCCGCACAGAAGCGGCACCAGGAGCGCCGGAATGTGGTTTTCCGGCGTTCTTTTTTTGTCGTTTTATTTTATTTTTTCCTGTTTGGTTTTGTACGCGTTGGTTTTAATTCGTTTACTTTTATTTTTTATATTTTCTTAAACCCGACACTCGAAGTCCTTTCTCGCTCCCGGCCGCCGTTCCGTTCCTTGTGGCGGATCTCTCAGCGCGCTTCGCTTCCGGTGGTGCCGCCGGGGGCACCGGCGGGGCGGGGTGGGCCCAGCGCCGGCCGGAGGCACCGGCCGCGGCCGCCTCTGCCCCGGTAACTCCGCGCCCGCTGTCACCGCGGGGTCAGCGGAGCCTCTGGGGACGCGGGGACGGGCGGGGCTCGCCTCAGGCGGCGGCCGCTGGCAGCGCCCCGGCGGGGCGGGTCGGGGCCGGGCCGTGCGAGGGGCGCGGGGCCGGCGAAGGCGGCGGGCGGTGCCGCGGAGCTGCGCGCCCGCCTCCGCCCGGGGAGAGGCGCGGGAGGCGGCACCGGGAGGAGGCGGCCGGAACTGAACTGAGGCGCTTCCGTCGCGCCCATGCGCTGCCGGCGGCCTCCGGGAGCAACAAAGGAGGGGAGCGGGGGGCCGCGGCCGGGCGGTGCCGGGGAGCCGCGGGGTGAGCAGCGCGGTGGCGGTGCCAGGCCGGGGCCCGGGCCTGGGCGGGGGGCGCGGCGGGACCGGCGCGCTGCGGGCGGGAGGGAGCGGCCCGAGCCCCGCCGGAGGCCTGGGGCCGAGMGAGGCACCGGGAGGGCTGAGGGAAGCGGGGGAAGCGCCGCTGCGGCCGCTCACGGTGCCCCTGTTCGCAGGGCGGAGATGGGCTCGGCGTGATGGCGAGCGCGGAGCCAGCCGGGCGAGCGGCGCTGCGGCGGGGAAGGTGAGGGGAGAGGGGCTGGCCGGAGCCGGCCCGGAGCAAAACTGACGGGAAAGCCCCAGGGGAGGGGGGAGGTGGCGGGTCTCTGAAGGCAGATGTGATTTTAGGGTTCTTTAGGAGAGAGACAGGCAGCTTGTGGCGGCAGGACAGTGCTGTGCCCCTGGGAGCGATCCCGCGGGGTGTGTCCCGGCGGAGCTGCGAGTTTGGGATGTGGCCGGGGATGAAGGCAGGGTGACAGATGYCAGGAGCATCCCTGAGCCTGGAGCCTGCTGCTGGGAGAGAGGAAACCGGGCAGAGCACGGGAATGTTTGTGCTGGGAAGAGCTCAATGAGCCCTTTTATCTGTTAGTGCAGTCCTGTCACAGTGAGTGCTCTACATTGGTGTTGTGGTTGTAAGTCCATGTYACAGTTGTGGCGTTTGGAAAAGGCGGTCCTCTTCAATATGTCAGAAGAATGGATGTTGGTGATGGGATAGCTGCTGTTAAGAAGCCATGTAAACTAATAAATACTTCTGTATTCTTTTGTAGGTGTATTGATCTTGATTTTATGCACTGAAAGCTGAYCTCTCCTCCTCCAAGATGGCATTTGTTTCAGCACAAGGGCCCACGGTGGTGGACCAAACCACTTTGATGAAAAAATACCTTCAGTTTGTGGCTGCTCTTACAGATGTCAATACACGTAAGAGACTTTTTCCTCATTGAGAATTGCAGCCCTTCTGTAGTTTGCTTCACAAGTGTTGCAGACATGTTCACATAGTTGATAAATGAGACAGTGAAGGCTGTCAAAGCCTTTGAAATTTGAGTTTTGATTTTTGAAGAAGCAAAATGATGAGAAACACTTGTGTGAGCCTAAGTGAGTGAGCTGTGTGTGTGTGCAGTTGTGTGGTGGTTGTTTGAGAGAGCTGTGTGTYTTRTAATTGGGCAGTGATGGCTAAACTGATAAGATCTGATTGCTTCTTTGATCAAYGAGCCTGGTGTTTTCCTTCATGACCTAGTTTTACACTCATGTTTTTTGTCTGAATTTCCATTTTCAGCTGATGAAACCAAATTGAAAATGATGCAAGAAGTCAGTGAGAATTTTGAGGTAAATAAAAGGATAACAACCCYAAGCAACAAAACCCCCCCAACTTTCTGCAATGACAGCCTTTCTTGTGCTTAATGAATATTCACTGAATTTCTGATGTTATGCAATTAAAATATTAATAGTAATATCCTGTGACTTATGATTTATATGGTTACAAGCCATTGATTTTAGGTATGCATTTAAGAATTAACCAGGTTGTTGAAGAATTACATTTGGACTTAGAAAGCTTTCATTGCCCAATCTTTATTCATTAAGCATTTAAATAAAAGTGAAGTACGAGATTTCTATTTTCTGAATGCTATGAAATGTCTGTATTTAAAGCTTTCTTTTATTTAATTCAAATGTGTATTGTACCCTTGTGAAACAGAGGCCCTTCTGATTCCTCTGAGTATTCCATGGTGTGAGAGAGGAGCTGTCAGATGCAGAATCTGACATCAGGAGTGGAGATGTCCCCAGTGACATCTCTTGCATGGTGATGGACCATCATTTTAGATGAGCAGCAGAGAAAATGTGAAACACAAGTTAACCCAGCCTTGTGTTAGGAGAAATTATTATATTGTAATTGAATTCTTAGTTGTTATGTGCCTGTTATGAAGTTWCAGAAAACTAAAAATCGTTCTTGTRGAGTTCTTTATCTGCTTAACCTATTTCTGAAACAATTTATCTGACTAAAATAGTAATTTTAACTGCTTAGTCTGGTGATCTGTTTAGAATCTGAAGACTTAGTTGATTTTCTTTGCTGTTCCCTTCAGTAGGGAAGAACTTGTTCAGTATTTGGTAATGTTTTCTTGGAACTCACTTGGTTCTGTGGTGTGTCAGCAGATACTTAGTCACTGAATCTATTCAAAATTCACTGAAAATGTTTAATAGTGGCTTTGAYTGTAACTGAATATAACCTGTGTGATGTCTATTTTATAACTCCCCATTTTTTTCTGTTCTTRATTAGAATGTGACCTCATCCCCTCAATATTCTACGTTCCTGGAACACATCATCCCTCGGTTCCTCACCTTTCTGCAGGATGGGGAGGTTCAGTTTCTGCAGGAGAAGCCAGCACAGGTAAACTGTGTGGAGCATCTCCTGCCTGTGAAGTCCTTAATTAACCTGATGAACTCATTTAAGACTTGTCAAAAATAGATCTTTGTCCTTTGGAGTGGAACTGAAAAAGTCCTGTTTCTAAATAAGTTACTTAAAACTTTGCTAAKCTGGGCTTCTGTGAAAAAGGAGGAAAAGTAGGTGCAACAAAATTGGCTTTCTTACTGAAACATTACACATTGTTACAAATTACTGACCTTACTGAAGGTGAGGAATAAAAGGCAAAAGTTGAATCTTTGTCATTAAGTACTTAGAATTGCATTCCTTAAAAGAAGTCTGATTTTTCAACTGTAAATWTGTTAATTTTGCCTCATTCACATAGGTGGGTAACAGGGAGGGTAATGTCTTTGTACACAGGTCTGTGTCTACCGGAAATAAAATGGCTTTTTTTTCTATTTAATAAATTTTTTCTATAACATGCAGAATCATTAAGCTGAAAAAGATGCTGCAACCAATTGTTGGGTTTTATAGGCATTTCAAAAAATTCTGTCACATCTTTTTTTTCCCTTTATTTATTTATTTTTTTTACAGCAACTCAGGAAGCTTGTGCTTGAAATAATTCACAGRATTCCAACAAATGAACATCTTCGACTTCATACCAAAAATATCCTGTCTGTGATGTTCAGATTCCTWGAGGTATTTTTCACTTCCTCTTAAAACTGTTTGAAATTTTCAGAAATATTTTCTTCTGGTTTTTTCATCTCCAAAATTTGCTGAGGGCAGGATTTTCAATAGCTGTGCTGCTGGAGCAGGAATGGAAGGACATTTACCCATGCCCTCTCTTACCACCTACAGGTTTTCTGCTTGTTCTCTCCTGCCCTTTAGAAACTTGGATTTTACAAATGCAGGGAGCTGTTCTCATCCTTKGCAAGGTTTTCTGGCAGATAGTTTATTCTTGGGAGTTTGTTTTCTGTCTTGGAGTTCACAACACGGTCATTTGGAGCTCACATGGGCGTCTCTGTTTGAGGGGAGATTGTTGAGAAGAGTATCATTTTACAGGGTTTTGAAGTACCCACTGAGTAGYTGAAGAATTCAGCAGTGGGCTCACTAAAAAGTTCCTTTCTCTCTTTTTTTTTTTTTTTTCCAGACAGAGAATGAAGAAAATGTATTGATTTGCTTAAGAATAATTATTGAATTGCACAAACAGTTCCGCCCAGCAATCACTCAAGAAGTGAGTCATAACTTGTTACATGGTGTAAAACTTGCTGCCATGCTCTTCAGAATTGCTGTGTTATCAAGTGGGTTGATTGGTATTGGTTTGGTTTGCTGTTGTCCTTTTATGTTGCCTGACCTGTTGTGGTGACTATATGTTTAATTTCTTTCCCTTTTTTAATCTCAAAGTCATTTTTAAATGCGGATTGTGTAATCCTAGCACTCCTGGGGAAAAATCCAAACTGTTAAAGCTTGGTTGTACTTGGTTTAAATGTTTATGGACAATATGATCAGTCTAAGGAATAAAATTCCCCACTAAGGAAGAGAATTGATGCTTTTTTAGTTTGTAAAAGAAAATCCTGAAAAAGGAATTTACTCTGATTGACTTCCCCCTGCCTCCCCTCTTCTCTCCTGTGACTCACCAAGGGGATTTTGGAAGTTTTGCATTGTTATTCTCTTGCATTTCACCTTGATTTTCTCTTGGGAAGACTTAGTTGTTTCATAGGAACTGTATCTAACAATACTGTGTAGAGATGATAGGTAGATCAGATTCTTCCCAAGTGAAATTTGAATTTATACTGACAGAGCAGGAGGAGGTAGGAGAACACCTCCAGATTATTTTCAGTTGTCTTGAAGAATACATGTACTGGTATTTGTATGTATTTGTACTCTCAATACAGAGATTCTAAAATTGTGGTTTTAAAATTATATTTAAWTTTTTTTTWATGGCAACTGACTTCTTTTTTCCTAGATTCATCATTTTTTGGACTTTGTGAAACAGATTTACAAGGAACTTCCAAAAGTAGTGGTAAGCTTTTTATTCCTTAAATTGCCCTTGCTATAGTTTTTATTTCTTAATTTCATCCCTAAAAAGATACTGATGTAATTATTTTGCATCTAGTGATACAAAGTAGATATAGTTTTAGTGAATCTATTTATCAAAACTATGTCTAAAACTGGAGACATTTAGGGTTTGATTTGGGAGACCTGTTTGTGGCACACTGTTACAGGTGGGGGAAGGTTGAGGTGAGCTGAAGTTGTGGGGCAGGGTGAGGTTGGCTGCAGTTTTCTCCATGTAGCCAAATGTGTCTGTTTTTGAGGTCATGAACAAGAGGCCAGCTCTGATCGTCCCTGCCTGATACAGGATAACTCTTGGGATGTTTTCCTTCAGCAGAAGAACCTMCTTGGCTTGGGGGGAACTTTTCTGCTCCTCCCTGCAGTGGGAAAGGTTGCAGGGAGTGTGCCTGGCTCAGGCAGATGCTGCAGAGAGGAGAAAACTGCTCGGGGGCAAAGTTATCTGGAGGAGTCCTGAGGAGATGGGTGGCCTCTCCACCATTCCTGGCACCATGATGATGTTTTTCTCCTGCTCTTTTGCTTGTAGAATCGGTACTTTGAGAACCCCCAGGTGATCCCAGAGAACACAGTGCCCACTCCTGAGATGGTTGGCATGATCACCACCATTGTGGTGAAGGTGAACCCYGAGCGAGAGGACAGCGAGACGAGGACAGTGAGTGCTCTGGCTGCTCTCCCCTGGGGATTCTCTGTGGCACAGCACACAGATCATGGGGCCAGGCAAAAATAACAGGCTTTCTTTTTGCTTGTCTTTCTTATCAAAACTTTTCTGTAGAAGCTGATTGGAACTTTCCAGGTATTTTCCATGCAGCTGTAATTATGGGATTTTTATTTAATATAATGCCCAATGCTTTTGTGGCTTTTAAATGTTATTATTGTTAAATATAGTGCTACTAAAATGAGCAGTTTCTGTAAAACTGTGTTTTATATACTCTTTTGAATTAATAATTAGACTGTTTACAAAGCATGTATTCTTTCTTTCAGCATTCAATAATTCCCAGAGGATCTTTATCACTGAAGGTCTTGGCTGAGCTACCTATTATTGTTGTTCTCATGTATCAGGTTAGTACACTTCAGTATTTTGCATGTAAATACTTCTTTACTGAATGGCTTGTGTAACTTCTGTTGGCTAACATATTAGTGGAACTGAATGTGAAATACTTTTGAAATTAAAATATCATCTAAAAATAAACTGGTGAGATGTCATAATTTTTTTATGATTTGCAAGTGTGACTTGTGAATTTCTCTAATAATACTTTTTTTTTTAAGCTCTACAAGCTGAACATTCATAATGTCGTAGCTGAATTTGTGCCCTTGATTATGAACACTATTATAATACAAGTTTCTGCTCAAGCCAGGTAAGAGCATTGAACAGTATTTTGTGRTATTTGAGATAAACTAATTAAACCTGTCATTCAATATTGCTCAAAATATTTTTGTCTTCTGTCCTGTGATTTTTTATTCTAGTCTTACTGCTTTTAATCTCAAAAGTAGCAATGATTATTTGACTAAATATTACCAAGGTTCTGTAGGTGAAGTTACTGGCATTATGTGTCATTGGTAAAGTCTGCAGTTGTGTTCAGTAGGTCCCAGTTTATAATTTGATAATGAGGTTTTTTTATATAGACTTTCTGACAAAAATCCACATCATTTTGGATAGAGACCCTGGGAGTGTGGACACTTACTGTTGTTTAATCTTTGCCATACCATCAATGATAGATTTGTGCTCTTCCAAGGTGTGGCTTCCATGAAGCCTTGTGGTGCTGCAGGGATAGGCACTGCTTCTCCTGCCTCAGAGAGGGATGTTGCTGAAGAGCAGCAAGTGCTTCTGGTCAGGGCAGTGGGAGCAAGATCTCTGCCTTT
Source organism: Alauda arvensis (assembly GCA_902810485.1). Classification (NCBI taxonomy): domain Eukaryota; kingdom Metazoa; phylum Chordata; class Aves; order Passeriformes; family Alaudidae; genus Alauda; species Alauda arvensis. The sequence goes on from CADDXX010000322.1 coordinate 798,885, forward strand.
CCCTGTCTGCCTGGATGACCTGATTAAGTGGTTGAAGCTTGAGAGAGACAGACAAGTCTGGGGGAGGGAATATTGCTTGGAGMRAAWTTGGCCCCAGYTGGGGCAACTGAGSCAAATGTGTGCTTGGCTTTCTGTARAAAGGTGCTGCTGGGGCTTKGAATGTTGAAAATGGGCTCTTCCAGAGAGACTGGATTATTTTGAGAAGCAAGAACTTCACTACAAGATGATGTAATTTGAAACTTCACTGAATTTTCTGAGTGAAGGTGCTAAATGGGAGGAACAAAATTGTAACCGCTGTTACATTTAATTTCAGACAACATAAACTTTACAACAAGGAGTTGTATGCTGATTTTATTGCTGCTCAGATTAAAACATTGTCTTTCTTGGCTTACATCATCAGAATTTACCAGGTAGGATGGATTTTTATTACTTTGGTGCTTGATGCATCAGGTTTCTAATTGCTTTGTGGCAGGCAAGTAACCTGCAGGCAGTGCATGCATCAGGAACATTTGTGTAGAATATCTGCAGGTGGAGCTGTACTTGGTTATCCTTTCAAAAGTATCCTCTTGTCAATGCAAAGTCAAAATATGCCATGGGAATTCATGGAATGACTATTGTATTTTAGTTTTAGGATTAGATTTTGGAAGGGAAACTAGTGAATTTTAATGGAGTGCTGTTTTGCAAATATAACACAAACCTTAAGAATAGATCACTGTAGTAGTTGTACTCATGTTATTCTTTTTTTTTTTTGTTGCAGGAATTAGTGGCTAAATATTCTCAGCAAATGGTGAAAGGAATGTTGCAGCTGCTCTCCAATTGTCCAGCTGAAACAGCACACCTCAGGAAGGAGCTCCTGATTGCTGCCAAGCACATCCTGACAACAGACCTGAGGAGCCGTATGTAGCACTTCCTATAAGTGTGCCTGTACACTGGAAAGATTTCTGCTATTTCTGTCAATTTAAGAGGCATTTTACTTATTTATATTGGACTAGCACAAAACTGGCCAGGCCAAACAGAAATGTGTGCAGGGTTGCCCAAATTGACATTTCCAGTAACTCGTTAGTTATATACAGAGAGATTTTCGAAGTTGTAAATAATCTGAGCATTTTTTTCTCTTTGCAAATATAATTGGCTTTGACTGGCTACTGCAGTGTTACTCAAGGGGTAAGTGTTAGTGGAGTAGACAGTCACAAGAGATTGTTTGAAAATTTCCTCGTAAATGGCACTGCCTTTTATAACCTTTGGGAATTAATCTGGGGATAAAATCACTTTTTATCTTTAGGTTTAAATACCGAAATGGTTTAATGCTTAACTATCTTATTTTGATTATTTCCTTTGCTAATTGCTGTGTATGCTTTCTCATTTTTCTGTTATTTCTTAAATTCTAGAATTTATTCCATGCATGGACAAGCTGTTTGATGAGTCTATACTGATTGGCTCTGGATACACTGCCCGGGAGACACTGAGGTATGAGAAACTTTGGAGTTCTGAGTGCCTGCCAGGGCTGTTACTTTGATAATTATTAAAATTTACACCATCTTCTCTATAGGGTCCTAAATCTTTGCTTCAAATAACTAATTTTACTAGATTGTTTTATTGGCAGAGCTTCTGCTGCTGGAATGGTGGCTTTTGTTTAAACCTGCATGGTAATGTGAGTGTAGGGCAAAATAAGAAAAATGGGTGAATAAAGATGATTTCAGTTTTTTGAATTGTGGAGGACAACAACAAACAGAAACCAACTCAATATCTGCCCAATATTTCATGGAACACCCTATATCTTATGTCTAGTGTAAAATCTGAATGAGTTTAAAACTCTTTTGTCAATGAATGCTTTAAAACTTACTTGTTTGCAATTTTATAAGTAAATGGAGAGAATACCTAACTTTCTGTGTCTTCAATAGTCTAAATTTTAGGTGAGCTTGCTGACCAAATTAGCATCTGAACTAGGAGAATTCATTTGTATAAGTATTAGATACTTCATTTTGTTTAAGTATCAAGTGTTGATAACATGTTGGCAACATGTACTTAGATTTAGAAGTATTTGCTCTGCTAGATTCTTTGCCTGGTATTTGAAATGAAATTATTTTTAAAATCTATCATTTTTCATAACTGCTTTTGAAATCATGAATMATTTATGATTACTTATGAAACAGATTATCAGCACTGCTCCAAATGTGGCTAACATGCATGTTAAATGCATGTAGATGAAAATATGGGGTGGGGTGTTCTGCAGGGAAGGAAGAAAGATCAGAGAGGCAATACCAGAGTTGTGGGATAGATTGGTGCATCATTGGTGCATAAAATTCCCTTGGGTAACCAAAAGAGCCTTGTGAACTCTGGGTTTCCATATGAAAACAGAAAACTTACATTGAGAAATTTGGAAGAATTACACTGAGAAATTTGAAATACTCCAGACAGTAATTATTTGTTTAGCCCAATTACCAACATTTTCAGTTGTGCTCAGTGTGTTTTGCTCATTCCTTCTCTTGGCTGCAGGCCCCTTGCATACAGCACCCTGGCAGACCTGGTGCACCAYGTCAGGCAGCACCTGCCTCTCAATGACCTCTCCCTGGCTGTCCAGCTCTTTGCCAAGAACATTGATGATGAATCCTTGCCCAGCAGCATCCAGACCATGTCTTGCAAGCTCCTGCTAAATTTGGTGGACTGYATCCGGTCTAAAAGTGAACAGGAAAATGGAAATGGTAGAGACATCCTTATGAGAATGCTGGAGGTATTGATTTGCTTCAAGCATTTCATAATTGCTTGGATATCCTGTTTTCTAGTGTGCTGTCCATCACATTTTACTTTATCCTTTCTTCAGAAATGAGAATATGTAGGAGCAGCCTGTGTACTGCATTTCACTTCAGTGCTTCAGAGRAGAGCTCTTTAAACTGCTCTGCAGCTGGGATAATGTCTCAAGTGTAGTGGAAATGCTTTGTCAGCTCAGCTTCACTCAGTCACTAGTTTCAGAGCAGGAAATTGAATGCCTGTTTTGAGTAGTTTGGTTACTTTTGAATAATTTTCTTCCAAATTATCATTACAATATTTTTTTCCTTGCATAAGAGTATGCAAGGATTGTATTTTTTAATGCTTTCTGGTTATGGGTGTGCTTTTTGGTGTGGGTTTTTAAGTCCTGAAAGAGGATCTTTGCACAGGTCCTTGACATGGCACAATACAATCTGTACAATTAGAGATATCTGTTCTTTGAAGACCTAATGATCCTTTTTAAGGATCTTTATGTGGAGTTTTTTGGGTTTTTTTTGTATTTTTGAAAATCAAGGATGCACTTGTTGTTTGAAGAAGGCAAACTAGTTTACTCATACATTTGAAAATGTTTGCTGTCGTTCGAATGACTTCAAAAATAGCTGTAAGTTTTATTGGGCATTGTATGCTGATTTGAAATATTAATACTATTAAATTTAGGATGATTTTTGAAGAAGAAACTTATTTCCTTTTTTCTCCCTCCTCTCCCTGCTCTTTGCTGTGCCTCTCCTCCTTTGCCTCAGGTGTTTGTGCTCAAGTTCCACACCATAGCACGCTACCAGCTCTCTGTCATCTTCAAGAAGTGCAAGCCCCAGTCGGAGCTGGGGGCAGCTGAGGCTGCATTGCCTGGAGTGCCCACAGCAGCCAATGCTGCCCCTGTTCCTGTGCCATCTCCTGCCCCAGCCACTCCCCTGGCCCCTGCACCAGTCCCTGTGTTTGAAAAGCAAGGGGAGAAGGAGAAGGAAGACAAGCAGACATTTCAGGTCACGGATTGCCGGAGCTTGGTGAAAACTTTGGTCTGCGGGGTCAAGACCATCACGTGGGGCATCACCTCCTGCAAAGCTCCTGGTGGTAAAGCTGCATACTTAATTGCATTTATCTCTTATAATTCTGCAGAAAAAAGCCTCTCTAGAATGAAAGCAAATACTATTTTTWATGCTCAACTATCTTATTCTTCTTTCAGAAGCACAGTTCATCCCTAATAAGCAGTTGCAACCTAAGGAGACTCAAATCTATATAAAACTGGTMAAATATGCAATGCAAGCATTAGATATTTATCAGGTATGTAACTTGCCCACATAGCACTTCTATTTATAGATACAGTATGTTAGATCTTTTAATAAGGATTTTTTTGTTAGCTAAAACACATTACATATATAGTATATTTTCAGTAAGTCTTTAGTTGGGACCACAACTATTGAGAAGTACTCAGTATGAAGAATTAATTTCAAAAGTACTAACTATTTGCAAGCCACAGATTATGTTCTCAACAGCAATTTTTGTCTGTTCATACAAGCAGGTCAGACTGGGAATAATTGGCTTTCATGCAGTGAATTAAATCTTTCCTTGAAAGAGATAGCTTAGCTAACAGTTAAAGCATAGCTTAGCTAACAGTTAAAGCATTCACATGTCTGTGTGTATCTTCTGTAGTTGCACAAAGTACTAATGAAATGTAAATGTGTTTGATTTGGTATCAACTAATTTACAAATACACTATCTCCTGCTGTTGTCTTTCTCCATTCTAACTTCCTAGTTATAAAGTCTGCTCTGAAAACACTCAATTTTAGTGTTTTTGTCATGGCTGGCTCTTGTGCCCCGCTTCTTGTTCTATGGGGCTTGCATGTAAAACCCATAAACTCTCAGTTACTTTCCAAAGCTATTTTAAGAATAATGAGGAACAAGCTACTCCAGATCTGTAAGCAGTGTTTGTGTTTTCCCAACTGCTGCAGGTACAAATAGCAGGGAATGGACAGACATATGTTCGAGTAGCAAACTGCCAGACAGTCAGGATGAAAGAGGAAAAGGAAGTTCTGGAGCATTTTGCTGGTGTGTTCACAATGATGAACCCTTTGACTTTTAAAGAAATCTTTCAAACTACTGTTCCTTACATGGTGGAGAGGATCTCTAAAAACTATGCTCTTCAGGTATGTTATTGTTTATTTTTTAAATTGATAATGAGCATGTAGGAGAGAGCTTATGCCTTGAAGTACATATGGCTGTGTGGAATTATAAATATTACTATGGAAATTAGCATGTGAGATTTGAGTAGTCCATGAAAATAATTTAAAGATGAATTTTCAAAAAACCTGACTCAGTGATGCAATACAAACATGAACACTTCAGTTTAGAAGATATGAATGGGCTCCATTCTTGAAAAGTACTGAACATTATGGACTTGTTTTGTTCAGGTTGTTGTGCTGATGTTCTGCTGTTTTACAGAATGCAAACCCTATAATATCCATTTAAAATTTAACCTAAGACTTCAACATTAAGCATGGTTGTTTTCCACTGAGGACAAACAGAGTCACTTGGGCAGCAGTGGAGATGGAGAAAGAAATTTATCTTGGGAATTTTTTTTTTAATGGATAGTGCATTTATCCTTTWGTTCTTTTTATTACAGCAGTAATAAGTTCTTTGTGGTTTCCTTTTATAGATTGTTGCCAATTCTTTCTTGGCAAACCCYACTACCTCTGCTCTCTTTGCAACCATTTTGGTGGAGTATCTTCTGGATCGTCTGCCRGAGATGGGCTCTAATGTGGAACTCTCCAATCTGTATCTCAAGCTGTTCAAGTTGGTCTTTGGCTCAGTTTCACTATTTGCAGCTGAAAATGAACAAATGTTGAAGGTAAAGGTCATTTGTGTTAAAAATAAGTCTGCTTTAAAAACAACACTTAAGAGTTCAGCACAGTCTAACATTTGAGTCATTTAATGTTTGGAGCATTATTTGTGACACATCTTTTTTTTTTCCAAATTCCAAGTACATTGTCTTGTTTATAAGAAATGATTTCTGTGAATATTTTCTTCATATTTGAAACTATGAAGTGATGTACTAATTCTGAGTATGAATGGCTGATACATAACTGATCTGTAATTGCTATAAGCCCATGTAACCTCATGGTCAGGACTTGCATAAATTCTTGCATCTTCTCTCCCTTTTTTGCTGTATTAACTTAAGAGTTTTGCTTGGATKGAAATCACTTTTGTGTGTGTTGGTGAATCTTGTTCACTCATGTCATATTCAGTGACATGTACCTCTTGAATTAGATTTTTCTATGTTCTTGGGAAGTCTGGGATTAAGGAATGCTATTTTTTCCACWGACAACATATTGTGTATTCCAAGGATCTATTTATGTTTATTAGATCATCTTATTATTCAGTGAACCTACAAATGCTGAGCTTGTAGCARGAGTGCACTTTCCTCATAAAAGCAGCAGCTGCCTGTATCTAGAAAAGACATTAAGAATTTAATGGAACACTGATTGTTCTCTCATAATTTCTCTTCGTTTTTCTTCCTTGTRCTTTGTACCAAACAAAATTTCTGAGATACATAACAGTGTAGAACGGAGGGGGGATCACCAATTTCCCAGAATCTTTGAAAACTAACAGTAATATGAAGCAATATTCATATAATCCTGCTCTAATTCTTGCAGCTTGTCATCAGAATCAAGCTCATTTGAATTTTACAAGATGGAGATGAAGTTTAAAGAGTATAATTTACTACCTTCCCAGTTTCATGCTTCTGTAACTTTTTTTCTGTTTCTGTAGGATGGATGATAGGGGCCTTGGGCAGACAATTTAATTGAATGATGAAGGCTGTTTGCAGCATTTGCATAGCAATGTAGAAAGCTTTTTAGATGTTAATAATATCCAGACAYGTTACTGTTTGTCCCTGGTCCATGAGAATACTGGTATTTATCAACTATTTCTGATGAATCTTGCAAGGTGTTCATGTCCTCCTCACTAGAAAGGCCACCAGTTCCATGGCCTTTCTTACCTGAGAGAGTTTGCTTTCAAAGTGAAATTATAACATTCACAAAAATAATGAATTAGCAATGAAATTAGATCAGGGGTAAATTTGTATAATTAAGTGTTCTCTCTTGTCATCCTGAGACCTCTGATTTCTGCTCCCCATTCCCAGGTACTTGAGAGGAACTATTCTTTCCTTGTGTCAGATTTGCAGACTCTCATGCTAAACCCTTGTACAGTACAATGATGATGATGATAAAATCGGTATTTCATTAATCTCCAAGCTTTATTTCCTTTGTAGCCACATTTGCACAAGATTGTGAACAGCTCTATGGAACTTGCACAGACTGCCAAAGAGCCCTATAACTATTTCCTGCTGCTCAGAGCACTGTTCAGATCTATTGGAGGAGGCAGCCATGATCTCTTATACCAAGAATTCTTGCCGCTGTTACCAAACTTACTGCAAGGTAGAACCTTCTTACCCTGCCCCAGCTTCTGATTTTTGTATGTGAATAGTAGTAATAAAGTTCTGTTATGTAGTTAAAAACCCCTCAAAACTAAGGCCCTACCCCTGATAAGTAGCTTCTGATTTTGATTTAARTACCTTGAATGTGCTTATTTTCATTTACTGTCAGCTGCTTCAGGCTCCATAGTTTTGGCTGCTTCACAATTTCTGCTGCTTGTTTTTCTTCTTTTCATTGTGGGGCTGTTGGGGTTTTCTTGTTTGTTTGTTTTGCTTGTTTGGGTTTTTTTTCTTTTGCAATGGGTAACTTTGTTGGCATGAAGCATCTGAGGGATGAGTGAGTAGGTGAGGCAATGTTGCCAGGCCATCACTGGTTTTGTGGGGAGAACACAGCAGTGAAGCTCTGGCTGTTCTGCACTTGAGATCATGTGTGTGCACCTGCAAGGGCATGGTAAATAGAAATTCAAGCAGTGCCAGACTGCAGAAAGAAGTGGAAATAACAGTCAGTTTGATTAATTGAGCATTTATGCTTGCARGAATTGTGTTCCAGAAATACTGAGGGTGAGCAAGGAAATGTGGAGAGCTACTTAAAACCTAAGGACAAGCTAAGCAGAGCTATTTGAGGAATGTGGACTGGTTCAGCTCTACAGCTGTAGGGACAGTTTTTATTGTAGTTAGCAAATATATATGTTATCAATAAATCATTATATAACACTCATGTCAGGAGATTTATGGAATATGTGAAATCTTTATGGGGATAAAAATCACTTGGGGATTGTGCTTAGTYTGAGTAGGGCAATTAATTTACTTGAACTCACTGAATGTTTCTTTTCAGGATTCAAAATATTTTAAAACCAGYTGTTCTTTGTGGGTTTATTTTTRWTTGTTACAARGTTGAGGTTTGAGTCAAATTATCTYTTTCYYTTTTTMATCYGCTGTATTCAAATGCTGCCTTATTGAGTCTAATATTAAAACTTTAAAATATGCATAGATGCTTTTTCTTCTGTATGTGTGTACGTAAAAAAGCACTCACTGCATGACATCCTTAGATGTAAGTTAGAATAATGAATGGCATTCATATTTTGTAAATCCATTATTTACAGAGCTGTGAGCTCTAAAAACATCAGGTTCTGCTGAATTCAGGAAATAGCAAATTTTACCAGTAAGCTGTGGCTTTTTTGCTGTGAGTGTCTAACTTACCCATCATTTTCAGGCCTCAACATGTTACAAAGTGGCCTGCACAAGCAGCACATGAAGGACCTGTTTGTGGAGCTGTGCCTGACGGTGCCCGTGCGCCTGAGCTCGCTGCTGCCCTACCTGCCCATGCTCATGGACCCCTTGGTGTCAGCCCTCAATGGCTCGCAGACCCTGGTCAGCCAGGGCCTCAGGACTCTGGAGCTGTGTGTGGATAACCTGCAGCCAGACTTCCTGTATGACCACATCCAGCCAGTCCGAGCCGAGCTCATGCAGGTGGGTGTGCTGTTTCCTGTTAGACCACAAGAGGTCATTGAAAGCTGGGTATTGTTAGGAATTTGTGTGAAGCTTTGGTTGTAAAAACTTGAAAAGTCTGTCGTGAATTACCAGTCTGATGTGAGTGTAGAAGGATAGTTGGTGTTGTGCTGTTAAGCTGAAAACTCTGAAGGTTTAGAAGTGAAGGAATTGTTTCTCTTATATACTTTGTTAAATGGCTRTATTCTATTTATTTTATTTGCTTTTGTTTTTCAAAACTAGCTGTAATTCAGTTCAGCCTACTTTTTTAACGAACAATGTTGTTGAATACTCAYCATAAACATGAAACTACATTCCAGGATAGCAAAGATTTTGTAGCTGATGACAGCAGTCTAATCTAAAACTGCATTTRGGACAACATTGGGCTGCTGTGAACTGAGACTGCTTATATTCAAYCTTGATAAGGAACTTATGCAAGGGTCACTTACCCAAATACAAGAACAAAGTGTTCTCTTTGATTTTTTTACATTACAACTTGAACAATCTTGAAGTAAGCCTGGTTTTTTAACCCCCATGTGCCCTGTGACTCCCAGGCTCTGTGGCGAACGCTGCGCAATCCTGCTGACAGCATCTCCCACGTGGCTTATCGTGTGCTTGGGAAATTTGGTGGCAGTAACAGGAAGATGTTGAAGGAATCACAGAAACTACAATATGTGGTCACAGAAATCCAAGGACCCAGTATTACAATTGAGTTTTCAGACTGTAAAGCATCCATTCAGCTCCCAATGGAAAAGGTAAGGGCTTAAGTTACTTTCAATGCTGAGAAGCCAATTTTAAAAATATCTGTCTGGAAGTTCTTTCTTGATTTCTTCTGTAAGCTGTGTAAGATTTCACTCCCACAATAATAGATTTAGGTATGCTGTGCTGCTCTTATGAAGTGATAGGGTAGGGGAGCTAAACTGGCCCAAAGAAATGTTTTCACAGAATGGGTAAGGTTGGAACCTCTGGTGTATTGCTTAGGTTAGGGGCAGGAATCTCATCCAAGAGTCCTTATTTGCTTTTTGAAATGTACCACAAATTTACTGTAGAAATTCTTCACTGGTGATTTTTCTCATGACTCCAGTGATTTGGTTTTATTGTCTCTAGAAGCACTTTGTACTCTACTGGCTCTCATCTGGCAGTCACAGTGTATCACAAGTGCTTAGTTCTCACTAATTACAGCAATCTAATCTCTGAGAGTGGAGCAGGATTCTGAGATAATTTGGGCTGTAGAGTTTTAATACTTACCTTTTCAATTAGACTTTCATAAGCAGATATGATCTGGATGTAGTAGGCAATTTTCTTCACAGGCAGCTGGCTCTCTGGTTCCATCCAGCCAGCAGGCTTAAAAATAGCTTGGAAAGGGATTCTTAAAATGCAGATTTACTGATGTCTCCACCATACTGAAGCTGATTAATTGAATACCTATAAATACTGTAGTTGCTGACATTTACTTGTCCTGCTAGGTTTAATTYAAATTAGGTTTTCTGAAGGATTTTAGCATCTAATATTGATATGGAGCAATCTTCAGCTGCTTGACCAAGAAAGCATTATCTGCTGAACACTTTGTATCTATGAAAAGGAAATGTCAAAGAAAAAGAAGTGGAAATCCTTGTTTTCCTTCAGTGCCCTGGTAGACTTTTGTGATCTGTCCAAAACTAATTTTTCTTTCATTGAGATGCTGTGATAAAAACTTGGGATGACAATTAGTTAAGTAAGGGGAAATACCAAGGAAGGGAAATGCCCAATTTGTAGCACGGGCTTTTCCTGCAAAAACTTACTAAGTATGGATGATCAGAATTTACTTGCAATTGATAATTCCTTTTTTTAAGCATTCCAGAACAATTTTTACATGTCTTTTTTTTTTTTTTTTTTTTACCTAATGACCATCTCATTTATTTTCCTTTCTTTTGTGGAAGAAGGATAGAAATTAGGCAGTTGTGCTTTTATGTACTTTTAATCTCTGTGTATATATATGTGTACACAAAATATAACTTTCCCAAAGAGAGGTACTCCCCYTTTTAATCATCTTCATATCTTAAAAGATTGATTTGAATTATTTTTGAATGTATTAAATCTCCTTGCAAAGGAAGAGTACTATTTCCATTAAATAACTGGTGTTTAGAAGTTGCTTCCAGGGACATTTCATCATGCATGGAAAGGTACCATTTATATGTGGGTATAAATGCGTGGTATACACACAGTGTAAAGGGATTAGGCACAGCAATTATTGCTGAAGGGAAGGCAAGGAAAATTTCTTCTTGGGGAAGGAGAGAGACACAGTGAAGGTTTACCTCACACATAAATTGAAATGCTTTCTGACCATGGAGGTAAATATATTTGCCAAAAAGCTTAGCATGTACAAAAGCACAGAAAATACCGTGGTGTTTTCAAGCCATGCAGACTTTAAAATTTACTTTCAATATAAATTAATGATACCATTCCCTTGATTAATGACTGTGAGGTGAATGCCAAGTGTCTGTGTTGTCCCTGGTTCCCTTGTAGGCCATTGAGACAGCCCTGGACTGCCTGAAGAGCGCCAACACGGAGCCCTACTACCGCAGGCAGGCGTGGGAGGTCATCAAGTGCTTCCTGGTGGCCATGATGAGCCTGGATGATAACAAACACGCTTTGTACCAGCTGCTGGCACATCCCAAGTATGGCAATTCTTTAAACCTAAATGTGTATGTAAAATTGATGGTGTCTTTGGAGCAGCCTAGTTTAGAGRCAGTGATTAGGCTGTGCAATTCGTGGGGTTTTTGCCTGCTGGTGAAAAGGAATTTTGTTAGCATGTTTTGTGGCATGTTAATATTTCATGATTTAATTTTCTTCCCCTAATTACAGTCCAGTGTATAATCTATTACGTATGATCAATATGATTAATTTTGGTTTCATGTATTTAAATAATTGGAATATTCTGGTGCTTAATTGTATTTTAAAGATTAATTTAGATTGTGGCATTTTGTMTGTACATCTAAGCTTTTACTAAAGTGAAAGAGAAAATTCAGTTTCATTTAGTGACTAAGCTCCAGCATAGTCACACACAATCTCTGTTTGCCTTGGTGTGGGAGCCTTTTATTGAAGCTTTACTTACATGTTTCACAATTTTAGTCATTGCCATTTCACAAGTTTRTTGCTTTTAGACAACTTTAACATCTTTGCCCAAGAAGTGTGGGCTGACTTTGACTCTGGCAATGTAGTGAGTGTAGCTAAAGAGCAMAGTAGCTTTCACATTTTGGGCTTGTTAGACTTGACACAAATGTAGCTTTGCAATGATTAATTTTTGTTGGGCAGTGATTTGATAAATAATGTTACAATCGTTCAAGATTAAAATCAAATGTCATTTTAAAAGAGGGAAAAATGTCAAAATATTGAAAATGACATTCTGTAATTGAGTTGCAGTGTGATGCCTGTTTACCTATTATTGTAATACGTGGCTTCTTCTGAACCAACTGGCTTTAAATGTCCCTGATGAAATTGAGTTATCCATCACACTGGAGACCAGTGGCTGACAAAATGAATATGGGCTGAGGGAACTGGTCTAGCTCTGTGAAAATGAGGGGAAAACAGGAGAAGGAGTTTGATATGGAGAKCAAACTCAGTGAAGCCCCTGGCTGTGGCTGCTGTGGGGCTGGGAGTGCTGCAGCTCAGGGTGGTGTGCAGGAGAACAGACCTCTGTACACCCAACCAATGTGGTTTTGCAGAAGCCACTTTGTTGTTTACAATAAGCAACAGTTATAGATTTTTGCATGCATACTCACACAGTCACACATTATTTGATTGGATCTTCAGCCCTGTCCCTGAGGCTGGCACACACCCCTTAGGGCACCTAATTGGTCAGAATCCACCATCACACTGTGCCCACTTTTATCTGAAGTTTGCATTCTTGATGCTCAGTTTCCCAGGCCTCTTGTTCTTATTTTAGTCCTGCTTTTACCTCAGCGGCCTTGATGAATTCCCGAATAACAAAACTGCAGGTGTTCCGATAAGATCATAGGGAGTTTGGATGGTACAGGGAATGGCCTAACTCACGCAAATACATTGCTGCAGCAGTGCTGAGCTGTGTTTCGTGTTTCAGCTTCACAGAGAAGTCCATCCCCAGCGTGATCATCTCTCACCGCTACAAGGCGCAGGACACGCCGGCGCGCAGGACCTTCGAGCAGGCCCTCACCGGCGCCTTCATGTCGGCCGTCATCAAGGACCTGCGGCCCAGCGCGCTGCCCTTCGTGGCCAGCCTCATCCGCCACTACACCATGGTGGCCGTGGCCCAGCAGTGTGGTGAGTGCCCTCCGGGGTGTGGGCAGAGCTCAGTGCTTTTAGCTGCTGGAACTATGGGAGCTGAATGTTTTAGTTTTTCTGGGTTAAGAAGTTTGGTTTTTCTGTGTTCAAAGCGCGGCCCTCACGCGAGCGCCGCATTTGGCTTGAGGCCTTGGGACGGGCTCCTGAGGTTGAGGGGGTAAGCACAGGGGTTGTGGGTGTGGAGTTTGGTTAAAAGTTTGTGATCTCACAGGGTGAAAAAGTTAGGGTTTAAGGTTATAGTATGTAGTAATGTGTGTGAGCCAAGATGGAAGACTTAACAAGTGCCACATTTGTGGCCTTAACAAGGCCCAGACTTGAGGCCTTGGGACAGGCTCCTGAGATTGAGGGATAAGCACAGTAATTGTGGGTGTGTAGTTTGATAGTAGAAGTGTGTGATCTCACAGGGTGAAAAACATAGAGTTTAAGGCTTTGGTATATAGTAATGTGTGTGAGCCAAGATGGAAGACTTAGCAAGCATCACATTTGACTTGAGGCCTTGGGACAGGCTTCTGAGATTAAAAGATAAGCACAGTAATTGTGGGTGTGTAGTTTGATTAGAAGTGTGTGATCTCACAGGGTGAAAAAGTTAAGGTTTAAGATTTTACTATATTGTAATGTGTGTGAGCCAAGATGGAAGACTTAGGGTGTTGTCTACGACTTCCTTTTTACCTTCTTCTTCCTTCTTCTTCATGGGTTTAGGTGGTTTTCTGTAACTGGGTGAAAAAGGTCCCCATTGCAGACCTTTAGAGGTCATCATTGGGTCAAAACCATAAATAATAGAGGTGTCATATCATTATGGAGTAAATAGTGCTTAAAAGACTTGGGAAAAAGTTAGTAGTGGCCATTTAGCCACATTTTTCTAGCAGCTGGTYAGAGCTCATGGGTTGTGAGTCTGTAAATTCTCTGTAAACAGATAAGAYATAATAAATCACCAAGTCCCAACTCAAACTTATGTTTCCTCTGTRTCATTCATCCTGACCTTGGCAAGAACAAGAAAAAAGAACCCACACTGTAAMATTTACCCACAGCAGCTTGTTTTAAAAACCCACCTTAATGCAGTTGCTGCTAAGTAACTATATTGCATTTTTGTCTGATGGCTGAATTATGTTTTAATTCTTTAGAGCAGTGGAAATTATTAAACAAATTTTAAAAAGCAATCAGTCACCTAATAATACACTGTAAGTGCTACAACCAATGAACTAAGTGCAGCATGGAACAGCTTATATAGTTCCAGAGAATTTGTGTAACTTAATACTCACAGTACTGTTTGCAGCTGGTCTTTAATTGGGTTTTTCCAGTAGTGGTTTTGAAGGACCTTTAGTGGAACTAAGTAAACGTTGGAGCACTGCAGTGTCTTATATCCATGAAGAAAACTTTTTGTTTGGGCTGTGKGACAAGTAATTTGGTAAAAGGCATMCTGGAAGCCTATCACTCTTCATTGTCACATTAATGTAACTGGGATTTTTATGACTCTTCATTTTAATTAAATCTTCTTGCAGTGCATAGTCTAGTGCAGAGAAGAGAATATTCAAGTAGATGTAATCTTTTTTTCTTCTAGGAGTGAAGGATGCCTTACAATCCATTTGTATGCAAATAGGAGGCACAGGGCTTACTGGTTTTGCCATCAGCTAGTCCAAGAAATTAGTAACATCTAATTAAAAGACTATCAATACTGAAATATCCACTGTTTTATCTTTGTTTTCCTCCCCCATTCCCTGTTGCAAATTCCAGGTCCTTTCTTGCTGCAGTGCTATCAGGTTGGGAGCCAGCCTAGCACAGCCATGTTCCACAGTGAAGAAAATGGGTCCAAAGGCATGGATCCCTTGGTGCTTATTGATGCCATAGCAATCTGCATGGCATATGAGGAGAAGGAGCTCTGCAAAATAGGAGAGGTGGCCCTAGCAGTGATATTTGATGTTGCAAGCATCATCTTGGGTTCMAAGGAAAGGGTAAGATTTTTAAAAATGTATTGAAATGATTGAGTTTCAGCCAATGCAATTTTGCTRCTAAAATTTTGGAGGCTGCCAGCAAGCTGAGGAAAGGAAACTGATCCCTTTCTTTGTTTCCAGGCTTGTCAGCTTCCCTTGTTTTCATACATTGTGGAACGTTTATGTGCTTGCTGTTATGAACAAGCTTGGTATGCTAAACTAGGAGGTGTTGTGTCCATTAAATTTCTGATGGAAAGGCTGCCACTGATTTGGGTCCTCCAGAACCAGCAGACTTTCCTGAAAGCACTTCTCTTYGTTATGATGGACCTAACTGGAGAGGTATGTCATGAATGAATTTCCTCAAATGGTGTGGGGGAAATTTCTGCCCTTAAATTCACACAGATTGAACTCTTAGTAATCCTGATTTTGCTGAACTTCAGAATGCATTTTACCTGCAAGGGTTAATAGTGAATTCTAGTCATTTTAACTCAAACCAAGATGTGAAGTTAGGAATGAGGTCAGATTTTTCCACGTAACTTGGAGGTTTTTGCTGCTTTCAGAGTAGAAACGTACAGGCCACCCAGAGATCAAAAGAACACAGATTCACTGTCACTTACCACAGAATCACTGAGCTTAGTTGGAAATCAAAATCAAAGGATTCATCAAAATCAAATTCCAAGTTGATGAGTAATGCACAGAATTGTGATCTTTATTCTGTACTGATAAAAATGATCTCTGATGCCTCAGGTTTCCAATGGAGCAGTTGCTATGGCAAAGACCACACTAGAACAGCTCTTGATTAGATGTGCAACTCCTTTAAAAGATGAAGAAAAAACAGAAGAAATCCTTGCAGCRCAGGAAAAGTCTTTCCATCATGTCACACACGACCTCGTTCGAGAAGTGACCTCTCCCAACTCCACTGTGAGRAAACAAGCCATGCATTCCCTGCAGGTGCTTGCACAGGTCACTGGCAAAAGTGTCACAGTCATCATGGAGCCACATAAAGAGGTAAGCAGAAAGGTTTACTGAACCAGAGCCTGGAGTTGTTTTCCAGTTTGGATTTGCAGAAGTGCTTTTTTTAGTRTGTTTTTCCACACTAGTGAATTAAGTTTGTAGTGCTTTGATAGCATGTGTTTGTCATCTGCTAAGTTTTGTTGTTCAAACATKCACAATGGCTGGAGCACTGCAGAGATTCATACAAGCTCTGCCTGACTCCCAGCCAGTATTTATGGTGTCTTCAGATTGATTTAYTTCCTTCAATTATGGGCTGCTCATCCTGCCACCAATCAGACAAAGGCTAGGCCATATAGACACTACATTTTGACACTCAGTTTTGTTATTCTCTAAATCTGTGCCATTATTGCTWTGTCTTTCCCTATCCAGAAAGAGACTATAAAGTTCAAAGCTGGCTGAAAAACCTTTTGGCTAGATACTCCTTAAAGCTGATATTGTTTAGTCTTTTGGCAGATAATTGAATGTACATAAGTCTTAAGGGCTGTGACAACATTCCAGATTATACTGAGAAACTCCCTAATTGATATCTCACTTTGCTGAAGCTATTGAATGAGGAAAGTGAGAAGTTGGTGTAATGGAAAAAAGTTACACAACCTTTTTGGTTTTCTGGTGTTTTAGGAGCTTAAAATATTCTTGTTTCTTGAGTGTTTGAAATGCTTCAGTCCATGGATTTCTTTGTTGTTCACAATGTTGTGTGAAGTTATTAAATATCCTAGAGCTGTTCACAAAGAATAAGTATTAATTACAGCTACTACACTGTTATGCATGACTGTGAATCAAAGTAATTCAGAGAATTACTTTTCCTCTTGCTTAATTATTTCTCAAGACACATCTGGAGCCACAATAGGAATGGATACAAACCTACAGCCATGACTAATGGTGTGGTCTCGGTGGCTGGGTCTGTGGGGTCATTTCAATAGCTGCTAATTCAGTAATCTAAATCACTTCTTGTAGGTTCTCCAGGACATGGTGCCTCCTAAAAAACATTTGCTTCGGCACCAGCCTGCAAATGCTCAGATTGGTCTGATGGAGGGAAACACATTCTGCACAACCCTGCAGCCCCGACTGTTCACTATGGATCTGAATGTGGTGGAGCACAAGGTGTTCTACACAGAGGTACTTTCTCTTTATGTTCTCATCTTTGAATGTAGATGGCTTCTGTATGATGGTGTCAGTACTTCCATTGTTAGAAATAGGTATTTTTCTTTGTGCATTTTAAACTGAAATGTAAGAATTTCCCCTTTGAAACATSAAGTGAGGTCTGCAGCAGTCAATGCAGAAGATCCTCTGGTTTGGAGTTAGGGCAAAAACAAAGTGCTGTAGATGACAAGCTGTCTGTAAAGGTGAGAGTGAGATGGTGGTGTTTCAAATGTGAGGAGCAATATTAAAATGATTGTTTATTTTTTTCCTAGTTACTGAATTTGTGTGAGGCTGAAGATGCTGCCCTAATGAAATTRCCTTGCTACAAAAGTCTTCCATCACTTGTACCCCTTCGAATTGCAGCCTTAAGTAAGTAAAACCTCCTGAGCAGGACTTGATGCAGTTAAGTGTCCTTGTGAGCAATGGGCAGGCTGCTTCCTGAGGTCAGCAGAAAACCTGAGCACTGCAAGACTGATGACTGCTCTGCTGAGGTTACAGTTTAATGGAGAGAATAATGGGAAAGTATCGCTGCCTTCTTAATGACCAGAGTTCAGTTTTCTGAAAGGAACCCAAAATATTTTAAGATTAATTAAGTTGTAAAGCATAGGAAAACTGTAGAATGTTAATAGGATTCTAATTCTTTTACTGTTTTATGATGCCTGTTGATTTTGGCAATGCATGCAGTGCTTTAGCTGTCTGCAATTTSAGATGACATAAAAAGAAACTATAAGAGAAGCAGTGTAGAATTAGGGTTTATTTTCTCCTCTCCTTTGAAATTGAGTTAACAAAGAGAACAAATTTACTTTGATATTTGCAGATGCTCTAGCTGCCTGCAATTACTTGCCTCAGTCAAGAGAGAAAATCATTGCTGCACTTTTCAAGGCACTGAATTCAACAAATAACGAGCTGCAGGAGGCAGGAGAAGCATGCATGAGAAAGGTGACTGTATGAAAACAACATTCCTTTTGAGGCCATTGTTCTCTCTGCTTTACTTCCTTGGTACAAGACTTCTTGGAAAAATTCTCTACAGGAAATACTGTTGTTCTGTTCAGTTTTTGTTAGTGATGCTGATAGAAGTTTGTGTCAGATGTGGTTTTTTGGGATTTGAACTTGGCCATAAAGAATTATACAGGTTGCAATTAAGAGTTATAAGCTCTTGGATAAGGACCATGGTAGATCTTTCAGTCTTTTTGTCCAGTCTTTCCCTCTTTCTGTTAGTGTGGTCTTTGTAAATGGGTCTTCTTTTCTCAATAGCATCAGTCCTCAGCTGTTTTGCAAATGTTGTAGCTTGGCTGTATTGTAAAAGCCCTTCCCATGTTTTGTCARTGTTCCTAAAAGAAGTGGTGGAGATCCCAAAGTTGGTTTTGGAAAAGCAAAGCAGGACAGCAGAGTTAGCCTGTGCACCACAGTGTGATGGTTACCTTAAGGAACAGGACCCTGGCTGTCCTGTCTGAGGTCAGAATTAGTGTCCTTGCCTGACACTGTCTGTCCTGTGGATGCCACATTATCATGTGTAAAGGCTGGAAGGACAGGGAAAGCATATTCTTTCATCATGATTTGTTGTTGAATAGCTGTGCCTAATTCTGATTTAGCAAGATTTTAATTCCATTCTTCTAAATGAAAAAAACCAAGCTAATGAAATTGCAAACAGCCTCTTTGTAATGCTGTGTAGATGGGCTGGCATGGAACAGAGAATGTAAATGCAGTTTTACTGGTGGTTTGCATTTRTTTGTGCCATTGACTGGCCAGAGGTTGTGTGTCTTTTCATGCCATGTGGTCATGAGAGGGAATGTTCTTATTATTTATGGCTTGTTAACAACACTGTTGGGTTGAGAGGTAGCAAATAAGGGTTGTTCTGACCTCTGCATCAGATTTGTCTGATTGGTTGTTTTTCCTGTGATAAACTCATGCCCACAGGATATTTAGTTATGACAGGAAATATTCTCTCTGACTGCTTACAGCCAGGCTCTTTTGACCTTTCCTGTTGGTCAGGATGCATGCAGATGATAGCACAGAAATTTCCTCTATTGCCTTCAGCCAGATTCACAGGCAGTTCTTAATACAGGATCTAAGCAGTTTGTTCATAGCTGTGTATTTAATTTATAGCTGTAGCAGTTTTTCAGCCTGTCTGTAATTACAATCTCCTACTTGATTATTTTATGGAATGTCCTAATGAGTGCCAGAAATACCTCAGTGCTTCCCAAATCCATCTTGTCACTGTATTTCCATGTTGAACTCTTGCAGTCTGAAGGAACAAAATAAAAGAAGAAAAATCAAGTCAGCTGAATCTATTTTAATAGAAATACTTGCACAGAAGTCTCATCCCTCCCCAGCTGTATCTGAATTGTGCACTCTCTTGCAGTTCTTGGAGGGGGCTACCATAGAAGTKGATCAGATCCACACCCACATGAGGCCCCTGCTGATGATGCTGGGGGACTAYCGGAGCCTGACCCTCAACGTTGTGAACCGCCTGACATCGGTCACCAGGCTCTTCCCCAACTCCTTCAACGACAAATTCTGTGACCAGATGATGGTAAGCCCATCCAAGTTTTTATTTTAGCTCTTCCAGAGGAAATTTTCTTCTAGCTGTTCTTTTTGTTGGTGAAAAGTCAAGGAAGTTCAGTAGTGACTTAATGTATGTGTTGGAAGTATAAGATTTTTTGTTTCACAATTAATAAAAAATCCAATTTCTTTAAACATTTTCAGTAATTTCTAAAGAGTTTCTAAACCACAAAAAAATTCAGTTTTTAGTGAAGACATAACTAGTTATGCTAAGGTTTGCTTGGACAGATTTATCTTTAAGCAAGGTGCCACCAGCACCTTTAASAATTTTACTTCCCAATGCACTCAGTCTGTTTTGGTGCTTTCTTGARTTACAAAATCTTGGGAGGTATTGCTCTGTTTATTTGTAGTGTTTAAACTGAATATGTGAATTCTTTATCCCCTTGGCATGAATATTTAAATCCTTAAATGCACACACATCAAGCAAGTCATCAAAGAAGTGTAAGATTATCAGACTTAAGTTTTTTGTGTATATATATATGTACTTATACTTTCTTGAATATGGAGAGGACTTCTAGCAACAGCAAACTTTTCAACTTGAGGGAATGAAAATAACTGATAATTCTTCCCTTTGTTTCCTTCAAAGAATTATTTCTGCCTCTACAATGTCTCTTGTAGCATATCCTAAAATGGAACAGTCCAATTAGAAGAATAATACTAATTATCCTTTCTTTCTAGCAACACCTGCGTAAATGGATGGAAGTTGTAGTTATTACCCACAAAGGTGGACAAAGGAGTGATGGAAATGTAAGTTAATGAGTGCTTTTATGTGAGAAGAGAAGAAAGAGGTAGCATTAATGTTTTGGAATTAAAGAGCTCACTCAGTTGTAAATGCTGCCACAACTGATTACACCCTGATGCTTTGTTACAAGCTAACAGACTTGTTAAATTGAATATAGAATATTGAATATCTGTTAGAAGTCTCTGTAAGAGGAGCTTCTTATCTGCTGACAATGGTTACTTTAAAGACTCTTCTAGGTTAGTGTGGGAACAGCTCAAGCATTTGTATTTCTTCTCCCCCTCAGGATTTTCTGCTTGGAAATCTGTTCTTCACTGGAATGGCTGATGAGCTCAGCAGCATAATCCCCCTTTTTTCATTAATATGTTTGATGTTCAGAACAYAGCCTGTTGAAAATTATACATAATGATAACATAATCCCAGTTAATTTAAAATTTAATTTGTTAAAACCAAGTTCAATATTTACTAGTTGGGATCACATTAAAATCACTCTCCCAGTGCAACTAATGGCCTCAGTGCTGGAGCATGGGAAGCTGATCAGTTCTCTTAAAAATGGAAAACTCTGCAGTGTAATGGCAATGTGTGCTCTTAGGAATATTAATGGGAATTCCTGCTTCAGTGCAGTTTCCTGTACATTACCAGGAGTCCCATAATTCTATTAATGTTTTACTAAATGCTTTTATTAAGTGTTCAGATTTATGATTGCACTTAAGAAAAAAATGGGGAGAATTCTATTAATATCTTTGTTTTTCAAATTAGAATGAAATTACATTGGCTTTTTATTTCCCTCAAAACATGGAAATAGCTTAATGGCTTTTCATTTCTCTTTCCTGTCATTGCAAAAAGAGCTTTTAATCTGAATTTGGTCATTGCCTTGTATTAGACCTAGATGTCCTCTAATGAAGTAGAATAAGAATGATTTTTTACGTTTTAACTGAAATACTGTGCATTCTTCAGTTAACATCATTTCATTCATGTCAGAGTGGTTCTAAGGCCTTCATGTACTTTTGGGATTCACTTTTCCTCAAATGTGATGATTGCAGATATCTTGCAGATCTTTGTATAGCAATAGTGTTTGAAATCCCAGTGTAACAATAGTGTTTTAAACCACAATGTGGCACCTCCAGAAACAGTTTTTGTTTGTCACTAAGTCATGTTTAGCTGGAAATTCCCATGCATTTAATGTTTTTGTTGATGTAGTGATGTAGTGATTAAAATCTAATGTGTTGGTCCAGGGAATAAAATATTTGTTTTAAGTCTTTCTTCCTCTCTTCCCTGCCTCTCCAAGGTAAGGCATGGGATTTCAGGTCATGTCTGGTTAATTCAAAGAATAAGTTTTGAGTAGATGGTTGCCTCCAGCTGTCCCTCTTGTGAGAGGGTGGGAATTTCCAGGGTGGAAATTCTGCATTACAGCCTAGGAGGACTTTATAGCTCTAGAGAACTTCATACCTTGGTAGCTCAAGTACTGAAAGTGGTTTTGTAATAGATGCTGGCTAAATTCTCTCTGAAGATGCTAAAGTATTGTTTCCTCTGACTTAATCATCTCTATTATCTTTTTATTCAGTATAAATATTTGAGAAGCTGTGTCTGATCAATGTAAAAGTAGAAAGAAGGATGCTTTTCATCCTGGTTCTTTGGAGGACAATTTGGAGCATGTGAGATGCTCATTGTCTCCATTCCTTCCCTTTGAGCTGAGGTTAGACTGCAGCCTGAAGAACAGCATGTGCTGATTTGTACATTTATTTGATATTTGTGTGGGCTTTTTCCTTTCATGCTGTGACTTCTGTTTTGGCTCAGCCTGCCACAGAAGGGGTAGAGGTGAGAAACTCAGTGGAGGCACCAGGAACATTTTTTTGTTATCATGATTTCTTTTGTTGTTGTTGTTTTGTTTGGTTTTATTWTTTCCTTTAACTTGTGGTTTGTTAGTTTTATCATTGTGTTTTGGGCACAGTGCATTGTGCCTTTGAGTGCAGTGCTGTGAATTATCTTCTTTTTGTCTGTGGCAGAGCTGTTTTGATCACATTGCTGTTAAGGATGTTGAGCTTGTTTGTACCAGGAAGAGCAGGATTTTTAGTTTCTGTGAATAAGTGGTTTCAAAAGGTTTTTATGTATTCTCAGCCCTGCACTTTAATCCATGAGAGGAGTCTTGTGGGGTCTGTCTGGGCACATCAGGTTAAAGGAGTGGAKCCTGATGCTTTGTGTTTAAACTCAGTTGAGAAAATGCAATACAATTGATAAAATCATTTTGGATACTGCACACTGGGATTTGGTTTTTAGAGAGATGATGAGGGTGGATTTGTTGTTTTGTTTTCTCCTTTCCCTTTTCTTACTGAAGGAAATCTACACTCTRGCTAACTGAAATACAGTCTCTATTTAAATCACACCATGAAGAAAAGTGCAAAATTATTTTGGACTCTTGGAGGATTTAATATCTAGTGAGAGAACAGAGCTGACTTTATAGCAAGCAGCTGTTTGGGAGATGGGCTGARCAGTGCTGAGAGAAAGCTGAATCTCTTTCTTCAGGTGTAATCTGGGGGTGTGTAGGAGAAATGCTTTAGGGGGCAGCTCTGGCTGTTTGATGCATGAGCCACTTGGTGTGCAG
Source organism: Alauda arvensis (assembly GCA_902810485.1). NCBI lineage: Eukaryota > Metazoa > Chordata > Aves > Passeriformes > Alaudidae > Alauda > Alauda arvensis. The sequence continues at coordinate 821,849 of CADDXX010000322.1, forward strand.
CAGTGAGCACTCTGGAACTCCCCCATCAGCAGCATCATTGCAGGGTTTAGCTCTTACCTGTAAAACACCACTCTACTGSCAAGGAAAATACAATTTAAACCATGCTGTTACCAGAGGGGGAAGGGCAGACTTGCACAAGTGCAGTTCTTTCATGCATTATGGTAAATAGATTCTGTGTATGTGTTAACCCTTTGCATTTGGCTGCTGGCTGTGCTAATACAGAGAGAAAAAAAGAAGTGTATGATGTGTGATATTGTTTTTATACTTCATAGCCAGTCATATTTATTTAGTTGTGTTTGTTTTTACCTGTAGGAAATGAAGATTTGTTCAGCAATTATAAATTTATTCCATCTGATCCCAGCTGCCCCACAGACTCTGGTTAAACCTCTCCTGGAAGTTGTGATGAAAACAGAAAGAGCAATGTTAATCGAGGTAAAAGTGGAATTTTTGCTTTATAGTCTTCTTAAACATTAGTATATGATAACTATAATATTTTAAATATGATGTGAGAACATTTGATGTTATAAATATGCTCTTCAAGCCTTTAGAAGGCATTAACATTTGTCTTGCACCCTTAGAAGTGAAGTTAGRAAGTGTCAATAAATTCTCATCATGCAGGATGTGAACATTTTGGATCTGCATAAATGCCAAGTCAAATGCATTTTTCTGAGTGGTAGTAAATTAGTAGGAAATACTCTATACTCTGCATTTTTAATTYAAGGTTGATGAATTTTTCAGGCTGGCAGTCCATTCAGGGAACCACTGATAAAGTTTTTGACACGTCATCCATCCCAGACTGTGGAGCTGTTCATGATGGAAGCCACTTTGAATGATCCACAGTGGAGCAGAATGTTTATGGTAAGCTGTGTGGGGAGAGAGGCAGGAAAGAGCCCTCAACTTGACAAATCTGATGAACAAAAAGGTTTCATCTTTTGCATCTTTTTTCCTGTAGTCCTTAATCATGGCCTTCATCTTGACTGCAGGCCTCCTGTTCCTGGTTTTGTATTTGTTTTTGTTGTCCTGAAGTGTTGATTTTATACCTTCCCAGATCATGTAAGGCTATTACTGAAGTGTAGATGTTATTTTTATCCACATGAAATACAACCTCTGCAACTTTACTGTGGGATATAAAAGCTACAGGATGATATAGTCGCCTGCTATTTCCACTTCTAAAGGTTACTAACATTATTTCTTCCCTCCTTTCGCAGAGTTTCTTGAAACATAAAGATGCCAAACCTCTGCGGGACGTGCTGGCAGCAAATCCCAACAGATTCATCACCCTGCTGCTGCCTGTGGGTGCCCAGGCAGCTGTGAGGCCWGGCTCCCCCAGCACCACCACCATGCGCCTCGACCTCCAGTTCCAGGCCATCAAGGTATGCCCTGACCCTGCTTGTCCCTGCACTGGGTGGCTGAAACCTCTTCTGCTACAAKCCTCTTCCATCCAGGCTTTTGGTGTAGAAAGCTCATAGAAAAAACCTCTTGTAAAAATGTGGAGTGTTTCTAGTCAGAGCTGCTCTGAGAAGGGAAAAGAGAGTCAAATTAACTCTGCTTTTTTTTGTCAAGTAGGATGCAAGAGGAAAGCATGACAAAATAAAAAGAAATTTATTTTGTGTTTCACTCTTTTGTTTTGCTGCTGAATATTTTACAACCCTTAATTGCCCTGAAGCAAGTGCTTGTATATCATTGTTTCTCCTGACAGATCTCTTGTGTGTTGACTGTGCATTTGTCTTGTTTTGCTTTGGACAGATCATAAGTATTATTGTTAAGAATGATGAATGCTGGTTAGCAAATCAGCACTCCTTGGTGAATCAGCTGAAACGTGTGTGGGTGAGTGAAGCTTTTCAGGAGAGGCATAGGAAGGAGAATATGGCTGCAACAAACTGGAAAGAGCCCAAGCTGTTGGCCTATTGCTTACTGAATTACTGCAAGTACGTCAAAATCTTTATTTCCTAGACCCTGCATGTATTTTTGTTTAATTTTAGTTTTGAAAATACTGTAAAGGTATATAAGGCTACTAAAAATGGTTTGGAGTTATTGAAGAGAAAGTGTAATATATTTCATAATACTGCCATTAGCTTTAAAACAATGCCTGTGGTACTGGCTGCTCTTCCCTGCTCCTTTAAATATTRATTTCATCAGCACAGCAGWTTGTGTATTTTTTTCACAGAWGCTYTGTATTTGATGTGTTTCCACAGGAGGAATTATGGTGATATAGAGTTACTGTTCCAGTTGCTCCGAGCTTTCACGGGTCGGTTCCTCTGCAATATGACTTTCCTAAAGGAGTACATGGAAGAGGAGATCCCCAAAAACTACAGCATTCCCCAAAAAAGGGCTTTGTTCTTCCGCTTTGTGGACTTGAATGATCCAAACTTTGGAGATGAGCTCAAAGCCAAGGTAACTAAARCAATTAAATCAAAGAAGCCTGGTATTTAGGTTTAATTTTCTTCTTGGGAACTAGGGCTACAAAACTCCCTTACTTAAATGTCAACGAGTTTGATAATTGGCAGAGTCATTTAGGTGAAAATATCATACCTAAAGAAGAGCAATAATAAACAGAGACAGCAATTCATCTTGTGTTCAATGCTGACTGCTTTAGTTTACACTTTCTAAGAATCTGTGCCCTTGGAAGGAAGAAAGAGGGGGAAAAAATCATTGTGTGTCTTTTCCTTGGGGTTTTATTTAGTTTCCTTTTGTAACTCAGTGAGTGTGTCCAACAGGCAGGTTTGCATGTGGGAGTACTTGAATATTGGCTGCCATTAGAAGAACATAATAGTACAGTAAAACTTGCCTTGTTTATRTTCTGTAGGTGCTGCAGCACATCCTGAATCCTGCTTTCTTGTACAGCTTTGAAAAAGGAGAAGGTGAACAGCTGTTAGGCCCCCCAAACCCAGAAGGAGATAATCCAGAAAGCATCACTAGTGTTTTTATAACAAAGGTAACAATCTTGGTTTACCTTTGAAGTATTTGAAAATTAAAACTAAAAGTTGTTCCTCTCATTTGACTTTTCATCCTCATTTGAATTAGATGTTCTGTTCTGAGTATTATGGTCTGTTATGTCAAATTGCTTTGTAATGTTGAATGTGAGATCCATCAGTCAGCAGTAGGATGGGACTACTTTTCATTTTATGCTGTTTTCAGAACTGGAATGTGTCTTTAGAAATGGGCCTTACTTGGCTGTAATCCCAGGCTTTTTTTTTCTAAGGAAAACTTTCCATGGCCTGACATCAGTGTCTTTCTAATCCACTGCTATTTCATGGAACCAGTCAGCAGTTACAAAATAAATGTTGTTGATGATGAGGGCTGGCTTTATTTATTTATTTCTTTTTATAGGTTAGGAGTTTGGGAGTTCCCAGTTGTGCTCATTATTTAAATGTTCACACTTCAGGTGCTTGTTTTGTGGCTACTAAACTGAGTCAAGAAAGTAATTACAAGTTCTGAGTCTCCTTAAAAACCGCTCGAAAAGCAAAAATTTGGGATTTTGCCTTTATAACAACAAAAGTTGTTTTTTTGTCAACTTCATTCTCTGCTCTGGCTCTAGGTACTTGATCCAGAGAAGCAGGCTGATATGCTGGATTCCCTGAGGATCTACCTGCTGCAGTTTGCCACGCTGCTGGTGGAGCACGCCCCCCACCACATCCACGACAACAACAAGAACAGGAACAGCAAACTGCGGCGCCTGATGACTTTTGCCTGGCCTTGCCTCCTGTCCAAGGCCTGTGTGGACCCAGCCTGCAAGTACAGTGGCCACTTGCTCTTGGCACACATCATTGCCAAGTTTGCCATTCACAAGAAGATTGTCCTGCAGGTATTGGGGCTTGTGTGAAGTTCCATGCAGTGCTTTCTTTTATTGTAAGATTTGGAGCAGGAGCTGCATGGTGGGTTTGAATCCTGAGTATGATTCAAACWCCACAAACAAATGCAGAAGCAGCAGGCCAAATGTTGAATACAGATTTACTTGGGTATGGGAGAGTATAGAAAGAAGAGTGAAGACAAATGAAAGCAGGAAGGGTAAGTAAGACAAGTAGRCCTTTTGGTTGAATTAGCAAAATTGGGAAGGTTTCTTCATTTAAGAGACACACAAGGGAAAACTTCAAATTGGGCAGTGGAGAGGGAGAAAAAAAGGGAATGTAAAATAAACAGAAGTACATGTTCTATGCTGCTGCTGCTGATGTATTGTGATATTTTTTAAAAATTATGGGCCTTTAGAAAAAACATGTGTTGTAGTTTCCCTTTCTGTATAAATGCTTTGTTTTTGTAAACACATGCAGTGTGAGTGCTGATGAGAAACTCTGCTGTTCAGGTGTTTCACAGCCTGCTCAAAGCCCATGCAATGGAGGCCAGGGCCATTGTCAGGCAGGCCATGGCTATCCTGACCCCAGCTGTGCCTGCTCGCATGGAGGATGGACACCAGATGCTCACCCACTGGACACGAAAAATCATTGTGGAAGAGGGCCACACAGTGCCCCAGCTAGTGCACATCCTGCATTTGATAGTGCAGCATTTCAAGGTACTTGTGCTGTTGTTGTGGTGCTCACTGTGTCTCCTGTATCAAAGTAAACAGTTTGATTAGAAAAACAGCATAATCTGATTTATATTGGTTTAGCTTCAAAATGCATCATTTGTCTATAAAGATACCTACCTATAACTGATTACAACTAGTAGCAAGTAATTTATTAAGCTCTGTCATGATTGAAGTTAGAACTCCAAATGTCAGGTTAGAGTCTGCAAGATGAATTCATTGCATGTGCATTAGCAGTGCTCTTTAACAGGCCTGTGAAGATTCTCTAAGAGTTCTTTTAAAAACAGTGCAGAGCCTTATTCTTTGCCATCCTTCAGTAATCCTTGTTTGTTTGCCTTAATATTTTCTGTGGGATTAACTAGATCACTTTTATCTCCAGCCAGTGTATGTTGGGAAACATTAAACAAATGGGGGAATAGTGCAGATTGTCAACATAGGAACATTTTTGAAAACAAGTATTAAAATGCAATCCAAAGGGACAGCTAATACACACTTTTCAGGAGCTGATGCCTCAACGATTTTTGAAAGGATATCTGAGTGTGTTCAAATGTGAGTTGAAGCTCWTTAAAAGCCTTGGAGAAAAACTGGTATGATTGGTCCTTGAGAGAAACCATGAATCTTAAAAAGAATGTGTTCCTYTGAGTGCATGAAGTCAGTAGTCACTACTGAAAGTTGTAGCCAAAATACTATTTTCAGTGCACAGTTACTTTTCCATATTGCAAAATTTGAAGTGGTACAGGTTTAGCAAACTTTGGGATTGAGGACTGTTTAATAATTTTGCTTTGTTTCAACTTTGTATGCTTTGTGTAGGATGTTATTGGTTAATGGCTAACATTTCTGTGAAACCATTTTTTCAGGTTTATTATCCTGTGAGACATCACTTGGTTCAGCATATGGTTAGTGCCATGCAGAGACTGGGCTTCACTCCCAGTGTTACAATAGAGCAAAGAAAATTAGCTGTGGATCTTGCTGAAGTTGTTATTAAATGGGAATTGCAAAGAATCAAAGACCAGCAGGTAGGGAATCAAAATAAATGGGTAAAGATTGAACTGTTCCACAGTTTAATGCACTTTTTTTAACATGCACATTGCTGATTTTTCAGCCAGATTCAGATATGGACTCGGGTGCAAGTGGAGAAGGAGCAAGTTCTGCCTCATCTGCTGTTAAAAGAGGATTGTCTGTGGATTCTGGCCAGGAAGTAAAACGCTTCAGGACAGCTACAGGAGCAATAAGTGCYGTAAGAGAAAATCAGGATTTGTTCACACACTCTGAGTAGTGTAATTGTTTTCTCCACATGACTCAAAGTTCCCTAAATTGAAGATTGAAGCTTTAGCAAGTATTTTAAGCCTGCTCTTGTTCTGCTCCTCCAGTCKTGCTGATGGTTTTGTGTGCATGCAGGTGTTTGGCCGCAGCCAGTCCCTGCCAGGAGCTGATGCCCTCCTTGCCAAGCCCATTGACAAGCAGCACACAGACACTGTGGTGAACTTCCTGATCAGAATTGCTTGCCAGGTACTCTGTGGTGACTCTGATATGCAAATAGCAGTGTGGAGTAGCAGCCAAAGCCATAAACCCCTCTTTTCACACAGSTCCTTTTAGCTTTGGATTATTCTAATGTTTCTATACTTTGTTTTCATGGTTAATTCACATATCTGGGTGATGCTGCAATGTGTGCTTGTTCTATTGCCCAGGTTAAATGGCAAGAAAACTTTATCCCARAATATTTGGAGAGTTTTATAGGGAATGACTGTATCTAGGGGTCATGACTGTAGTTTTATTTTCAAAATCCTATACATGGAATTACTCTCCTGAAGCATGCAGTCCTTTTCACCAAAAATTTGGAGGGAGTTAACACTTCTAGAGTGGGGAAAACTATCTGGCTGTACCTGTAGGCTGACAACTTTTATGGCTTYTCCTCCTGCAGCAGACTCAGCTGGTAAGTAGCATGGGATTTTACATCCCACATTCCATTGCACAAAGTAGATGTGCTCTTATGTATAAAGATAAATTGAGTTAAGAGCTGCACATGTTTATGGATACCTTCCAAACAGTAAACATTAACCATCTTGAGTATGTTCAGAGTTGCAGTAATAAAGGATGGCATGGAACTTTTTTTTTTAAGCACACCTTTGATGGGTGATTTGGGTTAATTAGCAAGCCATTTACACACCAGTYCTGGTGTTTACTATTAGTTGCCAGCTTTTTACCCATTAAATGCTGTCTGACTGTGCTGATAGAACTACTTAAGCTCATCCATTTCAGAAATAAGAAATTATATGCTTGCATGGAATGCATAATAAATGAATGCCTTGGTTCCAAAAGGGTGTCATTTTGTTAACTCTGATTAATTGCCAGGTAAATGACAACTCCAACACTGCTGGGTCCCCTGGGGAGCTGCTGTCTCGGCGCTGCGTCAACCTCCTAAAAACTGCTTTGAGGCCAGACATGTGGCCCAAGTCAGAGCTGAAGCTGCAGTGGTTTGACAAGCTGCTCATGACTGTGGTAGGTAGCATTTTAGTCCTGTAGATCTTCAGGTTTCTCTGGCATGTGAGATGATTGAATCCTTGTCATAGCTGGGTGTAGATTTTTACAGTCCTAACTTTTGTTGTGAAATAAAGAAGTTGTTAAGTCTGTGAGTTGCATCAGTGGTTTKTATTTGCAGAGCTGCAGTACTTACTGGTTGGTGTGGATTTTTTATTTTTGGAGTTTTTTTTCTTAGTAGGTTTTAACAGATCTGATCTGAGTTTAGCAATCTGTGTCATTCCTGTTCACCCCTTGCTCACTGCCTTTTTATGTGCTTTCTCTTTAGGAACAGCCCAATCAGGCCAACTTTGCCAACATCTGCACTGGCTTGGAGGTGTTAAGTTTCCTGTTGACTGTGCTGCAGCCCCCTGCTATCCTGAGCAGCTTCAAGCCCCTGCAGAGGGGGGTGGCAGCCTGCATGACCTGTGGGAACACCAAGGTGCTGAGGGCTGTCCACAGCCTGCTCTCTCGCTTGATGGGGATTTTCCCCACAGAACCAAGTGAGTGCTGTTCTCTTCCTCCTTTTATCCTTTCATTCTGCATARCTTAAGTGGTTGAGGGTGGGATGAAGGCACTCTTTGGAATGTGCTAATAYTCTGTTTTATGATTCCTGCATTTAATGGTCCATTTTAGCTTGCACTTTCAACCTCTGGTTAAAAAAGGGAAAGCTGAAATAAGTAATGGTGTGGAGTACATCATTATCCATTGACATAAAAGCTTAATAACCCRTGGCTGTCATAACTTTAGTTCAAGAAATGCATGCTATAAGTTTAATGTATTTTTGCAATTAGAATTTTTCAGCTTCAGAAGTGCAATTTTTTAGTTGTTAAGCTTTGCTGTTTTGCTGAAACAAGGAAGGGAGATAAAGTGTAAAAAAGARAGGCAACAGTAATATACTGTGTCTTAATAGGAGCTAATTTAGATAATCTTTTCTTGGAAAAAAGTAAATCAGTAATGTAAGAGTGCTCATGAAATTGAGTTCCTCAGAAGAAGTGGTACACTATTGTAAAGGACATACTGCTACAATAAAGAGTACAATAAATACATTTATATACAATAAATATATTGGTATAAATGAGGGGTCTGCCTGTGTCACCTCAGATTGTTGACAATATRAGACTGCAGTGATGTTTTAGTGAGTGTACATTCCCAGTGTAACTGTTCTTTACCTGTTCTGTGGGTAAGGTTACCAGAACTAAACCACTCTCTGAACCCTGCAGGTACCTCRAGTGTAGCTTCCAAGTACGAGGAGCTGGAGTGCCTTTATGCTGCTGTTGGGAAAGTCATTTATGAAGGACTGACTAATTATGAGAAAGCCACCAATGCCAACCCTTCCCAGCTCTTTGGTAGGTGCCCCACATCCCTGGTGGCATATTAAGATTTAAGTATTTATCTCAGTAATCAATAAATTACAAAAATTCTGTTTATTCTTGAGTGACAAAATCTGAATTTTTAGCATAGACCATTCTGAAGAGCTGAAATGTTTTTCTTTTSTTGTTTTTTGTACTTACTGAAGTGCTAGACAACTCAGCCACATAACAGAATGACAAAGATATATTGGAATAATAGAGTTGGGCCCAGAACTGGTGGTGTTGGTAATACAGACCTGAAATTGTACAATGTTGGAAAACCTGCTGATTTAAATGGCAAATGTCCTTCACTGTTCTATTCTGTGAGCTGTATAGATGTTGTAATTTCACCTTGGGAATTGCCTATTTGTCAGGTGTCAGGACRTGCTTTACATCAAACTAACCATGAAAGATGTTTCTTCCATTTTGTCCAGAGCTCCCTGAAAAGCAGCACCACAATCAAATCAGGAGGTGCATTTTGGAGTAATTCTGGGGCTCAGAGGCTGAACTTTGTGGGCCAAATTTTGTGCCCATCTGATCAGAAAATGAAATCAAAGCTTTAGCAGGAACCATTTAATGGTTCTGTAGATATGCTGTGTAGATAAGTTGAATTAGAAAGTTGCAGTAGGTTTTTTTTTTAGTAGTCTGATTTTACAGGATGTGTGTGCTTTTTTTTTTAAGAGTGAAGTAGTCAACTTGAGTTAACTTCTTCAATCTACAGAAACTGATGCATGAAACTTTATAAATTTCTAGATTAGAAAACTAAAGCTGTGATTTCTTAATGACTAAACCTGGGCCTACTAATTTAAAMGTTTTTCTACTTGTTGCTACTAAAATAAATGTGCAACATCTGGAGCAGTTAGATTTCTTTAAGGTCTTGGGAAAGTATTTGCTCTCAGTCCCTTTCTTCCCATCCTCCCTTTTTCCCCTTGCTGTTGATCAAACACTTACATACAAAACTTTGATATATTTTTATTAGTGGAAGAGTAACCTTTTAGAGTTAGTCTAAGGACTAAAGTTGAGACTGAATTTTTTTCTCTCAAATCTCTYCAGATTTCTAATGTTTGTAACTTGGGCAGTGCCATCCTTTCATGGCATCTGTGCCTTGCTCAGGCCATGCCCMAGAGCAGTTTTAATTCCTGAAGCCTTGTTTTTATCTCCAGGGACTCTGATGATTCTGAAATCTGCATGCAGCAACAACCCCAGCTACATTGACAGGCTGATCTCAGTTTTCATGAGATCCCTGCAGAAGATGGTCAGGGAACACCTGAACCCCCAGGCAACAGCAGGAACAGCAGAAGCAAACACAGGTATCACCTTATACAGTCTGTTTATGATTAGAAGTGTTATAAAGCATTAAAATATCTTCACCCTAAAGGGTTTCAAGTGACTTTGCAGGTTTTTTGTGCATTATTACTTTTGTGCATTATTATTTCAGCCTTAGTGAGTAGTATCACTGAGACATTGAGAGCTAAAAATGCACTTAGGAGTTCCACTTACCTGCTCAATATATGAATTTCAGTATTAGCCAACCTTTTCAGTGAAGGGTCAGTGAAACATTTATTGAGCTGCAGCATAAATAGAAGTACTGAAATTCTTCTTTTAGACTGTTGARGGGAGAGGAGCTGAATTTTTTTGATTGCTCTGTGCTTTCACTTTTTTTTCACTCCTTCCTATTTTATAGTATTGGAACAACTGTGTTTCAATTAACTTGTTGGAGCTGATGCTTTAGCTTTTAATCTTAAAATAGCATCTTTTTCATACAGTACAGTTTTATCTGTTGTCAAATGAATTAGGTCATGAGTCATTGAAAAAATCTGGTGTTCTTGTAGAAGAAAATTCAGTGCTGGTAAAGGGCCCCTGTCATTTASTAATGAATAAGCCACTGAAGTAAACACTTTGAAAGAATTGCTGCTGTTGGATTCCCAGCCCATACTTTAATTAGGTAAATGAGAACCTTGTAAATTCTATTAGCACTGAGAAACAATTGGAAAATTATTAAACTTCATAGATAAGCAGGTCAGGAAATTAGCTGAACAGAATTAGAGAATTAGCTGCATCACAGGCAATTTCTTTCACCAAGTTAATTGTAGTTTTTTCAGTATTAGGGGTTTGTAATACCTTTTACTAAAGATTTACTGAAAGGAAAGAACAGGCTTGCCTGTAGGATTTCGAATGGATTTGGGTTTTAAAGGAGTCATAGAATGGTTTGAGTTAGAAGGAACCTTCAAAATCATCTCATTYCTGTCCCTTGCCATGAGCAGGGGCACCTTCCACCAGACAATTGCTAAAGCCTCATCCAACCTGGCCTTGGGTTCTGCCTTTGTTGTGTAGGATTGTCAAGTAGTAATTCTGAACAGATTATTTCTGGGGATGTATTTCCAGGCAATAAATGAAGCTGCTGATATTTKTAAAATTACAGCACCTTCTCTGGAATTTTTTTTCCTAGGTGTATACACAACTCTAATCCTTTTGGTTTTTTTTTGCATCCATAGCAGGTACAAGTGAGCTGGTGATGCTGAGTCTGGATCTTGTGAAAACTCGCCTGGCTGTGATGAGCATGGAAATGAGGAAAAATTTCATACAGGCCATTCTAACATCTCTCATTGAAAAATCCACTGATGCCAAAATTCTTCGTGCAGTGGTAAAAATAGTGGAGGAGTGGGTGAAAAACAATTCCCCCATGGCAGCTAATCAGGTAAATTGGGTAGATGAAGTCATCATTGCTCTCAGATACTAAATAACTGTGATCAGCCACTGTAATTCATCAGTTTTGACAATGTTATATATGTTTAGATGCCCTTGATGATGTTTAGACTATTCTCATTCCCTGTGAAAWTAGCTGCAGCTATTGATACTTGGCATTTTATGGGCTTATATTTGGTGTTTGATCTCCAATGCTGCTTTGKGGAGAACTTCCTTTAAAGCCAAAGTTTTAAAATATTCTTCACATTAATCTGGATAGAAAGGCTCTTCAGGAGGAAGATGAGTAATGCTGGTATAAATTGTGTTACTCTGTAACATTTTGTGGCCTCCTCAATCTGCCACATTTTTGTTCCGATTTGAGCTCTTTACAGTCTAGTGCTGTACAAAGGGAGCTACACTTTTTATAATACACATCAGAATTTTTTAATCCCTGAACAACTCAAACTTTATTTTAGTCACAATTTTAAAATTCTCCAGCATATTTTAGAAGGATAAATGCTTGAGTTATTTTCCTTTTTAAGAACTATGACCTACCAAGCTCTTTCTCAGTACTTTAGAAGTGAAAGAGTCACAGAAGGATGGCTGAGTTGGAGTTTGAATGTGCCAGTTCTGTGCAGGTTTTAGGATGAATTGACCAAATTAATCATGTCTTCTCTCACCACAGACACCTACTCTCCGGGAGAAGTCCATTTTACTGGTGAAAATGATGACTTACATTGAGAAGCGTTTTCCAGAAGACCTTGAATTAAATGCTCAGTTCTTAGACCTTGTTAACTATGTCTATAGGTAATTATAGCAATTAATCATTKATTGCAGCTTATTGGTTCATCATTTGTACCATATATGAACTTTATAACATGTCATCCATCTTTTTAGGCCTGAATTAAGGGATTTTTAATTTTTTTTTTCCTAAAATGCAAAATCAGCTCACTTTTCTGAGACCACAGTGTGTGTTTTGGAAGGCAATTTGAAAACAGAAATTCTTTAGTAAGGATTTTTACTTTTGGTACTGGTAAAATACCTCCATCCCACCTTCATTCTTTCCCAAGACACCAAAGCATTCTTGTAGCTGACTGAATTCTCAGCATTTTGGKTACAGCTAAGATCTGTCTTTTCTCATTCATTGGCTATAAAGTTTCTTTTTCCTTGAAACTTTATTGTAAATTAGACTTTYCAGGAGAGTTCCTTTGCTAGGTAGACCTGCAGACTTTGAATCACAATGAAATAATTAAAATATTTATAATAAGTAATGAAATAATTAAAATACCTTATCAACAAATGCCAGGTATTTAATGGTGTGCTGCTGCTTCACACKATTTTGCAGTCACTTTGCTGCTGTTCTCTGCTGCTTCACTGTGCAAAACTTYTGTGTGCACACCGTGCTCAGAAAATGGAATCAATCAATCAATCCCATTTGTATTTCATAATTTCAAACACACATACAAATGTGGCTCAGTGTTTCACAATTGTGATAAGATTTTGTGCAGRAAGAGGATTTCTGCAGACAGTTCTGGGGCAGTTTTACAACAAGCAGCAATATTTTCTTTGCTGTTCCCCTCCAAAACTGCCCCTGGATTTTGCCACGTGCAGGCTTTTACAGAGCGTCACCTCTTCGGATTTTTAACATTATACAAAACCTAATTCCCGTTCTAATGGCTCTGTTATTTCATCTTTCTTCATTCCAGGGATGAGAATCTTTCTGGGAGTGAGCTCACAGCTAAGCTGGAGCCAGCATTTCTSTCTGGCCTGCGCTGTGCCCAGCCTCTCATCCGAGCCAAGTTCTTCGAGGTCTTTGACAACTCCATGAAGCGGCGCGTGTACGAGCGCCTGCTGTACGTGACCTGCTCCCAGAACTGGGAGGCAATGGGAAACCACTTCTGGATCAAGCAGTGCATCGAGGTGGGGGAGCTCCTCMKMTCAGAAATGCACCTAGGAATGTGTTTYAGTCCTTGTTKTTCCTTGTGTAAAAGCATTATGTGGTGTGTTCTCAGGTTKAAATGYCTTTTGGAGTCCTGAGAGTAAAGGAAAAAAGTTCTTTTTCCCAGCCCCTGYATTAAGAAGGAGAGCTGGAGTCTGTGTCTCTGTCTTTGAAGATTGTTTATTTTTCTATTATCTCTACATATCTTTCTATTATCTCTACATTTTYTTTCTGCCCAGYGAGGTGTGTGCAGGAGGTCAGAGGAGCCAGATCTGTCCCTCCCWCCAGGGCAKGWCACCTTTTATACTGATAACTATGTGAACAATATTTTCTATTAATCACCAATAATTATGAYCTRTATTAGATAGTGAAAATCCACTACAGCCCAATCCAAAAAGACCAKMACCACAGCAGAAGATGGAGGACARAAAGAAACAGGAAAAGAGCACAGACACACCCAAATTCCTCCATCTTTGCCCTCTTTACTTCTATATTAAAAATCTAAAAATTCTACTTTTCACCCTGTGATAGATTATTATTCTAATTACACTCTGGTGGCTTGCATTTCTTCTTTCAGTGTAGGCAGCTTTTTCCAGGGACTCAGATCAAAGGCACTGAGATTTTTGGCTTTGTTCCAAGACCCTCAGACTTCCTGTGAGGGCTTTGAGTCACCCAGGGCACCCAAAGGGGTGTCCCTGACTCTGGCAGTGTGTGTTTTGTGGTCTGTATTGTCTGTATCAAAGCTGAAAGTACCAAGTTTGCTGCCTCAGCTCCTGTGGTGCTTAAAAATAAGGCTAAACAGTGAAATGCTGATGCTTGGGAAGTGGCTTTAATATAAATGTTTAAAATCTATTTTCTCTGCCAGAAGCTTAATGACCAGGTTAATACTTCAGGAGAACAGTCTCTTATAATTGATAATGACTGTGAAAAAAACCCCAAGAATTGTTATAGAGAAGATTTCAAGAAAACTGTTAAAGCTGGAATGTCTCCTCTAAAAGTATGACAGCTGTTAGGTGGGATTGCATTGAAATGAAATTGCATCTYTGCTTGGTTTATTTAAAATAAAATGGGACAAAACCTTTTCATTTAACAATTTGCATATTAAAGCATGAATTTAAAGTGCTTGTGAGCATCCTTTTTAAGGTAACAGAGTCTGTGTTTGTCAGCAGACTGAGGGCACTTAATACAAGTGTTAAAAAGTACAAACTACAGCCTTTAGGCCTAGGAGTTTCTAATAATAAAGGGGATAAATAGGCATTAAACTTACTATTGAAACTTTTGTGTTGTTGAATATTAAACCACGGTGCTGTTTTCTTTGAAGCACTGCAGTAACATGCATGTTCAAAAACCCCTGTTGCTTTTCCACGTGGCAGCTGCTGTTGGCAGTGTGTGAGAGGAACACCACGATTGGCACCAGCTGCCAGGGGGCCATGCTGCCCTCCATCACCAATGTCATCAACCTYGCTGACAGCCACGACAGGGCAGCCTTTGCCATGGTCACTCATGTCAAGCAGGAGCCTCGGGAGAGGGAGAACAGCGAGTCCAARGAGGAGGTAACTGGCAGGAAACCCTGTGCAAAAAGCCATCTCTGTGATGGAATCACTTTCTCACCAGATCACTTCGGGGAGTGTGTGATGAGGATGATGTGTGCAGATTGTGTGGGTGTCTCAGAACTCCCATTCAGTCATTTAGCCTTTGCTTCAGCACTCTGGGCAGTTACAGAGCTGAACCTGAAGCAGCAGAAACAGCGAGGCCTGAAATCAATTGATCAGGAGGGTGTTTTGTACTGTGGAAAACAAGCAAACTGTTTTTACTTACTGAGTTGTTTACTTCTGTGCAGGATGTTGAAATAGAYATTGAGCTGGCTCCAGGAGATCAGACCAGCACTCCCAAAACCAAGGAACTTTCAGAGAAGGACATTGGCAACCAGCTGCACATGCTGACCAACAGGCAYGACAAATTCCTCGACTCCCTGCGGGAGGTGAAGGTGGGTGCCAAACCACTTCAATCCTCACATMTTCAAACTGATCTGAGGTGGCTTTCCTTTCTCCTTTTTCTATCTCACACTTCTCATTTTTTTTAGCTGAGTTTTCTTACGTAGACATCTCTTAAAATCTTATTTGCCTGTGGTAAAAAAATTCTTAAGCCTTCACTTCATCTCTAGTTATTATAGTATCTCTGTCCTATAAATTAAATATCATCCTCCTTCACTGTGAGTGTATTTTAACAATTCACTTCAGAAACTAGTGATGACAAACACAGGGCATAGGATTAAAAATGTGTATGATTAAATAACTTCTAAGAAAATAATTTAGCTGAAAGCTATGTTTAAATAGCTCCACAGTAGCAACAGCTCTATCCAATTAACCTGATTATTCCTATTACCAAGATGATCAACATCTTCCCTTTTTCCTTATTTTTTTTTGGTGCTTAAAGTAATGAATCAGAGTCTTGATCAAGATGAAAATAGGACTAATTTCTTGTTGCAAGTCTGTATTGCTAAAGGAAACATACTTTTGTTGAAAAGACATCAGTATTACTACTGAAATAACTGTACAACTGAGGTGTTTTGCCACAGGATTAATTGTATTTTCCTATTTCTGTCCATCTCTCTGTTTCCAGACAGGGGCCTTGCTGAGTGCCTTTGTTCAGCTGTGTCACATTTCCACACCTTTGGCAGAGAAGACTTGGATACAGCTCTTCTCACGACTTTGGAAGATCTTGTCTGACAGACAGCAACATGTGAGAACCTCTCTCTCTCCCCCACTTGCACATTCCTCTTTGTAAATGACTGCTGTTCCAGGAAAATGTATTTGTGTGGTGACTTTGTTCACCAGCTTTGAGATATTTGCCATTCTCTCACTGTTGAATGCTAAATACCTGTATCAATACATCTTTTGAAAGAAACAGGGCCTTTCATTTTGCAAAGAGAAATATCCTTACTGAATGGTTGTTCCCTGTACTGAAGAGATTTWAAATCTGATTTCTCTAACTGAAGAATCTGAATAGACAGTTAATATGATGTTTTTTTTCCTCTAGGCTCTAGCAGGTGAAATCAGCCCTTTCCTGTGCAGTGGAAGCCACCAGGTGCAGAGAGATTGCCAGCCCAGTGCCCTGAACTGCTTTGTGGAGGCCATGTCACAGTGTGTCCCTCCCATTCCCATCAGACCTTGTGTCCTCAAGTACCTGGGTAAAACTCACAACCTCTGGTTTCGTTCTACCCTGATGCTGGAGCACCAAGCCTTTGAAAAAGGACTGAGTCTGCAGATAAAGCCTAAACAGACCACAGAATTTTATGAGCAGGAAAGCATAACTCCTCCTCAGCAGGTAATGTTCTATTTATTGAAATACCTTATGAAATATGAAGAGAAAAACTTAACACTGGCAAGTCCTCCACTAAACCATGTCCCCAGGTGTCACATTTTACATGTATTTTAAATACCTCCAAGGGCAGTGACTCTGGCATTGCCCTAGGCAGCCTGTTCCAGTGCTTTACAACCTTTTCAGTGAAGACATTTTTCAWAATATCAGATCTAATMAACCTCCCCTGGTGCAACTTGAAGCTGTTTCCTCTTGTCCTATTGTATTATTGACTTGTTGAAAAACTTTGCTTTCTATTATTTGATCTGTTGTGTTAGGGAAGACAGGCAAGAGTCAGTGTACAAGCCTTGGGACTTTTTTTTTTTGTGCAGTGTTGTTCTCAACACATGGTTGTTACTAATTTGTTACTAATTTCTTGCCTTGAAGAGTTCTAAAGAGAATTTTCGTAAGTTTTATAAGCACTTCTCTAGTTCCATGTCTCTCTCAGCTTGCCTCAATGTAGAACATGGGGTTTGCTACCTACTATGCTTTACAAAGACAGCTTGACTGTGGAGAAAAATGTGTTGTTAACATTGCAGGAAATCCTGGATTCCCTTGCTGAGCTCTACTCTTTGTTACAAGAAGAGGATATGTGGGCTGGGCTGTGGCAGAAACGCTGCAAATTCCCAGAGACAGCAACAGCCATTGCCTATGAACAGCATGGCTTTTTTGAACAGGTACAGKCTTGATTTTCAAAATTATCTGAGTACTTCTACTGCCAGGATGAATATTCTGGTCAGCAGGAAAGATCTCTGAATTATTCACTTCAGTTTCTAAAATGGAAAGTGCTCTGGCTTCCCTACTGTCTGCAGTGGTAGTTTAAGGCCTTGTAATACTGAGGTAAGGTGAAATTTTTGTGCACACCCATCAGATTTTCCTGACATGTGTCAAGCTCCCAAATAATTGCTGTATTCAGGAATGAATTTAACACGCTAGGCTTTTCTTTTTTCCCAAGTTTTTGAAGGTTTTCTTATCACTTGTTTTTAAAAAGAGAATAGTATTGATTGATGTTGTATATAGCAGATGGAAACATGCAGTGGTTGAATTTTCTTTAGGCACAGGAGACTTATGAGAAAGCCATGGAGAAGGCTAAGAAGGAGCACGAGAGGAACAATGCCTCCCCTTCCATCTTCCCTGAGTACCAGCTCTGGGAGGACCACTGGATCCGGTGAGCCCCCAAACCTGATGGAGARCAAGCATTTTACCCTCCAGCACAAGCAAAATACCCTGCTCTTGGCTTAAAGCATTAGTTATGAGGATAAACTTACCTCAGGACTYAGCTCAGATACAGGGAAGACTTCAGGGAATAAAAAAAGCTGTTTTGTATTCCCTTAACAGAGCCTCAGAAGTGATATGCCTGAATTGCTGTAAAAATGTAATTTGCTATTGGTGGAAACAGACTAAGGAGATAAAATTTGGTTTTTTCCTATTTGAAATGGTTGTTCTGGGAGACACAAAATGCAGCTCTWCCCTGTTCACAGATTTCTGTATTATAACTGATAATAAATAAATAAAAAAAAAGTCTTCCCATCTGGGTAAAACTGCAGTGCTTGCAAAGCTGTTTGTAGACAGACAAATATGCAGGTAATATTCTGATACACAACATCTATTGTCACTTTAATTGAAGTTTTTGGGGGGTTTTTTTGGTAACAAAATTGACACTGCATTTGGTTTTCTTAGTTGCTCAAAAGAGTTGAACCAGTGGGAGCCTTTGACAGAATATGGCCAGTCCAAAGGTCACATCAACCCTTACCTGGTGCTGAAGTGTGCCTGGAGGGTCTCAAACTGGATTGCCATGAAGGAGGCTCTGGTGCAGGTGAGTGAGGGCTTTTTGTGCTCCTGTTTGGTTTATCCTCATCCTCCTTGGGTATCTTCATCCCAGCTGCGTTAAGAACCATCCCATGAGAATAAGCTGGTGGTTTTTGTTCTTTTTGTTCTGCTATAAACTGCCAGGCTGCATGGACATCTTGAGCTTCTTGGGGCCAGTAGATTGTCTGGAATTTTTTTTTTAAGTATCTGGTGTCATTAATCTAAAGAAGATGGAAAACAATGGGTTTTTCTTATGTTTTGGTTTGGTTTTTCTTTGGTTTGTTTTTTCTGGTTTGTTTTCATTTTAAGGAAATATATTCTCTTTTCATGGTAGGTAGAAATGTTCAGCTGTGATGAGTTAATATAGAAACATTAACCAGATGTAAAACTGAAATCTAAAAGGTGAGAATGCTGCATTAAATCTCAGGGGGAAAGGAGCCTGCAGATCTTTCTTGCACTRTTGTATACAGTGGGACAATACTGGAATTACTCTGCTAAAGGTGCCAGAATTTGCAATCAAGGGGTGAAGTGTGTATTTAAAATACAATGTGAAGCCARATCTCTAAGTAGCAAACTGCACATGCAAAAAAAACCCCTGTCTTATGGGTGCTATTTACATTTTAATTAATTTCTCTTGGTTCCTATAACACTTWGTAGTTTGTGTCCTATTTAACTATGCATCTTCAGAGGCTAAATATAGAAATATTTGAGAAACCTTKAAAGCCTAAACTAAGAACTATATTGTACAGTATATTATAAGCCCTGGGCTTGAAGGGAGTAAAGTAGATCATGTCTGACAGCTTCTGGTTGTGGACAATTGCAAGTTGAGTGGAAGTGACAACCCTGAGTAAGTGCTGATGTGCTGTRGCTGCAGTTCTATTAAATGAGGTATTTTCAGTAATGAGACATTYACCAAATGACTGAGGAGAAGCTGCTGCTGAAGCCATAAATGGAACCTTTGTGACTCTGCTCAGGCTCCTGTAAAAGTGTCAGCACAGTTTGCATAAATATTGGGATCTGAAAGAATAATTGATTCTGTGCTGCTGTACTCACTACTCCAACTTTATTGATATTCTGTAATGTGGCTGGTTTTTGTCAAGCTCCCTGTTTGATTCACAAGAGAGGCCAGAGAGGATGGCAAATATCTATCAGTTTTTGTAAATCTTTGGGAAAGATTTTTAATAATCTCCCCATTAAAGTTGAGCTATTAAAACAGCAAGTAGCCTTTGATAGGGCCCAAGACTCATTTCCATTTGCTCACACTGCCATTGTGTTTAATGATCCAGTAGRTAACATAATAAAGAAGGAGATTATTTTCACTGTGGAAGTGTAAGGATGCTACCTGGCACTTTCTCTTTGCTGGCTCAGGCATKGAAGTCAGCTGAGGATAACAGGAATAACAATTGTAATGGTCACCATACAGTTTATCAATGCAGGATAATGCAGGGGGATTTCTGTGTTCAAACCATAAAGGGCTTGCTGTAAAGTGGTGGGAAAAGAGGTGAAAAAGTTGTGGATGAAAGGCAGCATCAGCTGGTGAGCACTGGCTCAGTGCAAGTTTGCTGCAAAATGCTCACAGAATTTAGGTGCTGCACAGTGCAAGTGTTTTGCTGGGTTTAGTTGCCATATTTCTGCTGATCCACAATTCTGAGGAAATGGTTTAAAATTATTTTATAAATGATTTTAGCACTATGACCTGACTTTGCACCTGTGCTCAGAAATTACTTTAATGTAAAAGAAAAGGTTGGTTGTTGATTACTTGAAAAAATCTTAGCTGTTTATTAAAATAAACTTAGCAATGCCCTAGAGCAGCCAGGGAGTAAAATGTGGGACAGGTGGGACAGGATCCTTTGAGGTGAGAAGTTGCCATTACATGTTCTGGAGCCCCTGAAGCATTTCAGCATTAGTGTGAGAAGCATCTTCTGGCTTTGTCCAGGGTCAATTGCTGGCTGTGAGCTTCCTGCTCCTGTGGCAGGGCTGCTTTGGGCTGCCTCAGCTCTTTGAGCTGCATTACAGTTGTCAGTGTAAAATTTGATGTAATGTTTTTAAAAATTGAGATTATTTCTAAAACATCATTTAAAAAAATGAACGGAGTAGGAGCGAACTTCACTGTATGTTCTTCCTATCCCACAACCAGGTGGAGCTGAGCTGTCCAAAAGAGATGGCCTGGAAGGTGAACATGTACAGGGGGTACCTGGCCATCTGCCACCCCGAGGAGCAGCAGCTGAACTTCATCGAGAGGCTGGTGGAGATGGCCAGCAGCCTGGCCATCCGCGAGTGGCGGCGCCTGCCCCACGTCGTGTCCCACGTGCACACCCCCCTGCTCCAGGTAACAGCTCCTGCTTCCAGTTATCCTTCAKCAGCAGCTGCAAGTGGGAAATACTTTAGTGTGTTGTAGTAGTGTGACTTTAAACCAAACAGGTGTTTTCCACGTAAGGGAAAAGGATTTCGGTTTTACCATAAAAGAAGCCCTGGAAGGTTCTTTGCTCTGCTTGCAGCCATTGGCTCGAGGCCAGGACAGAAACACAGACAGGTCTCTTTACCTTCTTTCAGAAATGTAGCCATTCTCTATTGGGCTGTTCCTGTGGAGGGAACCTTTCATCTCCAGGGGATAAATTGTGGGATATCTCCATTTTCATAACAGGGATCATTTCTTGCTGGGCCATTGCTCAGAGATGTGTGACTGAGCCCTGTGCAATGCAGAGGACTTGGCTTTGAGTTCTCTTTGATACAGAGGCCTCTGTGATTCTGTTTGAGATCAGTGGTTTCACTCTGTGTGTGTGATTCAGAACCAATTCTACATGATATAAGAAGAGACCTCTATAAAATGATTGCTCCTGTGGGTAGAGCTCACACAGCAGCTCATCACTTTGAGTTTTTACAAAATAAATTGATGCATCAGATAAAGTGAATGAATGTGGMAGTTTTCTCCATATTCAGAAGTTATCAARTAAATAGGTACAATTTGTGAGCTCACACAATACCATTAGCTGGCTTCTTGATGAATTTAATTCCTTCCTGCTAAGTTTTCACCCATATTTCAAATTGCCCCCCTGCTCAAGAATGGCAGCATTTGCTGCAGGAAAAGATTAATACTGCTAAATAAAATATTTAAGTGCTTTCWGATATCAATTAAAACAAGCTTTTAAAACAATCTAATATGTATATATCCCTCATGAAGAAATGATAAATTAGTCAGTGACTGACAGAGGTACAAATGCAGCCTTGAATTTGCACTGCAGTAATTACTTTTTTTTTAATATCAGATAGTATGTGATTAAATACCCATGAGAAAATTAAATTTATGTGATGAATGGGTGTAGGATGAAGGTTAAGCTATTGTGAGAGCTGATACTGAGATGATTGTAGGAAAATATTACTTTAATTTATTTTGTTTCAAGAGATTTCACTCTATAAATTTGGACTGCCTTTTTTTTCTCAAATAGTTATCTCATTTGGTTGATTAACAATGAATACAAGTGTTATCTGCCAAGTGGTAGCTTAGAGAATACTACACTGGCTTTACTGTACTGCAGGTAATTAAATTCCATTAAAGTTTGTGGGCCTTTCCTTCAGGTGCTTGAAGTTTTAACAAACTGCCTGCTGCCTTTGGTGGGTTCAGGACTGCTGCCACCTTCTGTTTGTTCCTTATTTATGTTGTTATTTATATGTTCTCCAGGCAGCACAGCAAATCATTGAACTTCAGGAAGCAGCCCAAATAAATGCAGGATTGCAACCAACCAATCTGGGGAGGAAYAACAGCTTACATGATATGAAGACTGTTGTCAAAACTTGGAGGAACAGGTTACCCATTGTGTCAGATGATTTATCCCACTGGAGCAGCATYTTCATGTGGAGACAGCACCATTACCAGGGTGAGTCTGTCTGTTCCAGCATGCATCCACTGATGCCTTAAGTTTTAGCTTTTATGTTTTTCAAATCTGTGCTGTCTTGGGTGTATTTTGAGCCTCACATTAAGTGCCAGTAGGTAGAGTAGGGAGACAAAGCAAATCCTTTCCCTGCTGAAAACCAAGGACAGCTTTCTGTCCCAAAAGCATAAACAGCCATGGACTGAAGGGAGAAACAAGAAGGATGAGACTTCACAGCCTGGAGTTGTAACTGGACAATTAAACCCCAATATGCAAATGGACCCAAACTTATCAAAGTGTGAGGCCTCGTGACCGGGGCCACCTTGTGACCATTGGGAGTCCCCCTGGTCAGGCTCTTGTGCTGCCCCAGGTGTATCCCAGGGCCTTTCAATCAATATCTCCTTTATCCTCTGGCTCTGTCCAGTCTCTGTCTCAGCTGAGCCTTCCCAAGGCATCACCATCACAGAATTTTCCAGACAACACATAAATTAGTGCTTGATTTTGACAAGCTTTAGGTTTTATTCAGTTTTCATTGAAGTGGTTGATAATCTCAAGCTGCTCCATGTGCATTACTGTGGGAGGTGCTGCTCTCTGCATCCCCCCATTTCCAATTTACAAACCTTTGCATGCCTTTGCAGCCATTGTGACTGCCTATGAGAACAGCTCCCAGCACGACCCCAGCTCCAACAACGCCATGCTGGGTGTGCACGCCTCGGCCTCGGCCATCATCCAGTACGGCAAGATCGCGCGCAAGCAGGGCCTGGTCAACGTGGCCCTGGACATCCTGAGCCGCATCCACACCATCCCCACCGTGCCCATCGTGGACTGCTTCCAGAAGATCAGGCAGCAGGTCAAGTGCTACCTGCAGCTGGCTGGAGTCATGGGCAAAAACGAGTGCATGCAGGTAGGGCAGCTTCAGTCCTTGGGGGGACTCGTGGGGTTGAAGGGGGGCCATCAGTGCTGGGGTGAGAGGTTATAAAATGAAGCCTGGTTTGCTGGGGAAGAGCTTTCTCAAGCCTCAAGTCTTTACAAAGCCCTGGATGCCATCTGCAGTGAGATCCAAGGTTGTTTATTTGTCCTTGTCTCTCACATTCTCTCTCTGCCCAGCTGTGTTCTGTACTGCAGCAAAGGTCAGGAGCAAATCCCAACCCACCCTGGGTGGTTTCTACTTTTATACAGAATTTTACCTACCCAATATTTACAGTTAATTGCCAATAATAACCCATGGTATTAAACTGTGCTTGTCCCCTTCAAACCAATCAAAAAGAACCCCCACCAGTGAAGAAAATGGAAGGGAAGAAGAGGAAGAAAAAAGACATTGACACACCCAAAATCCTCCATCTTGTCCATTTAACCCCCTATACTAAAACCCATAAATCCATTTTTCACCCTGTGATTTACCAACTACCACCCCAATTCAGACCCTCGTGGTCAGAGATTCATTGTACAACATTGGCAATCYCCTCCACGGGCCAAGATCAGAGCCACAACCATCTCCAGCTCCCTGCAGGGGTAAAGTAAAGTGGGAGCAGGTTTTCTGGAATTTTACAAGATCAGTAAAAGGAAGGGACTTTGAAAGTGGCATTATTTGTAATGGGAARAAGCAACCCTGCTGCAAGACCMRCTGAAGCTCTGTCTGATTCATGAGKGCTTTAAATGCTGTCAAACTGAAGTAAAATTGTATGTRTTGAAAAGGAAAAAATGTGATTTTAGGCAAAAGCCACTGGCATGTGATTGACCAGCAAATGAACCTTGTAGTATAACATAATATAAAGAATATTCTAACATAAACAAGGTGGAAAAATAACCTGCTAAATGTTGTCTGTAGTATTTGGTTTGCACAGGCCARTGGAAACTTAAAATTGTCAGTCTGTGTTTTTTAAAATGAAAATGAAATACTGGAAAGTCATGCTATTTAAATTTCAAGAGAATATCTTGGCTGTTGTTTTATAGCACTTTCATTTAACAAAGCCTTCCCTTTTAAAAGACTTTTCTCACCAAGGCTTATTTAACAGGGTCTTGAAGTTATTGAATCAACCAAYCTGAAGTACTTCACCAAGGAGATGACAGCAGAGTTTTATGCATTAAAGGGGATGTTCTTGGCACAGATTAACAAGTGAGTATTGCTGGCTGCAAGAGGCACTAGCACACACCTGGAAAAAATGCAGCTGAAGGATTCAACACAGTATTTGAGCAGAAAAGCTGTTCCATATCTTTATACCAGCCTGAAATTTCTCACTGCTGTGTAAGAAAGTAAAAATATCTGTGAGAGTTCCTTTGCAGTTTGGAGATGTAGTGATTTGTCCTGTATTGAAGCCTAAAATAAACAGGCATTTTACTGTTTTGAGGAAGATCTCTCTTTAATTCAATAAATAAATATCTCATCAGTCAGATTTTGTTTGGTGATGCCAAAAAAACCCTTCAGGTTTCAGGAGCTCTTAGTGGGCATGGGATTTAATGGCAGTTTTGCTCTGTGTTGCATATGGGTGGAATAATTCCTTTACCACTGCATTGTGGCCACTTATGGAATTAAATCTGAAGCTGTACACTGCAACCTCACACAGCAATTCAAGTCAGGAAGTGATGAATATCTTCTTGTGTGGATACAAGAGAGAATTTTAAATAGGCAGAATGCAATTACTTTGATGGAARGTGCAGTGGGATTTTATATGGTCACAGGCTTAATTGTAGTTGAGGTAAAGAGAAGAAAGTGTGCCTCCCCCATGTTTTTTAAATTTGTTTAAATTCTTGCAGAGAATTGTCTCTGTYTGTTCCTTCAGGATAAAATGGATAAAGGTTTCTGTTTAAAAAYATGGTTCTGATGTACTTACAGTTTCTTAATCTTACCCAAACCCACACCAGCATTTTTGAGCCCTGCTGAGGTCAGGAATTCAGGAAGGTTTCAGGTAGGACCAGTGGCAGGGTTGAACCTGAAAATGGGGCTGCTGATTGATTACCTGGGTGTCAACAAAACTGAAGTTAAAGGTCACCTCTGCTCCTGCATCCTCCTGTGCAGCCCATTGGCTGGGCAAGGTGATAGAAACCATTTTAAAAAGAATCACCTCAGGTGTCAGGAGTGATGGATTGTGGAGTGGGAGAAAGGAAAATGGACAGAGCAGTCCCTTTTCTATAAAGGGGCAGCAGTGATACAAAGTCATCCATCAGCTGCTGCTGGGCTGGCTCAGCTCAGCCCTTCAKCCCAGGCTTCTGAAAGCAAGGACATTAAAGCAGCACAGAGCTAACACATGGCACACAAAGCTGCTTTCCTTTTTAGTTATGCCTCAGTAGCTGTCATTTTAATTTAGTATTATCATCTTCCAAGCTAATATTGTTATGTTGAAAATGCATTACAGGTAATTTWAAAAAATGAATCAAGCAAGCATTTTGTTACTTTAATATGGTWTATTTCAATGCTTATTCTGCAAGGGAGAAGTGAAGCTCTTTCTGTTAATAAGGGGTCTTGAAATACTTTAAGTTTCTTCATTTTGGTAATGCTTCTGTGAGTTTTCTCATCCTTTRTTTTTATGCCTAAGAAGTAACAGAGATTCAAGGGCTTGTATATACATTGACATAAATCATGCCAAAATTTGCACTTGTGACACTTGAGGAAACACGGAGAGCACCTCAGAAGTAACAAATAATCTTTTGCTTACCCAGAACTGTGATTAACTTTCAAATTCCTTCACTTTTCCTGTTGAAAAAAGAAACTTTTACAGCTGTGGGGATGAGGAACTGACTGTTTGCAGTTGATTGTAAAGYTTTTCATGACTTCTCTGGAAAAGGAGTTAAGATAACTTACATAACATCCTCCCAATGTTGCTTTACTCCTTTTTTTGCTCAGTGGAGCAAGCATTAAATGATTTTGCTTCCACTCCCCTTGTGTTATCATTCACTCTTCTTTCTCCCAGTTTCCACTGCAGTGCACTGGAAGTTT
The DNA here is from genome assembly GCA_902810485.1 of Alauda arvensis. Taxonomy (NCBI): domain Eukaryota; kingdom Metazoa; phylum Chordata; class Aves; order Passeriformes; family Alaudidae; genus Alauda; species Alauda arvensis. The sequence continues at coordinate 847,833 of CADDXX010000322.1, forward strand.
TTTTTCCTTTTTAAAGAGAGCATTGTGGAAATCTTTAACACTTTTGAAACTGTTTTCATTATGAAGCATTTACTTCTGTAGGTGTTGAACTTTAAGAAAAGCAATGACAAAACAGTTGTAAGGGACCTTACCAGAGAACTTAATACAAAAATATCACTGAGTATTAAGAAAATAATTGCTTACCCTATCAGAAATCTGATTTAACCTAGCAAAGAGTTACTAAATGATATAAAACTCCTACTCTTGCTTGTCACCACGCAGGTCTGAAGAGGCAAACAAGGCTTTTTCTGCAGCTGTGCAGATGCATGATGTGCTGGTGAAGGCTTGGGCCATGTGGGGGGATTACCTGGAGAACATCTTTGTGAAGGAGAGGCAGCTGCACCTGGGGGTGTCTGCCATCACCTGCTACCTGCATGCCTGCCGCCACCAGAACGAGAGCAAGTCCAGGAAATACCTGGCAAAGGTCAGTGCTCCAGCAGGAATCAGAGCTGCCCCAGCTCAGGAGGGGCTGGGATCAGGCTCAGGGATCACATTTGAACAGGGTTACTGAGGGGAAAGCTTGGGTTTAGGTGGAAGGGCTGTGTGTGGCTGCTCTGAACTCATCTTGGGGTTTTTTACTTCCTTTCTGAAGGAGGAAGATGGCAAATCACATCCAGCCTTTCTASCACATAGTGTGGTGAAATGCTTGCAGGAAGGCACCCTTTGGTCCTTTAAAAAGTTTGAGCTCTGTCTGTCATTACTATGGATAAATAATGTTGATGTTTAAGTATTGCATTTTATTCTAGATAAGCCTTTTCTGTACAGTTTTAAGTAATGTTGATGTTTACCTAAGTATTGCATTTTATTCCAGATAAGCCTTTTCTGTACAGTTTTACTCTGAAATTCAGCAAAATTTTGGCCAAAAGAAGCTATTTGTGTTGYATGATTCTCAGTTTGGGGATATTTCATCTCTTCAATGAAGAAAATTTAAAAATGGTATCAGACCAGGGAAAACAATCTGTTGTCACCAGGAAACAAACCCAGAAAATATTGTTTGAATTAAAGGTGGCCTCAACAGCACTCTGAAGTTTATTATTCTCCTTGTCTGGGTGCATAATAGTTAATGATTTTTAGTCAATGCTTAATATATTTACATTTAAATTAAACTATGGGTGGACAGTTAAAATAATTAAGAATACCCCAAAAAAAATCAAGTTCTTGCATCAAGGTTCATTTATCTGAATTGCATATTTTAGGTTCTATAAAATTGCCTGAATTTATATCCACACCCTCAGCCAAAACCCCAAAGCATTTCTGGAATGTAGCAATGTTCATTTGCTCTTTTCTCTCTTATTTCACAGCAAGGAGCACGCTTACATTTATTTCTTTGCATCCTTTAAATGTTATTTCTGAGGGAATAAATAGCATTGGTTAAAAGGCATGATGAATTTAAGTTCTTGTCTCTGAGGCAGCTTTAACACTTCCAAGGACTCCACAGTGACATTAATAAAACATCTCTGCTTTAGTGCACTGCAGTGATTGATGTGCCTTACATTTAAACACTGAGATCCTCCTGAAATGCTCCTGCAGGTTCTTTGGCTGCTGAGTTTTGATGATGACAAGAACACCCTGGCAGATGCAGTGGACAAGTATTGCATTGGTGTGCCCCCCATCCAGTGGCTGGCCTGGATCCCCCAGCTGCTCACCTGCCTGGTGGGCTCAGAGGGCAAACTCCTGCTCAACCTCATCAGCCAGGTACAGCAGATCCCCTCCAGCTCCTTTCTSTCTGTAATCTTTGGTGGCAAGATGCTTTTTTTAAAAGCAAATTACAAAAATGCCAGGCTTTAAAACGTGGTATTGTTTGCAAGTGTTGATGTGTTAAAAAATGGTAATTTCTGCCTTTAAGCAGGATATTTTAAATTTCAAAGGGGCTTTTACTTACTGAGATTAAATCCAGTGAAATTGTATCTCTGTTTGCATGAGGCATTATAGCTCTCCCTCTGGAATTTTATTTAATATATTTTTGTGAATGATATAGAACACATAAAATACATAATTAAAAATGCTTGTAACGTAGAGGTAAAGAATGGTTAGCTTTAGTAGCCAAAGGGCAAACTCTGTCTGGAARTGTTTTGCTGTTTGCTCATTCAGTTTGATGTAAAACAGATGTGAAATCCCATTAATGCACAGGTGGCCATGGGAAACTCTCACAATACCTGAATTCCAGGCCTGCACTGCTCCACTGTYTCCTGGAGACTGGCACAGGACAGCTGCTGTGCTGAATTCCTCACACAACTCCTTCCTTCCCCTCCACTCTTGATGTTTTTGAGATACAGACTTGGCATGCAGGTCCCTTCCAGTGCAGGGTGTTCCATGATCCTGTGGGATTGAGCTGCTTTTATGCTGTCCCTGTCTGTGCTCTGCCAGACCTCTCAGAATGAGGGTTTTTGTAGCTAGAGAAGGTGTCTCTTCATAAAATTAAATTGTCATTTTGAAGAGACCATGCTCCCAAGATGCCAGAGTAGGTAAGGCAGACTTAGATGGGTGTGGTTTGGTATTGTCTGGCAGCACTGGTGTGCTCTGCTGTCTTCTGACAGAAAAAACTCATTTCAACACATKGCAGACACTTTTTTATTTGTTGAAATCTGTATAAATTTTTTAGAAGTGAGTGTTTGCTCCATGCTTAGTTGGAGCTTAGACTTTTGTGCTACAAAGTGAAGCATGTGTGTGTCAGGTTAATGATCTGTCATAAATACCAGATYACTGAATACTTCAATCCCATTTCTACCACTCACCATATCCAYTTGGATGGAGAAAGGATCTATGATTTAGTAAAATTGTGGCTGGAGAAGCCTCAAATGATGTCTTAAGATGTGCTCACTTGCAGGTAGTAGGCACGTGGTTTCTTTCCTTTAATAGATACTGAGATTTACAGATTTAAATGGGATGCTGAATGTCAACATCCCTTTAGGGTTGGGTTTTTTTGGTTTTTTTTTAATGGAAGCCATAAACTCCTGGTTTTATTTTTGGGTGCAGTTGGTATCCCCTTACATTAAGTGCCACAATTAGGTGGAGTAAAGTTACTCTCTAATGGGCTTTCTTACAGAGCATGGTGGGGCTGGCTGGGAATTGTGGCCTCATTTCCAGACTAACTGCTGTCATTATGTCTGTTTTCCTGCCATTATGCACATGAGTAAGATCTCTGAGCTGGCCCAGCTGGGGCCCTGACATTATGCTGCTTTCAGGTTTATTAGGCACCATGATCTGGAAGCCCTAATTAGGGAATATCTTTAAGAGTGTGTGCAGGGAGCTCCCAATTCATCCTCCCTGGGTTTCTGTTACTGCAAGAATCTTTCATCTCCATGAGCTGTTATTTAACACAAAGAGCTGATTATTCCTGCACTGGGCTCATTCACAAGAGAATCTGTCTGTGTGGATGTGATGTGTGGCCAGTATTGCTGAACTGAGGGATGTGTCTCTCCAAACAGGTGGGCAGAGTGTATCCCCAGGCTGTTTATTTCCCTATCAGGACCCTCTACTTGACCTTGAAGATAGAACAGCGAGAGCGCTACAAGAGCGGTGAGTCTGGGCCTCACAGAATTGTYTGAGCTCTTGTGACTTCATTGTTCTGTTGAGTTTCACTGGATTTTTACAGAGAAAACAACTTCTCTAAAAAATATTCCAACTTAGCAAGGCTAAGGAAGAAAACTGGATAAGCTTTGCTTGCAGTGATTTGTTTCTGTGAAGTTAAACCTGCAGATGGTTTGAGCTGTCTTGGATTTTCTTGTAGAAAATACTCACCAAGAAGAGTTCAGCCTCTYTCATGCTCATGTCACCTTAATTATTGAGAATCACATGCTCTTTACTGTTTATCCTGRTAAATTTCTGGAGAAGTAGAAAATTCTTGGCTTGTAAATACAGGAGAGSATCACAATTTTGTGATTCTCTGGGCTAATTTTCCTTGGAACAATTGCTTTTATTTCGAACAGACACATCTCAAGCTCACGAGAGGTAATTCTTATTTCCATTTGAATGTTCACTTTGCAGACTCAGGGCAGCAGCAGCCAAGCTCAGTTGGGAACCAGTCCCACTCTGCCTCAGACCCTGGGCCCATCAGAGCCACTGCTCCCATGTGGAGATGCAGCAGGATCATGCACATGCAGAGGGAGCTGCACCCAACCCTCCTGTCCTCTCTGGAGGGCATTGTGGATCAGATGGTGTGGTTCAGAGAGAACTGGCATGAAGAGGTATTTGATTTAATTACACCTCCAATGTATGGATCATCTAAGGGAAAGTTAACTGCCAAACATCTCCCCAGAACTCATTTCAAACCTCAGAGCATAACTGTTTGTTTTGATGAGTAAACTGATGTTTGTAGAACTGACTGTGCTGATTGGAGTTTCAGGATCTTGGTTATTTCTGGAAGCAGTGCAGGGGTTTTGCAGAACTGTTAATGTGATGAATGCCTCTAGGATTTGAGCTGTTACTCATTCTAACTGAAAATGTGTATTCTTACACTTCAGAGATAGCAGTTTCCTTCCTGAGCTGGTGGTCTGTGGCAGGTGGTGATTCTTACCTGGARTTTGCACTGCAGCACAGAGCAGATGGAGCTGCCACTCTGCTGTTCCTTGCCTCTCCAAGTGTTGGGCTGTTCTGCTCTGCCTGCCTAGCACACTGTTTATTTGAAGGGTTCCTCACAGCACCTTTTTTTTTTCATATACAGCTCAAAATATGAAATCTAAAAGTTCCCTGCTGCTGGAAGGGCAGGTTGTCCTTTGTGGAGCAGCATTTCCCCTGCTCAGTTTGTTTGTTTGCAGTGCCAATGAAATTCACTGCTGTCATTYTCATTGACCCTCTGATGCAATTGAAGCAGATGTTTCTGAGAGCATAATTTTACTACATAAAATGCAGTGTGGGAGTGAATATTTGGTGTCAAACCAGAAAGCCTGATCTTCCTGACTGTTTTGCTTTTTCTCTTTTCCATTCTCAGGTTCTCAGACAGCTGCAGCAGGGCTTGGCAAAGTGCTACTCCGTCGCCTTTGAGAAAAGTGGAGCTGTTTCAGATGCCAAAATCACTCCTCACACACTGAATTTTGTCAAGAAGTTAGTCAGCACCTTTGGAGTGGGTCTTGAGAATGTCTCTAATGTGTCCACCATGTTTTCTAGTGCAGCCTCAGAGTCTCTAGCTAGGAGAGCRCAGGCAACAGCTCAAGACCCCGTGTTCCAGAAGTTAAAAGGCCAATTTACAACAGGTAAATGGTTAATTTTTTTTTTTTAATGTTGCTTTTAATCTCAAGAAAATTYCCCCCCACAGTTCAGCTGTGAGGGCATTCTGCTTTTTTATTCCAATATCTTTCCTKAGAGAAGATTTGGAAAATGGCATCTGTCTGTCACTAAGCAAACCTGGAATAGCTTTGTTCCTGTCTTTTGTGTAGTAAGAAATGTAACTGAAGAGGAAGACAGACATCAACCCAAAGAATAAATATGTTGTTGTGTTTTTATTATTGAAAGCTGTAGTTTGATCACATGTGTATTTAAAGATAAATTAGATCAGTATAATATTTTTGCAATTTGCACAGAACTCTGGCTGTATCTGAGGGACAATAATGATCCCTGTCTCTCTGTGATGGCAGAATTTAATGAAACTTTCACTGATGATTTTTTGTGAAGTCTTTCAAAACAGCCTACTTCWGATGAGTAAGATTACTTTAGTGTTTTGGATAACTAGATTATAAAAATTCTATTACCCAAATTTACATCACTGGCAAATTGAATCAATAACTTTAATCAGACCTAATAAAAAAGATACTTAAGGGAAGTAGCTTTTTTTGCTTCATTCATTTTCCCTTAAGCAGTGGTTACATATTTGAGTAGCTGATCCTGATTTAAGATTCTCAGAAGAGCTTGTTCACCAGCTGGATCTGTTTGGTGGAATGTGTTAAGGCCACACAGAAAGYGACCCTGATTGGCATCAGTGCTTTGAGTTGCCAGAATTTCAGGTTGTGCTTAAATTCCTTGGCTTTTCTCTAAACATAACTGAGAGTGTTTGACAAGTGGACTTGGGGTGTTTTTTTAAGCATTTTGCTGGTAATCCTGTGAAAATAATGGAGCTGATGGGAATCTTGTGGAAGTGAGTGAGTGGTAGCAGTGACCTACATCTCTGTGCATGGCAGCATTGCAGGATGGCCTTTCTGAGGCACAGCAGCTGCATGACAGCAGATAATGAAAGTCCTGAACCATGGGATTCCATTTTTACTGGATGAAGTGCACTAGGGAGGGAAATGGGGGTRGAAACACTTTGTGTGTGTTTAATGGGAGCCTACAGGGGGAAAGAAATCACTGGGTGATGATGAATGGGGTGAAATTTCAGCAGTGCAAGGGCCGGGTTCTGTGCCTAGAACAGAGGAATAATGGCAGTACAGGGTAAATGGGGAGAGGAGAGGCTGGAGAGCAGCTCTGGATCATTTCCAGCTTAAATGCTCTGCATTAAATACAAGCTTGGACTTGATTTTAATTTTTAATTAAATAATGCTTCATAGTCTTTACATTTCAACAGTAGTACARGCACTTGTTTATGGCTGTAAGTGTTGTTGATACTCCCAGTTTTGGTGAGATTGGAGTTATTTTTGGGCTGTCACACCATCTCCTACTTCCTCTCCTGTGAGCATCAGAGAGCTCAGGGGTTTCCAAGGTGTAAAGGGAAAGTAAATATTGTGCCAGACTGAAGTCTGCAATATCTGWAGTAATATTTCAAAACATTTCTAGAGAAACATTTAAGAAAGTTTTAATTACAGTTCAGTTACAATTTTTAGTTAAAACAGAAAATGGAGAGCATTTCTAGTTTTTTATGCTGTTTTTATTTTTTGGCCTATCTTTGTGATATATAAAGCTTTTCAGATTTTCTCTTTTAATTAAAGAATTATATGGAACAACATATAAACCAAAGTATGACATAGGCCTGGTCATAAAAATCATGTAAAGTCATCAAATGCAAAATGTTTCTTAGTAAACTTCAGTTAAATAACAGTAATTACTTTTCTGGCAAAGATTTCATGTTTTATTTTTTAAGTGTGATGAAATATGAATGTCTGCAGGATACAAGTAATTATTTTGCTTAGTGCTGGATTAGATTTTATTTTAATCTGTTACAYTCAGTGTTTAAATTTACAAACTAAATGTGGAAAAACAGGAGAAATGAAACCCATCAGCATACTTAATAATTTCTGTAATCTAATTTGTTACACAGCAAATGAAAATAAGTTTTTTATTGATTTTTGCAGTGAAATGTATGTAAATAACTGAATAGGGTTGTAATTACTGTACTGAAGATTGCAAGGGCTGTTGTAACATGATGAGAAATCAGTTGTGGAATGTTCCTGATGTGTCCTTCTGTCACACCACAGTGTTCCTGTTTGTTTTTCCTGTTCTCAGTACCAAGTGCATTTGGATGATGGACAGATAATTACAGTGCTTGCCATTCACTTCTAAAGTACCCAAGCTAAGGAGCTGTCTTGGAGGAAACTTTTTGTCAATTATTGCCAGATTAATGTTGACAGCTGTGGTTTACAGACACTTTCAACAGAGTTTTGGTTGCATAATCATTTCCATCAACATCAAGGGTTGTATTTTGATTCCTGTTTGGGGCCACTGGAGACTCTCACTTTCTCATTTCTTATATTCTGCATTCTCTGTCTGYAGCAGCCTGGACTGCTGGAGCTGTGATAGGTCATCTTCATCCATCCTAATGCTGTATTATACAAACAAATTTTACTTTGAATTTTTTTTTTCTAGAACTTCAAATACATAGTTCTTTGACCATCTGTTCTTTGTTCTCTCTCTCCTTTTCTGCTAAACCTTTTGACATCAAAGAATAGAAAATGCTGAAAAATGCTCCCTTTGAGAGCTCTCTCAGCAGTGAAAGCAGCAGAAAAGCTGCCTCAATTGTCCTTTTGTGGGCAGATGATAGTTTAGAGTTTGGATCAGCTTCTTTCTGCARCCCTCTCTCCACTCCAGCTGAATACCAATGGAAAGTTCCCAAATACACCCTTGAAGGGCAGGGTMATTTCCTTGAGACTTTGTCACCCAGCACAATGAATCCTTCCCTGTGTGTGGCAGCTCTGTAGTCAGGAGGAAGCTCTTGAAACCCAAGAGTGGCTCTGAACTCTCAGGAGAGGCCAGGAGAAAGAGCTCTGCTCATTTTCAGCTTTTTTAGGGGCTTTTCTTCCTTTTTGCTCAAGGGTGAACATGGCATACTTTGGTAGCTCTTGCTTTGCTTCCCTTGTAATTTTTAGATAAAAAGGATGTTTTTCAGGAAATACAGATGAAGAGATGGATAATATTTGACCTTGGTGTCTGCATTTTCTGGAGCTGAGTGATAAACCAGAAGTCCTGCTCATGTTTCTGCTTTCCTCTCACTGAGATTTTTCATCTTYATTGGTTTTTTTCCAAAAGTTTTTGTGAGATTAGAAAGAAGTTTTGGGAGTAGAGTATATAAATGTTTGACTGCAAAATCAAGACAGCACTTCAAATTTGGAGAGTTCTTGGATCTTCTCAGTGTCATGGGTATAAAGACTTGTCCTGCTCTGTGCAGCTCACTCCTGAGGGACACTTTATACTGGGTGTCTTGGCTTTTTGGCTGGAGATCCTTGAGGTGTGAGCCTGTAATGGAATCAGGCTTTTCCTATGGGCAGAATAATCTTTAAAATCTTCAAATGTTGCTTGCTCTAAAAGCTTTAAYAGCCTGTTGCCTTTGATTATCAGAACTGTTTTCTTCCAGTGTAGCAGAAGGGTTTTTGTAATACAGTCTTAGTTTGGAGGTCTTCTTTGTTTTCTTAATGCCATGTTAATGTTGTGTAGGTCAGGGAGACTGGGAGGACAGAGGGTTTGGTTCTCTAATTTTTGTACCTTGGGTATGTTTATTGGTGTTTCTTCCTGAGGAGTGATGGTACAGCCTTCAATCCAAGTGTGTAAAGAGCCATCAGGGTTTTTGTAGCTCTGTCTCCCTGGGAAGGAGATTGTGCCTCCATTTCTCCTTCCACTGAGAGTGGCAAAAACCTTCAGCAGCATTGAGAAGAGAGAGCAAACTGCTTCCACTGCAGTCTGTGCCATGGCCTTCAGTGAGAACCTCCAGTAAGGATCAGGGGGAAATCTTCCCACCCTTTTTAGGAACAGCTGGTGCAGGTACTGAGGTCCTTCAGCCCAGTGTGTGTGAGCTTTAAAAAGGTGTTTTCCAGYACTAAGTACTGAAGAAATGGRTTTATTTKTTTTTAAACAAAACCACTGTTTATATAATGATGTCTGCAAAGCAGAGAATTATTTGTACACAAATAATGCTTGGTCCTGTATTTGCCTTTCTTGCAGCTGAAGGGATTTTTCTTCTCAGATGGGCTCTCTGAGACCAGAGCAGAAGGACTAATTGAACTCTCTCTTTTTCCCATCTGCCACTGGGAAACAAAAGAACAACAAAAGTCCTAAAACAGGCATTCAACAAACTAGAGCTGCTCTTGTGGTGAACTGAGGGRCTTTTTTTTTGTAAGGAAAATGTATTGATGTGTGTTTTTACCTCTTGGCTGATTCACATTAGCACAAAAACTAGTTGCAGTTTGAGGGTACTTTCCTGCACTTCAGAGATTCAGGAGATAAATGATGCAATAATTTTGTCACTTTGATGAAATGATTTACTCCCACTGCTCACTAGAGGGTAGGCTTGGGATTTTAATAAGAGTATTTTACAGTGATATTGCAATAGATGCACTGCCCACAGCAGGCAGAAGAAGAAAAGGGAATATTACATCCATAAATATGAAACTGTATTTTTCATTATAGACTTTCTTCTTACAGAAGTGGAAAGGATTTTGCATGAGTTGGGTTTGTTTTTGTTCTGTTTTAGGCTGGTAAACTTAGGCCTTTCACTACAAACTTCTCAGCATATCATATTGTGGCTACACAGTGAAATATTTTGGGTTATATATTCTGTGATATTTATTTAAGTAACAGAACAGCAAAATGAAAGCAATCCCAAGGTGCATTGTTTTCTCTGGCATTACAATCCTGGATTTAAAAGAGCTTAGAAGAGTGAATCTGTAGAATGACAGGAACTCTGCTGGCTAAATGAATGTTTTAAGTTGTTTGTAGAAGTAAGTCTTTTGGACAATCAGAGTTTTGAGTGCTTTAATTGTGGCTGAAAAAAACTTTTCTATGCAGTAATTGCTGTGTGCACATCCTTCATTCAGTCTTGGCACACTTGCAGGCAGATGCTTGTAGCATTTTTATGTGGTCAAATTTTCTGAGCAGCACTCATGTTTGTTTGATTTTTTGTATTTCTGTCAATTTAGGAAAATATTGAGTGTTTATAACATATTGAAATGAAGGTTCTGCAAGAAAATTTCAACCAATTTTTAAGAATTAATTGTATTGTTGTATTGAGTAATACTGAAGATTCAGTTCTGCTCTAGCTGTAAATCTCAGAAACACTGAATTCATTCTCTGGGGTTTTTTTTCAGTTGCTTTTTCACTTGAGACATGTTGAACTTGAAATGGCATCTTCTAGGGAGTGGAGATGAGTTTAAAAATTCAAGCCTGTTGGTTAACTTGCACACTTTGGGATGCCATAACTAATGAGGTTTGCAGAGAGTAGTTTGTCTTCTCATCCAAGTGTGTTTAATCTTTCATTGTTGTGGCTCTGAAGTGCTGAGCCATCATTTCATGTGTGTGGTTTATTCATTTTCCCTCTTTTGGGAAATTCACAGACATTTATTTATTTATTGTTTGCTCTGTCTGACACTGCAGTGAAGTGTTGGGAAGGAGGTGTTGGTGTGGCCCAGAAAAGGCTCAGAATTGCAGTGATTTCTGTTACAGAATTACTTGCATAATGTGCTGAAGTCCATGTACTGACCTGGAGAAAGTTCCTTCTTCACCTGCCTGTGGGTTAAAGGAAATATTCTCACTCTGTTAACTGTTAACATTGCAATGGGAAGAGCAATCTGTTTGCATAATATTCTCATTTTTCYTGGGCTGCTGTGGCTGTTCTTCCTGTAGTGTCTTTCAATTGTTGTCCAAGACAGGAAAGAACAAGAATTTTCTTGCAGCTGAGGAGAACAGTAATAATAACAATTTTATAATTTGTCCTGCAGTTTCTCACATATAACACTCTGTGATGTATCCTCAGCTGGGGCTTTCATTCCTTTTAGAAGTAAAAAGTCTCCACTGATTTTAAATAAATTAAAAAATGACTTCAAACATTTGAAAATGAAATAAAACAGGTAGAAAATTATAGTGCTTTAAAGTAAGCCTACTTTTCCTCTTTCACCAAATGGTCTGATCTAATAATTTGGGGTTTTACTGCTTTCTTTTTATGCAGTATGTCTGGTTGCAGTATATAGAGAATTCAATACWGTATTTAAATTTTTCACAAGATGCTTTTCAACGTTTCTGTGACTGTGAAACAGGAAAATCTTAAGAATTTCAATATGTACTGAATAACAGAATATTTTAGAGCTGTATGCAGAAAAGAGGTTGCAGATTCTGACAGGTTTAAGTTATTGTKGTATATAATACTAGGACTTTGYTACAAGGTTTTCTAGAGAAAACAGAAATATTCAACAGAGCCTGTTTCAAGGCAGCTTAGTGGGCATGTGTGTGTTTGGTTTGTACTGTTGAATTGRGTGATTTGGTTTTTCTGGCTTTTTTTTTGKTTTAGATTTTGACTTCAGTGTGCCAGGATCAATGAAACTCCACAACCTTATCTCCAAACTAAAGAAATGGATCAAAATCCTGGAGGCCAAAACCAAACAGCTYCCCAAGTTCTTCCTCATAGAGGAGAAGTGTCGCTTCCTGAGTAACTTCTCAGCTCAAACTGCAGAGGTGGAGATACCTGGAGAATTCCTCATGCCAAAGCCAACACATTACTACATCAAGATAGCAAGGTAATCTAAAAATTCCCTCTGGTAGCTGTAATGCTGGAAACAGAGAAGAAAATTAAAACCTTCTCCATCCATCCATCCATCCATCCATCCATCCATCCATCCATCCATCCATCCATCCACTCTACAAAAGTAGATGGATATTTTGTAGTAGATATATATTTTATGTATGTGTATTACATATATAGTCAAACTTTAAAGTAAGACCTTTTTAATCTATCTCCTTCAATAATTTTACATTTGCTCACTAAGCACCTGCACTGTTTGGAGTAGACTTGGTTGCTGTAAGTTGAGATTTGTGCTTTCACTGCCACCACTGGAGATCCTGTTGTTCAAACTGTCTGTGTTCAGGAACACACACACACAATCAGAGAGCTGATTATACGTGCAGGTGCTTTTATTGAAGTGTGTGGAAACCTGGGGCAAAACCCAAATCAGGCTCTGACATTGGGTTCCAGATGAACAGGTTTTATACTCTTCCATTATATAACTATAACTATATAACTATTATTAATATATCTATAATATATATAGTTATATATAATTATATATAACTATGTAACTATTATTAAACACGTACATTGATTCTATGCAAGCAGGAATTCCCAAAACCCCCCAAACACCCTCTCTTAAGATTCTAGTTGTGATTACATCTTTCTCATGATTCTTGTTATGCTTTAACAATTATGATATGATTCCACAGGTGCAGTTTCACATGATCCGGTAAAGACAGGCCTGTGTAGGCCCAGTTCTTTTTCCACACCTTCCCAGGCTCAGCCTTTCTTTCCACCCCCCATGGAATCTATGGGGGGTGGAAATGGAATCCATTCCCACGATTTCATCCCCCAGCTCCTAGAATTTACCCCTTAACCACCAAAAGCAGTGTCAGAGGTGTCCCCACATGCTCCTGGCAGGTTCATGCCGAGGGTGGAGATCGTGCAGAAGCACAACACAGCAGCTCGCAGGCTCTACATCCGCGGCCACAACGGCAAGATCTACCCGTACCTGGTGATGAACGACGCGTGCCTGACCGAGTCGCGCCGCGAGGAGCGCGTGCTGCAGCTCCTGCGCCTCCTCAACCCCTGCCTGGAGAAGAGGAAGGAGACCACCAAGAGGCATTTGTTCTTCACAGGTACCTCAGAGAGAGAGGGGTGCAGTGTTTTTTAAATGTGTTCAGAATCACAGAATTTTTAGGTTGGAAGAGACYTTCAAGATCATCGAGTCCAACCCATGTTCTAACACCTCAACTAGATTATGGCACCCAGTGCCACATCCAGTCTTTTTTTAAACACATCCAGGGTTGGTGACTCTACCACCTCCCTGGGCAGATGGTTCCAGTATTTGACCACTCTTTCTGTGAAAAACTTCCTCCTGTGCTCAGAGGTTGTGATGGCTGGAGGTGTTTGCGTGTCTTTTGTTTTCAGTCCTGTCAGGAGCTGGAGYACCCCTCTGGGGAAGTGCAGCTAACTGCAGGGGATCTGGGCTGTTTGCAGAAATGCTCATGTGCATTGCTTGTGATATCAAGTGCACTTGTGAATATTTAAGGCAGAGGTGCCTGCTGGGACTTTTGGTGTGGAAATGGGTGCACATACTTCAGAGTAAACATTTAGGGACAACTGCTGAGGGACAGAACAAAGCCTTTTCTCCCTGAGTTGAGATATATGAATATTGAATTTCTTTTACATCTTCCATATAACACAGAAAGAATATTTTTTCCTTTTTCACCTGAACAAATTATTACCCTCTTTCCTAAAGGTAAAGAAAAATAGGAAGAACGATGAGTGCTCAATTTTATTTTGAAAATACAGGTGATATTTCCGTTATGATAAAAAAACCCCTGAGCTTGTAAATTAGTTACAAGCATAGCATTAAAATTTTCTCTTGAGTTTCAGTTGGTGATCAGGGTAGCATTTGAAGGGCTGTTGTGTCAGAGGTGGGGTCAGGATGAGCTCACTTTGCTGCGCTGTCTGTGCCCCGCCCCTGCAGTGCCGCGGGTGGTGGCGGTGTCCCCGCAGATGCGGCTGGTGGAGGACAACCCCTCGTCGCTGTCGCTGGTGGAGATCTACAAACAGCGCTGCGCCAAGAAGGGCATCGAGCACGACAACCCCATCTCGCGCTACTACGACCGGCTGGCCACCGTGCAGGCACGGGGCACGCAGGCCAGTCACCAGGTACCGTGCCAGGGGGTGGCCCTGGGCTTCCCAGTGCACTGCTGTGTCATAGCAGTGTCACCCTGGGCTTCCCAGTGCACTGATGTATCATAGCATGTCACCCTGGTCTTCCCCAGCTCCCTGCTGTGTCATAGCATGTCACCCTGGGCTTCCCAGCACACTACTGTGTCCCATGGTTTTCCCCAGCACACTGCTGTGTCCCTGCAATGTCACCCTGGGCTTCCCCAGGTCTCTGCTGTGTCCCTGCAATGTCACCCTGAGCTTTCCCCTAACATCCTCTTGTGCCCGGGGAAAATCTCCCCCAGCGCTTCTCCAGAACTCAGGAAGTTCATTATGTACAAATAACAGAGTATTTTGGAGTTTAGAAAAGGGGTAGCAGATTCTGACAGGTTTAAGTTATTGTTATATATAATGCTRGGGCTTTGCTGAAAGGTTTTCTTTATAAAATAGAAATATGCAGTACAGCCTGTTGTAAAGGCAGTGTGTGTTTGGTAGATGTCATTAGAGGTCAGATAGATACATAGTGTTTGGATTTTTTTGCAGTTTATTTTGATTTTGCCTAATGAAAACTCTCTATCTCTTCAGAGTTTCAGGTTATCTTGGAAAGATTTTATTAAAAAAAGCTTTGTTTGTATTGCTCGAAGTTGTTTGGGTAAAAAGCAACTGAAAACAGGCAGGGTGCTGATTGATTTTTTTTGCTCTCTTGTTTAGTGCTTTAAAAATAATTAATTGACAGCATGGGAAGCAGYATTGCTAATTTACATAAGCAGCTACAGCATGGTATGTGAGGCAGGCTTCCCATGCTCTTCTAATGTTTCTCTTAAAATTGCCAGTGGATCCATTCATCTGAGCCAAACAGAAGCAGTTGGGCAATCTCACCTAATAAATGAAGTACTCAGAAAGAGCAAAGCTCCCTCTCTCTGTAACCTTCACCAAACAACCAATTGGGATATATAAGGTGGTTTTATGGGTTTTTTTTCTCAGGGTTAGTGCAAATTTTACATAAAATACCAGTCCTATTCCAAGGTCAKCTATTAGAAAATACACTGTAAATATGTACTACAGACATCGTTTAAACAATTTTCTTAGATTTGTTACAAAATAAAAATGGAAGTGCTCTGTAACATTGGTTTCTATTTTCAGAATTCTTACTTTTAAAACTTTAACAACCATTTAATTGAAGTCAATATGACTATCATGCTTTGTGGTGTAACAGAACAGATCCTAATTTTGCTTCTTTTTCTCAGTAATTAGGCKAGTGTATGCTGTAGTAATTAAATATTATGGTCGATTTTTCTTTTCTTTTTCTCTTGCTTTTCCTAGAAAAAGATACAGCAATTAAGAGCAGATTGGTGGCTGCTTTAGGTCGATTTGTGTGTTGCTAACAAGTGCATGAAAAGTGCCTTTTTCTGTGCAGGTTCTCAGAGACATCCTGAAGGAGGTGCAGAGTAACATGGTGCCTCGCAGCATGCTCAAGGAGTGGGCCCTGCACACCTTCCCCAACGCCACGGATTACTGGACCTTCAGGAAGATGTTCACCATCCAGCTGGCCCTCATTGGCTTTGCAGAATTCATCTTCCATCTGAACAGGCTCAACCCTGAGATGCTGCAGATTGCCCAGGTGTGCTTCAGTTTGCTCATCCTCTCGCCTTGGATCAGGGGGATGTTTGCACTGTGCTTYGGAAACCAAAGTTCAGCACAGATAATTAACAGTGCACTTCAGGAGGCTTTTTATTTCTGTGTGATTGCATATCCTGTAGGGATTACTTTACCCTGCAGTCCCCATGGACATCAGCTCTGCCTTCTGTGGTGCGAGTTCAGAACTTTGTGAAATTGTTCTTAGATATTGGAACTCTTCCCCTAAATGACTGATAAGTCTTTTCAGTCTTCTTTCAAATATATTGCTTTCAAAATACCTTAATATTAAATCAATTAGGTGTAAGAAAAATAAAATACAGAGCTTCATTTTCTTAAAGGGCTATACCCCTTTTCAAATACCATTCTCTTTTGAGCATATCCATCAAGCTACAACTCCTATTAACCATGATTTTTCTGTTTTAACCTAACATTTAAAATGAACTTTGCCACCTTAAAAAAGRGCRAAGAGGGTATTTATTAAAGTCTCARTGTYATTTTAAAGCATGGAGAGCTAYAGTCTGTATAGCAATTAAGATTTTTTGATCCCTCCATTAAGTGTTCAGCTGTTTGCCCACAGTGAACACTGAGCTGTCTCAGAGGCCTATTGGCAGTGRCTCCCTACAGATCAGGATCCAGAGGAATCTATTCCTTAAGTTTGKTATTACATGTGTTTAGTAAGGGGTTTGGACCCAGCATTTTGGGAGGAGTACTTCCCTTTGTGCATGCCATTATTGGTAAGGTACCACACAGGCTGGACACACCTTTGTGTGCGCCATTATTTGGCCAAACGAGTGAAACGTTCCTGAAGCACTGTTGGAACTCAGCATTAACAGACCCAAAAACCCATCTGCTTTTGGTTCCACGAAGGAAAAACCAATTCCTCTGACTGCTTTTGTGCATGTTTGTGTTGAACCCAGGACACTGGCAAGCTCAACGTGGCCTACTTTCGCTTTGACATCAACGACGCCACCGGGGACCTGGACGCCAACCGGCCGGTGCCGTTCCGCCTCACRCCCAACATCTCCGAGTTCCTCACCACCATTGGTGTCTCAGGGCCCCTCACTGCATCCATGATTGCAGTGGCTCGCTGCTTTGCTCAGCCTAACTTCAAGGTTTGTGCACCTCCTGCAAGGTTATTTGCAGGTTTTTGTWGTGCTGGTGCAGGGAAAGAACGACGCGGACACGCTGAGATGTCCRGAGCAGRAAAGGAAGRAGTTTAGTTTTTGATCTCTGTGTTTGAGAGATATACATACTTTATGAAAAGAAACACCTGGAGAGGAAATAATAAAKGTGTTTGGAAGCCACACTCACCTTGAGAAGTCTGAAACTGCAACGTGGCACCAAAAGTGTCAAAATGCTGTCGACAAAAATCTGGTTACAACTCTGTAACCTGATAAAACCTGATTGTTCCTTGGATTAAGTGCAATAACCTGCTTCTCCTTCCTCACGTAGGTTGATGGCATCCTAAAAACCGTGCTGAGGGACGAGATCATCGCGTGGCACAAGAAGACCCAGGAGGACACCTCATCCCCCCTGTCAGCAGCTGGGCAGCCCGAGAACATGGACAGCCAGCAGCTGGTTTCCCTGGTTCAGAAAGCTGTCACTGCCATCATGACYCGCCTGCACAACCTGGCCCAGTTTGAGGGAGGGGAAAGCAAAGTCAACACCCTGGTGGCAGCTGCAAACAGCTTGGACAACCTGTGCAGGATGGACCCTGCCTGGCACCCCTGGCTGTGACGTGAAGCTTGCAATAGTTTGGGTTTATTTTTCTTGTTTTTGTTGGTTTTTGGGTGTTTGTGATTTTTTTCCTCTTGTTTTTATTTCCTCCTGTTGTTTGTGGTGTGAGCCATATTTTTTGTGTTAAGAGAATGTGAAAAAAGCTTTCCAGATGATGGCTTACCTGTCACACTGCATTTTGTCAGTTTTCATTCTAGCTGTGTTTACAGTAGTGTGGTGTTTTTACTGTTTTTAATTTCATGAGGAGACTTTTCCTCCTGTTTAAGCAGTTGATATGCAGCAGCAGCTTTTGCAAATGAATTGAAATGAAGAGAGAAAAGTAATATACAGAAAAATCTAATTTTGTGATGAAGACTATGAAACTAGCACTGTTAGATTTAGGGTCTGCMATTCCTAATAACCTGCAGTATATGAATTTTTTATATAATAGTAATTACTAAAAAAAATATACAGTAATCCAAATTACTGAGTTTTACTCTGTGAAATTTTACTTAATCAYTCTCTCTTCTTAATGCCAAATTGAAGGCACAGAGAAATGCTCTTAACTTTTAAGTTTGCTTCAGATTTACATGAGCAATGTTGCTTTGTACAGACAATTTTTTACCAAATGCTATAGAGGTGAGATTTTTGTTAGGCACTGAGAAAATGATGATGAAATTGTGCTGACTTTTCCTGGAGCACAAACTATGTACAGTAAAAGTGTAAACCATTTAGAGTATTTGGGTTAGTTGTGGACAGTATTTTGGGGAAGTTTATAAAAGGATGGAAAAAGTCATCCTTTGATACCTGTATTTGTCTGTAATAGAGAAAAAATGAAATCTTATCAAGTTCTCTTTACTGTTTAGGATTACAGTAGCTTCTTTAGAATGAATCTGTTCCTTTGTAATTTAAGAAAAAGAGCAGTTTAATGTTTCACTTGTCCTTCTGTTGTGTTAGCATTTTTATAAAACTTCAGTGTTGAGRATGTTAAATTTGTACAGAGTGATTTTTTTCAAAATAAATATTTTATAAAACTCTCKGTGGTATTCATTTTATTCATAGCATTTTTAATGTTATCCCATGAGTATGATTTTTACTTCTTTGTAAAATGGATGAATCAAGCATGGCCCTTCATTCCCATGCTTGGTGCTTCTTTTGTGCCAGAGTGAGTTTTGCTCTGTGGCACTGTGTGCAAGGGGAAGCTCAAATATGTGAGTGCACAGGACTATATAAAGATTTGGAAAACAAACATCTTYTTTGGCAAAGACTTACTTCCTTATCAAAATCAAGCTGGCAAGAATAATCCTGTAAAACACAGTGCTTCCTGCATGTGTCACAACACGCTCTGTCTGCAGTCATTCACAACTGAGCTCTGTGCTTTCATGACTTGGAGGCAGTTGTTGTCTTCCCTTTATTGAAGATTGTAATGTTTGCAGCTGTGAAGTGCAGCACACACTGCTCAGAGGAGTTTGCAGGATCATTTCTTAAYCATTTGCATGTCTTGGGTATGTCTGGGAGATGACAGCAGCCCCTGACAGGAAGTCATCAGATAATTCAGCTGCTTTTCTGTCCGTGATAGAAATCTTAATGGGAAAATGGGAATGTGAGKTAAGAGACAAACTCTGCTGTCTTTAGATTTGTGGCATTATCTCAAATACACTCCTAAAAGACTTGGGCTGTGAGGGAGCTGAGTTATTTTAATGAGCTCCCTGATGGTGTTAATGAGCAAATGTTAATACCTGGTTCTCTTCTTTCATGAGCACRTGCTGTGGATGTACCTCAGTTTGTGAGAAGGCTTACACAGTCTCAACCCAGAGTTCTGCCACCAGCTCCAGGAGAAATCTGAAAGCTTTTAGTTATACGTGAGCATTCTGCAGAGCCTGGGGGATATCTGACATCTCTTGTATCATCAGCAGCTGTCCATTAGCAGGAAAGTGGTTTGACAAAGTACAGGGTATGAAGTTCCTGATTCTCTTCAGGAACATGTGACATCTATCTTAGCTGCATTTAATTTTTTATGACTGTGGATAAGGGTTCCTTCTGTCTTCTTAGAGATCCATGTTTAGAATGCATCTTGCTGAGCAGATACTTGAAAGTGARCTACATTAATTGTCAATTCACCCTAAGTATTCCCTTCAAGGTCTCTTCCCTCAGATTAGATACTACACAAAAAAAGCCCCTGTCATTACTATGTAAAATCAAACACTCAAGAATTAAGAAGAGGTCAAATTTAAAATTCTCTCTGAGGTTGTGTGGATGAGTATTATGCCATTCTGAAAATTCCTCCTGTTGTGTTTGTTTTTTAACCCCTGTGGAKTTACAGACAGGTTTCACCAGATTTTCATGAGAGGAACCAGTCACAAGTCCTTGACACCAAAGCTGTGCCAGSCATAATTCTGTATAAAATACAGAGATGTTGGTAGACTTTGGTACATTACCTGTGTTGGTGTGAATTGGGCCCTCTGGGATGTCACTCAAGACACAGAACTACAAATAACTAAGAGGCATATTTGGCATGAAAACAGGATAAAAAGCTGTTGATATTATATGGAAAATAAATCGTTGTCAGGCTTCTCCAATTCTACTAYTTTTTGTCTCCTGACTTTTGCAATSATGTTYGACTCTGTCTTTATTAGACAATGCTGCTGCAATTTAACCTTTTATTATTACAGTCTGCTCTCAAAGTAGATTATCAGAATTTGTTTGCTTAAGTGAATTGTGCTCTGAAACAAAAGCCTTTAACAGGAGCTGAGTGYTTGAGTCCACCCTCTGGAAGTGCTGTGCCACTTTCCTCTCCTGTAATTGGGCTGTCCATGGATTGTCAGACACAGRGAGAGTGAGCAAGGGATTAGTTATTAGTGGAAGATGATGACTCAAAGCGTTTCAGTGGCAGACAATGAAAGCTCTGTCTGTAATGGCAGTGGAATAAAGTTGCTTTTAARGCTCCGATCTGTTTCAAATATGAGGTTTGAAATGCTCCTTTGTGGTGCAGAAGCCCATTCAGAGAGAAGATTTCACACTCACAGGAGCTTTTAATCAGCTCAGTGTGGGTGCATTKCACATTAAAGAGGTTTAAAAGAGCACCTGTGAAACAACTGGTGACTTGTGTGTGGTTTATTTATCTTTATTATCCCGTGACTGTGTCTCGCTGTCCCTGTGTGCATGAGCTGTGGGCCCAAGGGCACTGTCACCTCACCTGGGACCTCCTAAACCCGGGCTCAAGGTGCTGAAATGCAGAAAAAACAGAGAAGTCTGTGAAATTGTTAACTTAGACYTTCATCTCTTGACTGTGGCCTTTTCATCTTTAAATGAGCGTTGCCTTTCCCTGAGAGCTCCAAGCACGGGTTGTGCTCCCTCTGTGCCTTCAAACTTCTCCCTCCCCTGTTACAATCCAATGCTTTACTCTGAGAAATCTTTTCATTTCCTCCAATTCCCCCCAGAAAACCCCACATAGGAGCAGCCTGGTTCCAGCTGGGGCCCCTCRGCTGCTCGGGAGCTCCTGGGCCTGGGGGAGCAGCGCCCGTGAGGGGATCCCGAGGTGATCCCGGGGTGATCCCTGCCGGCCCGGGGACACAAATCCTGAGGGGAAAAGGGAATGGCTGATGGGCACCGGTGTGTGCTGCTCCTTCCCGCTGGAATCCTCTGCAATACCAGGGAATTTCAGGCGAGGAAGCAGCAGAAGTGGCAGAGGTGAAGCAGAGAACAAAGACGCTGCCGTAAGATTTGTTTGTTTGTTTCTTTGTTTGTTTCCCCTCAAGAACGGAGTTTCACGTTAATTGCGAACAATCTGAGTGGGATCCCCGGCCCAGCCCGTTCTGCTGACAATGAGCAGCCTGGCAAATGTTTTCAGCTGGGGTACCTTGCTCTGAAGGCTGCGTGTGGCACAGCCGGGGATCCCTGGGTGATCCCTGCCGGCCCCGGGGACACAAATCCTGAGGGGAAAAGGGAGAGAGGGAAGGGATGGCTGATGGGCACCAGGGTGTGATGCCCCTTCCCGCTGGAATCCACTTCAAACCCAGGGAATTTCAGGCAAGGGAGCAGCAGAAGTGGCCCAGAGGAAGCAGAGCCCGGTGGAACAGGAACAAGGAGGCTGCCGTAAGATTTGTTTGTTTGTTTCTTTGTTTGTTTCCCCTCAAGAACGGAGTTTGGTGTTAATTGCGAACAAACCGAATGGGATCCCCGGCCCAGGCCGTTCTGCTGAGGGCAATGAGCAGCCTGGCAAATGTTTTCAGTTATCAGTTGATAATCCCAGTTTTCAGCTGGGGTAACTTGCTCTGAAGGCTGCGTGTGGCACAGCCGGGGATCCCTGGGTGATCCCTGCCGGCCCTGGGGACAGAAATCCTGAGGGGGAAAAGGGAGAGAGGGAAGGGAATGGCTGATGGGCACCGGTGTGCGCTGCCCCTTCCCGCTGGAATCCTCTGGAATAACAGGGAATTTCAGGCAAGGGAGCAGCAGAAGTGGCAGAGGTGAAGCAGAGAACAAGGAGGCTGCCGTAAGATTTGTTTGTTTGTTTCTTTGTTTGTTTCCCCTCAAGAACGGAGTTTGGTGTTAATTGCGAACAAACTGAGGGGAATCCCCCGGCCCAGCCCGTTCTGCTGAGCACAGTGAGCAGCCTGGCAAATGTTTTCAGCCCGGGTAACTCGCTCTGAAGGCTGCGTGTGGCACAGACGGGGCTCAGGACATCCTCAGGGAAACTTGGTTTTGATGTTACAGAATGCATTTTTATTTGTTTGTTTTGTCTGGGGTGATTTTGTCCTTTGGTGATGCTTTTCCCTCTGACCCCACTGGAGCACTNCACAAATCCTGAGGGGAAAAGGGAATGGCTGATGGGCACCGGTGTGTGCTGCCCCTTCCCACTGRAATCCTCTGGAATACCGGGGAATTTCAGGCGAGGAAGCAGCAGAAGTGGCACAGAGGAAGCAGAGCCCAGTGGAACAGGAACAAGGAGGCTGCCGTAAGGTTTGTTTGTTTGTTTCTTTGTTTGTTTCCCCTCAAGAATGGAGTTTCATGTTAATTGCGAACAATCTGAGTGGGATCCCCGGCCCAGGCCGTTCTGCTGAGGACAGTGAACAGCCTGGCAAATGCTTTCAGTTATCAGCTGATAACCCCAGTTATCAGCTGGGGTAACCTGCTCTGAAGGCTGCGTGTGGCACAGCCAGGGATCCCTGGGTGATCCCTGCCGGCCCCGGGGACACAAATCCTGAGGGAAAAGGGAATGGCTGGTGAGCACCGGTGTGTGCTGCCCCTTCCCGCTGGAATCTTCTGGAATAACAGGGAATTTCAGGCAAAGAAGCAGCAGAAGTGGCAGAGGTGAAGCAGAGAACAAAGAGGCTGCCGTAAGATTTGTTTGTTTATTTCTTTCTTTGTTTCCCCTCAAGAATGGAGTTTCATGTTAATTGCGAACAAACTGAGGGGAATCCCCGGCCCAGACCGTTCTGCTGAGCACAGTGAGAAGCCTGGCAAATGTTTTCAGCTGGGGTAACTCGCTATGAAGGCTGCGTGTGGCACAGCCGGGGATCCCTGGGTGATCCCTGCCGGCCCTGGGGACAGAAATCCTGAGGGGAGAGAGGGAAGGGATGGCTGATGGGCACCGCTGTGTGCTGCCCCTTCCCGCTGGAACCCTCTGGAATACCGGGGAATTTTAGGCAAAGAAGCAGCAGAAGTGGCAGAGGTGAAGCAGAGAACAAAGAGGCTGCCGTAAGATTTGTTTGTTTGTTTCTTTGTTTGTTTCCCCTCAAGAACGGAGTTTGGTGTTAATTGTGAACAAACTGAGTGGGATCCCCCGGCCCAGGCCGTTCTGCTGACAATGAGCAGCCTGGCAAATGTTTTCAGCTCGGGTAAATTGCTCTGAAGGCTGCGTGTGGCACAGCCAGGGCTCAGGACACCCTCAGGGAAACTTGGTAAGGGATGTTTTGGTGTTACAGAATGCATTTTTATTTGTTTGTTTGTTTTGTCTGGGGTGATTTTGTCCTTTGGTGATGCTTTTCCCTCTGACCCCACTGGAGCACTACATGTGGTTAATACACTCTTGGAAA
>CADDXX010000322.1:878379-976502 GCA_902810485.1 Alauda arvensis
CCTTTGTCACCTTGGTTGAGTCACTTTTCCTTTCTCCTTCTGATTTCCCTGCTACTCTTGTGCRTTTTTCTTCAAGGAAAAGCTTGAGCAGAGCTTGGCACAATGAGAGGCCCAATGCAGGATCTTTAAGTGTTCCTGCTGTATAAATAATGTGTTGCTCTTCAGCTGTGCTTATTTTCATCACTCAGGGGCTGGATGCACACAGAAAAGAAACTTTACCCCTTTTACCTTTAGCAGAATTGTTCCCATTTAATTTATCTGTGTTTGGCACTTTTGAGGTATTCTGCTTTTCCTGGAGCAGAATTGTTCCCATTTAATTTATCTGTGTTTGGCACTTTTGAGGTGTTCTGCTTTTCCTGGGGCAGAAGAAAACACAAACACACAGGTTAATCGCCTCAGCTGCAAAATTTTTCCTCTCTTTAACTGCAAATTTGGTTAACAATTCTATTCCTATTTTGCCTGAATCAATGGTAAGAACTGCACACTCAGAGCTGTGTGATTCACCCCTCTGTGTGTTTTTCAGAAGGAGCAGGGATAAATGCTCTCAGTGGAAGCAGTAGATTACAGAACATGAATCAGTGATAAAAATGTGCAAATGGACCTGACATCAGTGGTGTAGCTGAAATATTTTTTCCTGACTGCTCTTAGGGATTTGCAGTATCTGTYCCTGCCATCTTAAATAGGTAGCTGCTCATGAATCAAATAGTACAATTTCAGTCAAGGAGCAACCTGCCAGTGGGAGGAAGTGTATAAACATAAATTACATAATTATTATTCCACTTGCTTCTATGCTTCCATTTAATCACAAAACAGCAGAGGCYTGAAGATACAAAATAAACCTTAAAGGCATCATCATCTCAGACAACAGCAGCAACACACCAACATGTGCCCTGTAAAACAGAAAAGGGATTAGTAAAGGAGTGGCACTTCCTAATTTACTTTCCTCTTTTGTGATCATTAGGCAGTAACACTAAATTAGCTCACCATACTTGCTCACCAAGGCCAACAGTTCTKGAAGCAAAGCTGCAAAAAAAGAAAAAAAAACAACAATGTGGATGGTACCTCCTCTTATTAGAGGAGAAGAAAAACAGGAGATTTTATCTCTGTTTTCTTGGGGCACCTCTCTGATAGATGWAACCCTGTGCAGTGATGTCTGTCTGAGTTTGCAGAGAGCCTGCAGGAATAGACCTGAGGGGAAAAGTGCTTCGTCTTTTGGAACTGGTCAGTGTTGGGTTTTTTAGCTGTGAACTGTGCTCCTGTTTATGGAGGAAGAGCAGGAGTCATGCAGTGGATTCTTGTCATCAAGCAACAAAATCTCTTTTGTAGTCAGTCAATAATCAAAATACTATTAATTCTTCTTGCCTATGGATGGATATCTCTAATCTTTTCCCTTTTTGGGGTACATTTCAAATATTTAGCTGGCCTTGGAGGCACAGGAAGCAGAACCTTTAGTGAGGCCATAGATGTGTCTTTTGCAGTAGATTACAAGCACTGCACCTTGGACAGGAGACACTGGCCTGGAGAAGAGGATATTTTATGTGGGAAATAGTAAAGAAGGCTGTAAGGAGCTGAGAAAGCAGGCTCAGAAACAGAAAGAGCAGAGAGTTTAGAGCTGGCTGCAGCTGCAAATTAAGAAAAGCAGGAGAAGATACAAAAATACAGCAAGCAAGGACATTAAACAGTAATGTGAGTCTTAGGCTTGCCCATGATAAACATTGAGACGACAGAAAATGTGCTTGGAAAGATAGTAGAAAGTTTTAAGTTTAATAATGGAATATTGTGTATTGTTAATTGAAAACAAAACAAGTAAGCATTGTTTGAAACAGGTGTACTTGTGGTAATTGGCTAAAACAGTTGTCTGTAAGCTTTAGCAATGTGCTGTTGGTTGAGAAACTTTTAAAATGTCATGTGACAAAGAGATCTTGGGCTGCTGGCTGTTCCTAGCAAGACATGAGCAATGTTTTTAYTGTCTTAAACCTGGTATTGAGACTGATATTGCAGCAACAAAGCTCTGGCAGACATCTTCCAGCAGTSCCCTTCTCACAAATACCCACAACACGTTTTAGATTTAGATGTTTTAGATATTTAGTCATGGTACAGTGTGTTTGGGTTTTTGCTCTTCCAGCAGTGTTTTTTTTGGCTGTTCACTCATTTTCCCCTGGGCTGGACCATCCTGGTCTCTGTGACCTTGAGCCCCTCTGGTCCCTGGGGCAGCTCCAGGCTCAGCAGCAAAGTCACCTTTGTCCCTGCAGGAGCTGCCAGCCCTGATCCAGCCTGGTGAGGGGTGGGAATCACCAGGGATGGAGGCACAGCAGGGAAATGTGTGCATTTCTGGGTGAAGGTGGCCCTGCACTGCACAGCCAGGGCAAGGCTGGCTCAGGAGCTCCCTGCACCCCAGAAAACCAGCCAGGGATCTTATTTTTGTTCCTTTAATTCTGTGTACATCACAAACTAACGAGCCATAATGGGGAAAGCACTTTATCAATATCCTGTGTCAATGAGATGGAGATTAAGGGCAGCTGGGTTCCAGCACAAGCACAAAATGTTGGGCAGAGCATTCCTCTGCAATTTAATCCTTTAATCCAGGCAGTAAATAAATGTTTTTTGATCTGAAACACAATCACTTTGATTACAGCAGCCAGAGGGGCATATTTTTTATTCTGCTGTGTTATGTGGGTTAAATGGGAAGAAGGCTGATGGAGGTTTGGCAGATCAAGCCCTGTAAATGTGCTGTCTTCCTGTTATTTAGAYAAATTAATCTGTGGGTGAGGGACCTGTAATTAGCAGAACAGACCAAGGCTCAGTTTCTTCTCACCCATCTCTCAAGTGTGATAATTATTCTCCCAGAAGAGTTTTGTTTTCAGAAATTTTGCTTTCAGAAAASAATATAAGTGTTATTCTTTTTTAACCATCTTCAAATGAAAATAATTTTGATTTAAAAAAAATTTCAGTGCATTTTATATGGAAAATTTTACCTTCAAAGTTTAAAAATAGTAAAATATGAAATGTTATGGAGCATATTATTCCCACTTATTTTTCTTTAAAGAGAAAAAAAAAAAGAAAATGTGGATCCAATTTTATTTTGAAGCCAATAATTAATTATATTTTGGGTTTTGAATGATCAATCCCTTGTGGTGTCTCAAACAGATACTTTTTAAGTGTAGAGCTTAAATTTTTGTGAAAGAACTGTAATTTTCTTTATTTACCTGCTGCCCACCACAATGAGGTGTTTATTCATCTGAGCTGTCCCAAAGTAAACAGTTAAGTGATGAGGCATTTTCCTCAGAAACCCAGAGGGGCTTTTTAGTACAATTTTTTTTTTTAATGCAATATTTTAAGCCTGATTTTTCCATCCCAGGAGCTATAAATCATACCTGCTTACAGATATGTATGGAATTCTGTGCACTAATGATTTGAAAGTGCTATCACAGGAAAAACAATGGTGTAGCACAACAGTTGACTCCCCCAGGAAATTGCAGAGCTATCTCCGTGCTCAGGAGGTTTAAAACTGTCAGTGCTTGGTAAAGATGAGTAATAGCAATCCTAGGTGTTCTCAGCCTTGAGTTTTAAAATTGTTTTCAACTCTCAATGCAAATGTCCCTTTCAAGGTGAAAAATGTCACACCAGAAAGGCTGAGAAGTTTCCAGGCAATTACACTGGTGAATAAGTGTCTATGGGTTCTTGATAACTTCAAAATAAGCTCTTTTAAAATAAATAATAATAGTGAAAAAGACAAGAGGSCCCTTGTAATTTATACAGGGATTGACTGGAGAAAATAAAGCATGGAGTAAATCTGTAAGGCAATTCACTGATTGCTGAAGTCCAGGGATGGTTTGTTCAGCTCTGCACTGAGGCTGTCCCCACAGAGCAGCTCCACAGGGGCATTTTTGTGTGATGGCATGATCCAGCCTCAGCCCCAGATTCCATTTTCCATTGGAAACCAATATTAATAGGCAGCAGCCCATCCACAGTTTATCTCTTGTTAATTTGACAGAATACATAAGCAGCAAAAATTCACTTTTCTCTCACCTACAGCTCTCTCTGATGTGGAGAACATGAAGTCTTCCACAATAATTATTGTTTTTCATGTTCATATTATAATATAACATATTATCCGTGTTCATAAGAACCTGGCTAACATTTCAACAGGTGCAAAAAGCCTCCTTTTGCCTTTTCCTGGCAATTTTAGGAGGTTTAAAGACAGGGACACAGGAGGAGTTGTTGTCACTGCTGTAGTTGCAACTGGGCAAAGGAAGGTTAATATTTCAGAGGACAGGGAGGRGTTTGTTTAATGTGTGTTGTGATTCTCATAATTTCCTGTTGACACATGAGGGTTGGCTGCTGGGCACCCAAATGGCAGCACATTCATGTTTGACATAGCTGAGATTGAATAGCTGAGTTGTCCCTGTGAAGAAAACAAGAATCTTTRTATGTCAGGAAACAAAAATGCTTCCTCAAAACGATTGTTTGTAGGCACTTTGAAAAATGACTTTTTAATCCCTGTTTGGCAAATTCCCTTCTGCAAARGAGAATTTTTATTACTTAGGAATTTATTGTTATTTAATGTGAATTTGAATTTTAAATAACCCATTTCCAAAGAAATATCTACAGTTGATTGCAGTTCTTTCTCCCATCATTATCCTTTAGGGGAACAGTACATAGTGCATGGAGAAACCTGGAGGCCCTCTCAGTAAACTCCATCATATCTACAAGGAATTTAGATATTTTACAAATGGCAGAAATGAATCTGGGTGTCATTTGGTGTCAGGCATAGATTTGTAGTTTAAGTGGAAAGAGCAGATTTTTCTTTTAACATTGTGACTCTGAAGCATATTTGGTGAAAGAGCTGAAAATACAAATTCAAAGCAACTTTTCTTTAGGCAGAAAGGAACAAAGAASGATTAAAGCAGGTAAAGGAAGTACATAAATGGATAACTGGGGGAAAGAATAATGTGAATCATRTACTACAGACTACTTTCAAAGATAGGAGCCTCTACAACTTTTTTTTTTATCCAGTGCTTTATGGCTGTAATCTGGGAAATTGCTCACACACGTATAACATGGAAGCAATTCCATTGCTTTCAGTGAGTTAGGAACAAATGGGGCAGCCAYATGTGATTATGTTTCCCAGCTTAGAGCTATCAGCCTCTCCTTTGTGCCTGCTCAAAGCATCCMGTGAAGTCAGTGGGAATTTGGGCCAGTTGGAGATTTCATCTGGAGTTCATTTGGAGCCGCCTCACAGCAGAGCTTGTGTTTCCTCTCAGGATGGAACTCACAAGAAAAGAAAAATCAGGCGTCATTTCACGCTTTCAAGTGGCCTTTTCAGGACAAAACACATCCTGATTGCTGCTCRGGAGGGAAACCTCAGGCACAGCACTGCTTCCCCTGCAGGGATTCACCCTCCCGGCTCTGTGAAGTGCAGGGCTCAGCCGGAGCTGGGAGAGTATGGCCAGGAAAGCCTCGTGCTCATGGCAGTGCTGAGGGCTCAATCTCTTCTGGAAAGCTGAAATTTGGGCTTCTTGGCCACGTGGGCAGTGCCGTGAACGGGCTGATGCCAGTTTAGAAACTTCTTGTCCTGTATCCTCCCCATCTGGGGTGGGCACACCTGTGTTTAAATAAACTGGCCACCTTCCACTCTTTTCCAAACCTGGCTTGGGAAGGACAAGCCCTGGGTAAGCTTTGAAACCATGGGCCAAATATGGCCACTTGCTAAATTATTTGTGTTACAGCTGAAAGAAGTAAAGATAACAGTGTCTGGGTGTCACTGCTCTAGTCCTGAAAATGGTAACTGTGATTTCAGCTACAACTCTTRCCTTCCAATATCAATAGTGTGTATAAAGCTGCAAGCTGTTTTCTAWTATAACTTACCAACAGAGTAATATTTGTCTTTTTCTCATAAGTGTCTCCTGTTTGCCTGTGAGGGAAAAAAAAAAGARTTTAAAAGTACTTTTCCTAAAGGAATAATTTTCCAGGATATATCCACACACACTTGAAAAGCAGCACCTATCATGAAAACATCATTCCTTGCCTACCAATTAAGTAGAGTCACTGAGTTGAAAGCCCACTGCCCCCTCCTACCATGAGCAGATCAACACCACTGCATTGATACGGACCTATTCAGATTTTTATCAGTTTCAGCTCCGTGTAACCATTTCATTATAATTGACCTGGGTTTGTTTTCACCTGTCTCCCTCATTAAAATGTATAGCACCTGGGCTAATGGATTTTGTTTCTATCAAGATCTAATGAGGACTGGCATATCTGCATATTCTCTGAGTGCACCAAGAGCAGAGRCAAATACTCCATTTTATTACCATCTGACAGAGACATAATGATTGCTGAGAAACTSATTACCATCATGTTATGCAATGATTTAACTGGAAAACCTTGCTGTGCTGCAGCCTGGCAGTGGCAGAGCTCCTGGAAATGTTTGTGTTTGGATGGTGGGAGCTGAGCTGGGTCCCTTCACCCCAGTGTGCTGCACACAGTGTGTTTGCTTTGCAGGTTTCTGACTGACTCTGAGCSTGTTTCCTTCGTGGGTAATTAAGGGATATCACTGAAAGATGGTGAGAAAAGCACACGGGATGGACATGCAGGTAAGTGAAGGAAGTTGGGACAAGAGGGAGAACTAAATGCTTTTCCTTCTCTCTCAGTCCCCCCTCATTTGCACACTTTGTTTTTTAGGTGATGCACCCTGGCTCCTCCTCTTTTCAGAGACTTCCAGCAGCTCTTGGTCAACTTCCCTGCAGCTCTGCAGAACGCAGACAGGTACTTAGAGATAAAAAGGTTTTCAGCTGCAATTTGTGTCTTTTCTCTCCGTACAACTTTCCTCTTCCAAACGGTGCTGCTGAGCTGATTCCTTCAGAGCWCAGTTTAGTGCAGGAGACCGTGACAGAAAATGTCACCGAGCACAGTTTATCATCTGAACACAAAACCCCTCAGTAATGCAAAACAGCACGGTTCAGCTGGCAAGTGCTGGCTGCAGTCACTCTGCTGCCATGCCAGACAGGGCACAGGGGGGTGGGCTGATAATTTGTCTCTGTCACCTGAGATAGGAGGTCCTTAAGTGTTCTAAATATCTATATAATAGTCAAGAAGCTTCTAGTCAAGTTCTAACCCCTTCCTGTTTGACAAATTCACCTCAAGGTTTAGCATTTCACTGGATGTGAAGGGGTGGGAGCAACGTTCCCATTTCTCCTTCCAATGAGCAGAATTCACAATGTTGAACTATGTTAAAGGGTTCATTCTTTCATACATGTGTCTATAGAGAAATGCACAGTTTTAACAGGGGGATAGTAAGAGAGTTTGGGTGTTTTGTAAACTTTTTCAAGTTCAGAAATTGTGTTAACATTTCAAAAGCTGAGCAGCACTAACCAAATGTCAGGCTGGACACATGTTTGGGATGGYTGTGTCATTTTATATCACTGGACAGCTACTTCAGCTATTTGGATCCCTCTGAAAACGATTTGTTCTCTTAGGTAAGTTCAGTTACTAAAGAAACAGTGTGTTCAAACAACACAAATGTGATTTATTTGGTAGGTGAGAGCAGGAGTGATTTAGAAATCTAGAAATCTAACTTTAGCCATTTGATTTCAGTAAATTCAATGGATTTGATTTCAGTAAATTCAATGGATTTCAGTACTGTAAATTCAACAGATTAGTCCTTGTATTCAGTAAGAAAAATGCCAGGGATGATTAATAAACCTGTTTCTATCTAAACAGCAACTTTGACAATGAGAACTTTGCAATACTAAAGTCTATAAAGTCAATTCAATCCTGAGCTTGTTTRCCTGGTTTTTAGTATTTAGAAAGGAGGAGAATGGGCAAGTTTCTTCTACTGTTTATGTACATTGGTGAGCAAGATAAGAGGTTCAAATGCCTGCTGAAAAAGGTGATGTGAAACTGATAAAACAGGCCATGCATACCTAAAAATAAATGGGAAGCTTTCTCCATATTCAGTGTTTGATCATGTAAATAATTTAGCTGTGTTACAGCATGGGATTGTGAACACAGGATTGCACCTGGGAGCTCTGCTGTGGGTTTATGGAGCAGATTTCCCAGCTGGAAAATGAACCATATGCCAAACCCAGGGAAGGAGGTAAACCTTACACAGACCCAACAGATTCMCTCTKMATTMAGATCAGATGGTGCCTACCMCTAATCAGGATACCCAGGCAGTCTGTTCACAGTTACCTTGATCYTGGGTGTGAAGTTGTTGTATCAGCAAATTTCTCCAATCCCCTGAAATYAGTGGAGTTKCACTGATGTGGATGAATGTTCAACRKGACCCTTTGTGTTGGGAGARCACACAGAGCAGCAGGGAAGAGCTGTGTGATAGAACTGGTTCCTAGAGTGCAAAAAAGAGAGAGATCCCTTAATTTCTCCACCTCCTTGCTGTTTCCATCCAACTCCTTGCTCTTCACCATGCATTCAGACTCCAGAATGCACAAAAGCTTTTCAGTCTGTTGGAAAAGCCTCATTTGCTCTGGAAAACTTTACAGATCATGTTACAAAAATGGTGATTTTTCCATTCCTTGGTGCTCTACAGATGCCATCAGTCCTCAGCTGCTAAATTTTATTTTCTACACACATTTCAGTCATCCCCAACTGACTCCTTTTTAAAGTAGCCCCAAAATCATTCAGCAATATTGTGTCAGCTCCACAAAAGCTGGGACTCTTCTCACCCAGTGAGCACCACCAGGCTGGGATTTCCTTATCACTGACACAAGCAAAGAAATATTTCTTTTGTAATGCAGCTTATGAGGGAAAGTTTAAAATACACTCCTCTGGAAGWGTCTGTAGATATGAGTTACTAGCCAGCTTTGGCATTGAGGCTGTGGAAAGCACTTTTTTTCCCCCTGTAGCTTCATCTGCATTTTGGGGAAGGCAATGACTCCACCCATGTCTTATATCCAGGATTATGGAGTGTGTAAGAAAGTGCCACAGCAATTTTTGAGTTTTTGAGAAGGAAAACACAGGCTTTTTTTTGTACACAGGATTATTTCCAACAAATTGGAGGATTGCTGGCCCAGCATACAAATTTGGAGCTCCAATGCTTCCCCACCTTGCATTGTTCTTGCACACAGAATCCCCTGTTGATTGCATTGGCTGGATGGAAATGAGGTCACTGCACAGTGAGGCATTGAGCTCATTACTGGGGTGATAAAGGATTGTTTTCCTTAGGTAAGTACAAGGATGTTGGGAGCTAAAAYACACCGTGTGTTTGTTTTGGGTAAACATCTTGCTGTAATTCAATTTATGAGAGGGATCTTTCTCCTAAAAGCATTGGACATGTCTGCATACAAATAAGCGATTATGTTCTTCAGCTCTACATGCTGGAGAGCCTGAAAACAGGAGATTTAAGTCCAGGAGAARTATTTTTACTGTGTAATTATGAAATAAAAAAGACAGCACCCAAAATTACAATCAGGATGCTGATTTTGGAAACCTCCTTTCTTTGAAACAAGAGCTRTGTTCATTCTTGTGTTTCTTGGGTTGGAAGACTAGTATGTTTTAATGTAAAACATAGATAAAATATATGATAGAGAAATCCAGTGAAAATACCTATAGCTGTGCAAACTTCAGGAGGGTGAGAATGTTGTTTCCTCAGGACAGGTTTGTGTCTGCAATGTACCAAAAGGGGTCTGTTGATTTTTTTTTTTTTTTGTGGTTGTTTTGTTTTGGTTTGGTTTTTTTCTCCCTGAAATGTGAACAAAGTAGGAAGTTACTCTGTAGTGAACAATATTTGGTGTGGCAATGGGATATGGAAGAAGCCAGTTTGTGGTTATCCTGTAAGAATAAATTCTGAGGGAAATCCTTTTACATCTGTAAGCATTCAATCCTCATTCCAGAGTTTGGTGATTTTTTCCACTATTAGACACAGTTTAACATGAATTCTTACCACAGGGGCTGTGTTTGCACAGCTCAGAGAAGCTCTGGCATCAGGTCTTTTACTCCAGATCAGTTTTAGGATAACTCTCTTCACTGAAAGGATGTTCAGGCACTGAAATAGGATGCCCAGGGAAGTGGTGGAATCATGTGGATGTGGCACCTGGGGCTTGCTCCTCCCAGGAGGTTTATTTTACCCTCTGACTCTGTAGCAGCACTGAAAATTYAGATTTTGAGCTGTTTCATGATATCCATGGCTGTTCTGTCTCTGGTTTTGGATTTGGGAGGAAGGAGGAAGATGTTGTCAGGCCACCTCAGCTCYCTGCCTTTAGCTGGACGTGTTTCTGCTGCCCTGTGGATGCTGAAACACCTCCCAGGGCTTGGATCCTGCCAGCTAGAGGAGCCTGGGGGCACTGGGGCAGCCTGGGGGCACTGGGACATCAGTGCCCCACCAGCTGGGGCTGCAAGGGGCTCCTGGGTTTGTCTGGTTCTGCTTCCTGCAGGGCTCAGTCTCTGAGGGCACTCTCCCCTCCTCMTGCAGGGCTACCTTTTACTCAGCCTCACCAGCAAAGTCACTGCAACTCAGTTTTAATTGGCCAATTTTTTAAAAGCTGCCACAGTCTTTAGGCTCCTAATGACTCCTAAAACATGAAATGAATTCCTAGTCACTGAGGCCGAAACAAAAACAAAAAAAAGGAGCTCAGTGCTCTCTCCACTGTGTTTTTCTTGCCTTTTCATGGGTGAATTATTACAAAGGAAGCTATGTATCCCTGGAGACATTCATTACWGTAATGATAACTGGAAAGGGCTTCCTGTTGAGGAAGTAATAAGTGTATCCTGGTTTGAATGAACTCCAAGAGAGAAAACTCTGTCCTTCTGCCTGTCCCAGCGTGGTGCCCCTCCACAGGGGATGATTTCCATGTGGGGCACAAGGGAGAAGCTGCTTCTCACAGCACCCATCCCTGGCTGTRTTTGGGACCCCAAATGGGAACCCAAATGGGAGGTAAATAGAGCTGGGAAATAAATTTACCTCCCTCTAGGTCCCATCTGCTGTCCCCTCCCGTGAAGGAGCCCTGCTGGTGACAGGGTGGGCACAGCAGCAGTGGGGAAGGGAAATGAGATGTTWTCAGCTTGCTTTGGGGCTGCTGTGGGAGGAGAGTGGCTCTCAAGGGAGAGCTCTGTGAGTTGGAGAGGCAGAAATTCCACAGCAGCAGCCACTCCAGTGCTTTTCTACATTCAGGAGCATTTTAGAGGGAAACCTCAGAGGGTTCCTCTTCTTTTTCCTAAGCCTCCACAGCCTGGCTCTCATTGCTCTGGAGCTGCTGCCAAGGCTGTAAATGGGGAGTGCTGGTGGGCAAGGCAGGAAGGATAACCATGGGAAAAGAGTTKGAGTGAAATCATCTTCCTTTCTATGCACATCTGCTTCTGTGGACCTTTTGGACAGTTTGGGTCATTTACTGAGGAGTATTTGCCCAGGGCTCTATTGGGGTATTTAGGTTTTGTTTAAAGTGAGCTGGGGAAATGGATCAGTTCCAGCAGGGAGAGCAGAGAACCATGCAGAGTGTATGGCTGATTGRAAAAAAAAATTAAAACAATTAAAGGAAATCACTGACCTTGGATTAAATGTTGCTGTCAGCTGCTCAGAGCATGGGGCTTTGCTTAGCTGTGGGGTGATTATGCAGATCAAATGCACAACCAACCAGAAAATAGAAATTCAGATTTGTAAAAAATCTAGAATTGTGCAACAGCACCACAACATCATCTCTGCACCCAGGGTGGCTGGGGCAGGGCTCCCTCAGTCTGTATCAATAAGCTACACACACAGAAGCCAATCAAAATTCTCCTTAGTTCAAAATCCTTTTATTCTAGATAAAAAATTTCATGGTTAATCATTATCATCTTGTTCCCTTGCTAGGTAATTAGTATTGCATTGTTGCTTTGTGCCTTTCTCTATGTTCCCTTCATGTTAGAGAAGTTTAATTGACATTAAAAGAAGAGGAAATTAAAGGGATTTTAATCAGTTGGTCTGTCCTATCTGTTTAAAAAAAAAGAAGAGCTGGAGTAATAGAAAAATAGGCTGGTGTSTGTGCTCTCTTATCATCCATTTTGCTGTTCATTACTGAATTGATGAGAATGTCTGCTTTGCATATTTAATCACAGMACTGCTTAAAATACAGTGGGGTTTCTTCCTGTTAGTGCCTCTCTAGGCAACACCCCACGTGTCAACAGGCTTCAGTCTAACTTTTGTCTCAACTTTTTTCAGTTTTCACTCAGAAACCAACACTGTGAGGTGAAAAATGGGCACTTACTGTAGTTTTCTCAGAAGATTCTTTGATACCTAGAGTAAGATTTCATCTCATGCAGAGCTAAGTMAGAAAATAATGTTCTCTATAAGAACTCTTCAAAACTGTAGTTTAACAAAAGGGTTTGCTTGAAGCTGTTTACTTAGAGATTTTCTGAATCAGGGCTTTGGTGCATTAAGCTTCCAGAATCTATAAATGCCCAATGTCTGAGTTATAAAATGATTAGTAATGAAGGCAGCAAGTGAGTAGTACAGGTCACAAAAAAGAATATTTAGACTATATTAAATATTCAAATCCTGAGAAATTATGAAAACACTTAAATAAGTTTTTTTTTTGTGATTTGCTGTCCAAATATGACACCTGAACTGTTCTGCTTCTGCTGAAATGAACACAGACTTCTTTTCTTTGATATTAATAAACAATGGATTGATTCCTCTGCCTACATGTTAGTAATTATGAGAGTAATTGTGTGTGACTGTAATTACTCCTGTGCTTAATTTTCRTCCTGGTTAAAGGCAGAAGGAAGTTATCAAATAAAAAATGGAAGTGGTTTGTTCCCAGATATGGAATCATGTTCTTGCACAAAGAAATTGGCTGACAGACTAGATGAAATGCAGATCTCTTCTGGGAGGCCTTTAGCTATTGTGTGCCTAAAAGAAAATATATTTACAATMAAATATATGTTCCTCTCAGATTTTRTTTTRGGTGTCTTTTGGAGAAGGTGTCTTTGTCTCTTAGGGAGACATCACCTCCATGAAAACCACAAACCCTTGGGAACATGTGTTCCTTCATGTTACAAGAAAATCTTGTAAGRGGTAAGGACAGGGGTAATGTGATTTTCCTAGGAGTGGGATGGTGCTTTCTCTGTAACAGTGGCCACTTCCTCACTGAAAGAGAAGATGTATTTCTGAAATGTTTGATTAGGAGGTCCTTAGACTGATTTAATTTCTGCATCTCCTTATAAATAACTGCCTAGGTGATGGAAAGCATGGAGGTAATTTAAATACGATTTCTTTGTCTTATGGTCACACTGCTGCAGTGGTGAGGATGTTGTCTAAGCTGCCATGAAACCAGCTTTATGGATCTGGAGAGGCACAGTGCCAGCAGTTACAGGTTAAAAAACCCTTCATTTTAAATTCAGTAAGACCAGCACTGGAACACAATTCCTGAAGCTGTTTCCTGATCCCTCTCTTTTGAGTGACTTCAGTCTCCCAGAGGAACACAGACACCACGATTAGCAAGGGACAAAGAGACAGCTGTGCTGCTTTTCAGCAAGTGGGCAAATAGAATAACCTGGAAAGGAGAGCTGAGGAAAAAGGAGGCTCAAACCCAAGACCTTTGGTTAACCAACCMTCTCCATCCATTATATTTCTGTATAAAGTTCCTAGCAATGGCATTGGAGGACATTACACATCTCCAGTCTCCTCTTTCCCTGCCTTGTTTCTGCCCTCGAGAAGCTGAAAGCTTTGCCACAAATTGACAGAAGTCCCAATGGTTTCACAGCAATCAGCAGTTTCCTGCAGGCTTTGCAGTTTGTCCTGATGTGCAGCCTGGAATGATGAGCAATTCCCTCTGCACCAAGGGCTGGGTCCACGGTCACTGCCCAAGTGCTCTGAGAAAATCAGGGATGTCTCTTGTTGGACCTCTGGTGGGACTTCCCTGTGCAGAGGTTTGCTCCCTGAAGCTCTGCTCTTTTAATCTGAACTKCTCTTTTATTTATTCTGGGCTGGGAGCCTTATAATAAAGGCCCTGCATGTCAAATTATTTTAATTATCAGACCTATAGGAAGCCATTAAGGATGCTGTGCTGAAGCACYGTCACTGCATGGCAACAGCTCCATCTGGGAATTGCACTCCTGCAAGCCCAGGTTTCTGCAGTTTCTGGCAGTGCTGGTGTGCTCAGGTGGCCTTTGGCAGGGCATGAGGCTGTGGGTATCATATATATTTATTATATAAATAATAAATGTGATTATTTATTGCCACCGGGATGCTCYGTGCGTGCCACGAGGGGGAGGCAGATGCTGCTGCATCACGCCGGGGGATGCTCACGGGAGATGCAGC
This sequence comes from Alauda arvensis, assembly GCA_902810485.1. Taxonomy (NCBI): domain Eukaryota; kingdom Metazoa; phylum Chordata; class Aves; order Passeriformes; family Alaudidae; genus Alauda; species Alauda arvensis. The sequence goes on from CADDXX010000322.1 coordinate 892,631, forward strand.
CCGAGGGACAGGTGAGGGCAGGGAGGCAGAACGGCCCTGGGAGGGGCTGCTGACACCTCGCTGTCCTCTGCAGGTCAGAGTCAATGTGTTTTCTAACATGCTGTGTCACTGTGTCACCTATTCCACAGATGGACAGCCTGCCCTCCAAATCTCCCCTGGGAGCTGACGGAGCTCACGGAGAGGACAAAGCACTGGGTGCCTGCCTCTGCCCCAGCGTGCTCTTTAAAGGTTTTTTCCTCATCTTGCCCCCACACTCCCTTGCTGGACGATGGCTGTGTTGTCACAGAATTGTTGCATTGTGTGCTGCTCTGCTGCTCCCCAATGCCCACAGGAAGCCTTTTGCAGTCCTGCTGTTTCAGGTGCCACAGGTAATTTTTCAGCTCCCCCCCATGTGGGAACACGCCCTGGGAACTCGCTCAGAAGTTTTGCTGTGCTTGCTTAGAGAGCTGTGACCTTTCTTTGGAAATGCRAGTGTTGCCCTTGGTTTTCAGCAAAGAAAAGATGAGCACGTATTTACAACTTCACATAATTATATTTTATGATAACCTGATGCTAATGTGAACACCAAATTGAACATAAGAATCTAATTGTGTACTTCCTGTTGAATAATGCAAGGCAGTGGCAGTCATTAGTCTTGTACTGTCTGAGAATGCAAGGCTCTCCCCTTTCTGGAAAGCACAGAAGCAGACAAAGAAACAAAACCTTCTCACGAGGTTGTCATTGTTCCTTTCTCTCAAATCRGTGTCTCAGATTGCCAGCACGGAGCACTCCCTGGTGCCTGGATGCTCAAAGAAAGGGTGTAAAACATGTTGCACCAGCTACCAAGCCGTKCTGGCTTCTTTGAAACCAGTGGCTGCACTGAATGTCCCTCTGGTTTTGAACTGCTGACCTTGGCCTGACACTCTGTGCATGCTGCTGGCCTCAGCCAGTCCCCCAGGGCTCTGCTAACGTGGCAAAGTGGAAGGATAGGAAAGAAATGAAAAAWTTTATGTTGAGTCTGAAGGACAGGGGGAGTGAAAAGCAGCAAATGGACCAGCACTCTTGGCAGCACCAGCTGCTTCCAGGTAACACTTTYATAGCATTCTGCCAAGTGTCAGGGGTCAAATACCTCCAGGTTCACTTGCAGGTTCAAGTTTGGGACTTGGTGTGAGGTCTTGATTTCCAAATCTCTTTTCAGTAAGGAACTTTCCTCGTGGAGAGGGTAGGAAGAAAAAGAGGAATTTTGTTTGAAGCAGAGAACAAGGCAAACGAACCTGCAGACCTAGCTCATTAATGAAATTTGGAAGTGGGCTGCAATGTTTTGACAAGGCTGTCRGAACTATTGTTTTCAAACAACTGACCCAAGGTGTGGTAACTCAGTGTTTCTGCAAATCCAGGCTTTAGCATGGAGCTGTTCATCAGTTTAGCAAACTGAAATGTAACTGTAAAACAACAAGAGAAACATGGAGTGAAATAACAGACCAAAGTTTTCTTGATTTGTGCCTCACCCTTCCTTTCTGTGTCCCTGGTGTTCAGGGGGCAAGGGAGGAGAGCAGAGGGGATCTTCCTCCTAATATAAACTCCCAGCCAGAGACAGTTTTCCTCTCCAGCAGGTAGATACCTGGGAGAGGGATTAAAAGAGCCCTGAAGGTTTTCCTTATCCCCACTGGGTCATGTATTTAGTGCTGGCACTGGGAAGAGTGGCAGGATTTAATTCATGGCCTGTTTCCTTTGTCTGTCCCGTGGCAATCACATCCCATTTACAAACAACTCTTAGACTGTAACGTTCACCCTGGTGGAATCCAGGCTTGCACTGTGATGGATCCAGGCAGCATCATGGACCTAGATATCCTTCCTGTGTGTCCTAGGCTGTAATGTGAGATGTGCCCAAAGTCTGTGTTCCATCACCATCCCCAGGAGCTGCTGGACCCAGCTGGGGCAGTTTTTTCCTGCCCCTGGACTATCTCCTGTTAATGGCCCATCAATGCCCTGCCCAGGCTCACAGGTGATTCCCTGATCTCTGTTAATAAGCCATCAATGCCCTGCCCAGGCTCACAGGTGATTCCCATCTGAGTTAATTGGCTCTGCTTAATGGGCAATCAAGGACCCATTGTTCGAGGCCCCCCCCAGGGGGAGGAGCTAATCATTCCCACCTGGGTGCAATTTGGGGTTTGGGGCAGCACGAGCTCCTATTGGCTGGATTCCCAGAGGGGGGCGGAGCCAATCATTCCCACCTGGATGTAATTTGGGCTTTGGGCCAGCGCGAGCCCTTAGTGCCCTCAGGATTCCCAGAGGAGAGGAGCTGCCAGAACTTTCCATGAGATCACTGCTTCAACAATTCCACTTCATCTGGACTGCTGCTACCACCCTCAGGAACAGGTAGGATTCTGACTCTGTCAAGGGTCTTTTTTTCTTTTTTTACTGTGGCATTTATTTTATAATTTTCCTATTCGATTGTATTTCTGATTTAAGAGTATCTCACTGGTTTTGCCCTCAAAGTAGTGTGCTGTGTTGCAGTGCAGGTCCATAGATGGGACAAGCCAGCAATGCACAGCCCTGGGTAGATAAAAGCCATAAAGGGGGAAGGAGTGACTGTGACACACAGCTAAAAGTTCAGAGAGTGTCTCGATGCCTTTTGATTTGCACTGGGAGCACCAGCTGCCAATGCACAGCGGAGGCAGCTCTGACTCACCATTGTTGCTGGCACTCTCAGTATTTGCAATCACCATTGGGCTAATTGTTATGRGAAGTGCCACTCCGCTTCACACATCTGATGCGTGTTGATTGTGGCTGCGTAACAGAACAGTTTGTAACATTCTGCTTCTTGTCTGCATGAAAGGGATGTTGCTTTCTTTTCACTCTTGTGACAATTGAGAAATTAAAAGCTGTCTCAGCTGGGGCTGTGCATGATCTAAGCCGTGTGCCTGTCTTCCTCTGTCATGGAGCTCCCTTTATTCCTCTGGGGAAGCTGTGCRAGGCTTTGCTTGTGTGAACAAGCACGGGTTATTGTGCCTTCAGGTTGCAAGGGGGAATTTCTAAGAATTCAGAATGTGTGTATAATTTTCTGGGCTCTGGAAGTGCAAACCATTGCTCCTGAAGTCAGCCTAATGTGATTTGAGGTGGATATGGGTATGGCAGGAGTGCCCTGACTGGAATCACCTGGGCAGACTGGCCTCTGCTGTAATCACCAGTGATGGGCTGAGGCCAAGCTGTCCTTCTGGGGCTCAGCCTTGGGAGAATAAGAAGGATGTTCCTGGCTAATTTGCAAACCTGGTTTTGTAAATGTGTCTCTGAGACGTGAGCACACGAAAGATGAAAGTGGCACAGGGTGTGGTTGCTTTTTCCTTGAGCTGGAGGTCGATGATTTGCTGTTCAGCCTTATGCAGGGTATGAGTGGTCTGGGAAAGTTCCTTACGTTTTCCATTTCCCTTCAAGCTCCTTCTAGACCTGAATAAATCCTAAATTTAAGCCTGTTTGGCACTGCCAAGTGCATTTCTTAGGCGTAAGTCAGGTGGGTTATGCTTGGGGCTCTGGCATTGCTGGTATGCAATTGCTTTATCTCTTGTGAGTTACTGCCTGGCTCTGCTGGGATTTTTCCTTCCTGACTTTGGTCAAATGATTGTATTTAATAAAGCTTGTGAGTATTATGAAGATAACCACCATTACAAGCTTTTCTTATGTCTGTAGACTGCCTAAAGCATGGTCAGTAAGGTTTTTAAGTGGCAAAACCAAGTATCTCAKTGTTCCCAGGGTTGTATTTCTGTCTGTGCTGTGTGCAGGCTGCAAGGTGAGGGAGGGTTTTTTCCTCTGGGGCTGTTTCACACTGAACTTACCTTTCCCACTCTCTGGTATAAATGTGTTTTTTTTATGGGTTTGTATCTCCTCTGAGACGCTAACTCCCTCTTTTGGCAATTTATCTCTCCTTTTTTGGTCTTTCTTTTTTTTTCTCCTAACCTGTACAAGAACGATTTTGCCTTGCTCARTGTCAGATCCCTTAAGAGGAACATTTTAACTATGGTTATTTGAGGGTTTTAAAGCAGCAATTCTGAGGCATATTTAGAAAGAATATCATTTTCCTACCAAGAGAAGGAAGCAATGCCTGTAATTTTTTGTCAGCTTGCTGAACYCTCTGCCTTTCCCAGGTTGAGTCTGCTTGTGCCCTTGTCTCATTTTTGGTGTTTTTTTTTGCATGGCACCGGGGTGGTTCCCACTTCTGGAGGGAATTGCCTCAAGGTTGTGCAGGGCATGGATAACAAGAAATGGCCAAGTGGCCACTGAACTTCATAACTCTAGCACATACTTAAATACTCCTGTGAATGTAGATTTTAATTGTTTAAAACCACGTCTCTTTGAAAGATCCTGTTAAACTTAGCTCATTTGCTGAGAGAGGTGCTAAGGGATGCTCTGATGCCTGTGGAAGTTGTACAAATACAAATCTGCCCTCTCAACAAAGTGAAACCCACACGTGACAAATAGAATGTGTGTTTCAAAACAAAGCAAAAAGTACTGCCAGAAAGCCCAGTGGCAGATTTAGCAGTTGTGTGAGAGGGAAAAATTGTGGAAGAGAATGGATCTGATGGACAACATCACGACCTGTTTTCTGGGAAATGGCTTGAAATGGAATGCAACAGCATTTTCTAATCTTTCAAGAGCAGGGAAAAGGCTTTCAGCATTGCTTGTAGCATTATGTGTTGTGGCTTAGCTTTGTACTGAAATGCCAATAATTTAATGTTTAGCTGAGAGTAAATGTCTTTGGAAGCAAGAGGGTGTGAGAGTGGCAGCCTGCAGTCTGGAAGGACTGGAGTTTTAGGGCCTTATTTTTGTGTGTTTTCTGAATATAATGAAAATGGTCTCGATATGTCAATAACTTCTCTGAGTTTCTTGGATAAAAAGGAGGAGTGGGTGCAYTGCAGAGTGTGACATCTTGTGCATRCACAGCTTTTCCTGGGAAGGTTTTGCCCTTTGTCCTTCACCTCTCACATGCTCACTGGAGCACTGTCATTGCTTTGGAAGATGAAGAATTTTTTCTTTCCAAATTATTCATGCTAATGCTACTTAATTTTTTTTCAGACAGATCAGTGTATTGCCTTACTAGCTCTAGTCACAAGAAAGCAGGACCAGTGCTGTGARCACCAGAGGATAAATCTGTCAGGCAGAGAAGCAGGGATTTGTGTTACAGAGAAGTCAATATGAGACTGTTGTCCTGAAGTCCATAATCCATTTAAGCTCTTGTCTCAACACACATTAGTATGTACATTTTCCTGTAGAGTGATCAGCATTTACCCTCAGAAATGTCCCTGCCTTCAAAGGTATGGACAGCTGGGCAGTGAATATTTCCAATATGACAAACACACTTAGGAAGTATCTATTAATTATTCCACAAAACCTATACATTGACCCTGTTGTTTTCATAATCTCAAGGTATTGAGGAAATTCTGTCTGCATTCCAAACCCATATGAACAAAGGGACTATTCCTTTATGGAAATATGGCCTGAAGTGGGCAAATATTCCTGAAAGGATTTTATTTTGTAAATCCTCTAAGGGAACTTCAAAATATACTTCTTAGTGTATCATCAAGGGGGAAGGGAGTGTTTATTTTTCTTGGATTTGTTTGTTTGTTTCTTTTCCCTTGTCACAGCTTTGCACCAGTAGCTTTTGGTATATTGTCCTCATGAACTGGTGTTCTATTCCCATTGCTCCCTTTCTGTTCACCAAAAATGGAGACTCTTGTTAAAAATCCACTCACCTCTCCCAAAATGTTTCCAGCTGAGAGACAAATCAGGCCTGTATCATTTTTATTTGGTGGCTGTCAATGTCATTTTCCTCTGAGGTACTTTTTTTGTGACTGTGGCCACGATTGTTTCACAGCTCTTGCTTTCAGACAGGCCATGCACTTCATCTGTCAGAGCCAGGAAATGTGCCTGAGCCTAATTATGGTGTTTGTGAGGAACACACTGATCAGCTGAGCTCCAGTTTATTTCCCAAGATAGGTCTGAAATGATGTATGTCCATAATGTGGTGGCTTTTTGTGTGGTCAGGGGAGATGAGAGTGAAACCTGGGAGGAAGGAAGTGGCCTGTGGATGTTACAGCTCTTGCTGCTGGTTTGTGCCCAGCACTGACCAAAGGAAATGGGTGAAGGATCTGGGGCTGCTTGGCCCCACTTCACTTAACCAGGCTGTTCTGACCTGTGGTTTTTATCAGATGATTGAACTGCAGCACTTGCAGGCAGTTCCCTGCACAGGCACAGCTCTCACAGCTGATGTAGTATAGGCACAAATGCTGACCAAGGTTTGTATTCAAGCTTACAAGCATGTTTCCTTCTGGAGGCTGATTTTTCTGGTTTCTCTTTAGAGAGTGGCTCCTCTTGTGTCAGCTTGCTCTATGCTTTCTGTCCTGCACAGTGATTTATTTTATATGTGGAGCAGACAGCACTACTTAAAGAGTTATTATTTGTTTTGTGTGACAGTGGAAGGGTAAGCATAGTGATTGGTCAAGGAAAGCTCCTACTCTGGGATTTGGCATTGCATTCCCTGCTAGAACTGAGCCTCCTTTTCTCCTCCTTATGTGTCTTGAGGGTGAAGTGGAGGGTCTTGTTTGGGTGACCTTTTCCCCTGCAGGAAAGAACAAATAAAATCCATGAGAGTTTTATCAGAGTCCATCTGCTGAGGAGAACTTAACAACATGGAGAAGTCAGCTGGATTAAAGGATCAAGATGCCTTCTGAAATTTCAGGGCTGAGAGTTCTTTTCTGACAGTAAATAACCTATTGCAGGCTTATCACAAAGGAATATACCACATAATGAATGGTAGTGAAAATCCAACCATTGAAATATTAACTAAATAAATAATCTCCAGAAAAAACCCAACCTGATACATGTTTTCAATGGGTTATAACTAATAGGAAATGCTTCATTATTTGAATTGGTCTTTGTGTTCTTTAATGAAATTACCTTTTTGTGGAACTGATGGAATGCATGTATTTATGCACAGTGGTAATTTATTGAGGCAGAGTCRGGGTCTTTTCTGGAAATGTTGACACCAGAGTGAGTCAACTTCCCAGAAAAACACCAACAACCTGCATAGCTTTGAGTTCTGTATTTACAGTGGGCATCTGAAAGGCAAGACTGGCATATTTATGCACAAGAGAAACCTTATTCTCAGTGTCTGTTTTTACATTATTGGTGTTTCTGGTCTGTTCCATGCCTGAGGATGGGTGAGAACTCTTTGCAAGGTTCTGCTGCCCATATTTGTGTTGTGGAGTTTAATGAGAACTTTTCCACTGTGCTGTGCTGATGGAGTGAGATCAGGGTGAAGTCCTGAGGGTGGCTGTGAAATGCTGATGTCAGAGATGGYCTTTGGAAAAGGAGAACAAACACAATAATTGTGCCGTTTCCCTTACCCGAGGAAAAATGAAGCCAGCCTGTTCAGGAGGAAGAGCTTCTCTCTTACTGGAATCTCTCTGTTTCAGAACAAAATTCCARTCTGAAATAAAAAGCAGAAATATCAATGCTTTCTGCAGTTTGAAAATGAAAAAAAAAGTGTCAGATAATTCTACTGCATCTTCTTAGGACAATATCAGAATGATTATTCAAATGAAATAGTTTTAATTGAAATACTGATTTAAACTCAGTTTGAACTTGTGATTTAGGTTGTGACATTTAACTTTTATGCTTAAATATTGATTTCTGACTCTGTAGTGACATATAAACTGAAATGAATCACATTTTCAGATTGGAGATGCTCTTATAGCCTTGCACAACAAAAGGAAAGTAAAAAAAATGAATAGTTTTGATTTTGTGTTCAACTCTTAACCTGTATCTCAGACAAAGCCAACTTCACAAGCTCCTTTCTTTATGAATAGAATATGAGGACTGGAGAGAGCTTCATTCTAAACCAGTGTCCTTGAATCCWGATGAGGTGGATTGCTTGACCCTGAGGTTATTTAGGTGTCAGGTGTGTAGAAGTGGYTCTTTCTTTTCAGCTTTTGGGAAGTGTCTCTTACCTGGCTGGGTGTGACCCATTTGGATCAYTTGGTGCCTGTAAATGGAACAAAGCAGCACCTGAGCTCTCTGACACCTCAGCTCTGGGTGACTGAATGCCACTGACCGTGCAAGGAACTCTTGTATTAAATGTACCACTCAGGCTGAGGACAGCTTTTAAGAAATCAGTGATTTTACACAGCTAAATTCTAATGGTGTTAAGTGGGRAAGTGAATGCTCAAGTGAAAATGGCTCTCATGTTTCCCCACCTGGATATTTTTATTTCCCTTTCGTTCTGATTGTTTCACCAAATACCTTCCTGGTATACTGGTTCATCTTGACCTTTCAAGGACTTGCTGTTACAGCTTCCTTTCCTCCTTAAAAAAAAAAAAAAAACAACTTCTGTGGTTTTGAGCAATGGGATAGCAGTGGGAGCCAAGACAGCTTGGACCATCAGAGTGATCACCTGTTGTCTTTTATCACTGGTAATTYTTCTGCAGCCAAGCTGCCTATTGTTATTTGTCCCTTGCTTGTTCCCAGAGCTACAAATACAATCAGTGAGTTGGAAAGTTTTCAGGGGGGGTGGCTGTAATGAGTAGGAACATCCTGCTTGCTTCASATCCAAATCTAGGCTACGTGGAGCATCTTCTTGGTTTTGGCAGATTTAGATTCATTTTGTGAGTGCAAGGGGATTAAGAATAAATGGAGTCATTATATTTAAAGCTTTTCTTCAGTTTCCCTTCAGAAATCATTCCTGCAAGCCACAGCTTCACTGGGTCATGTCTGGGATCCTGATTAAACCAAATTTAATTTTCTTTTTTGACTTCAGATGTGTTAGGACACAGAGAGGTGGTACAGATTGTTACTGTCCTCTGATGTATTCTTTAGGGATTGTATTTAATGGCATTGCTAAAATCCCCCTTCCCCCCAGTCATCCTCCGAAGACAAACCTGTGTGAATTCAGACCTTTCATAAAACACCTCATGTCTCACCTGTCAGTGACAGACTTCACATTTGTTTTACTGTGGATGGTAGTTGGTATTCAGAGCCCCAGTTCTGCTGTGTCTTTTCTTTAGGAATCTCCATATTCCACCTGCCAAACTGCAGTCCAAGTTGAAGTGCAACCCTTCGGGCATCCAATTTCTACCACAGCTTACCCTCATGACCTTGAGGGATTGTTCACATGCTGTAAAGTCCTAGAAAACAGCATGAGGCAAAGCAGATAGAGAATGATATGCAYGGTGGCTGATTGCAATCCAATCATGTCCTCCTTTTATTTTCATTTCTTAAAGATAATAATACCCTAAGCAGGGAACATACAGTGAGTGTTCTTTGCCTRCTGAACCTGCTCCTCCAAGCCCATGAGCATAAATCAGCAATTATCATTGGCAATTTCTTGAAAAGTGCAKGGCTTGGGGCATGTGTACAAAATTACAAAGCTCAGGGTGGTTCCCAGAGAGCCAGGGAGGCTTCCCTCACACTGACATTACTGCCAGGCAATATTCTGAACACAGTGATGAGGACARTCTTGTTATTCTCATTGTTTACTCTGTGGTGCTTAAAAATATCCAAGCCCAAAAACTTAACTGACTTTTTTTTGTCTGTRAGAATGTTTTTGACAAATGCAGCAATTCCAAGGATGTGGGGTCTGGCGTGGCTATGACCTCAGGGAGGAAGAACACATGAGCTTGGACTTGTGCCTCCACACATGTGCATTTCAGGAGAATGAAATGGAAAAGCAGTGACTTCCCAGCCAGCTGAATGCTTGTTTGGCCCATTCCCCACCTTCWTTGTAGCTGCACTTGCAGCCTGACTCCAATCCCTGCAGCCAGCACTTGGCATGAAATCCCTGCAAACAACTTGTTTCATAAATAAGTTGGTGTTGGGTACAGTTGGACCAGAAAGCTTCCCTTTGAGGTTTTCCTCCATCTCCTTGTTGTCTTTCCCTTTAGTCTGAGGAGCCTTGAGTCRTGTTCTGCTCCCAGGGTCACTGCAGTGGGTGTTTAGTGAGTAAGTCTGAAGTAGTTCCACCCCAGGAAGCAGGGGAATGTCTGCAGAGAGTGATGGGGTAATTAAAAGATGTGCAGTGGGGTTGCACAGCTGCAGTGCAAAACTCTTCAGTGTTAGGAGTGAGCTGAGAGGGAGCTCTGGGATTAAGGGTTTCTGAGTGGGTTCCTGAGTTAAGCACCTAAATTAGTGACCTGCCTTTCAAAACAAAAGAGCTTCTGACAGACTTCATTGCCTGTAATTCTCCTTTCTCTCAGTTTGCCTGTCACATGAAYGGGATGATTTAGCTCACTGCTGGGATAGGGCAGGGCTTGATTTGTTTGTGYTTTTTAACAGTGAAATGATATTCTGAGGTAAAAGCACTGACATGAAACTGAGGAGACTTGGGTTTCATTTCTGAATATATCAGAGACTACACGTGACCCTGGGCAGCTCATTTCATCTCTCTGTGCCATGGTTTTCAGTTGTAAAATAGTGCAAATCCYATCCTTCACACAGCTTTTCCCCTTCTAGCTGTAGTTTGGGTCATTAGCCCTCCCCAAGCCACAGGGCCATTTCTCACTCTGGGTGTGTTCAGCCCAGGAGTGTGGGACCCAAATATAATTCTGCTGCTAGCAGGATAAAGAGCAAACCATTCCACAGAATCTCAGTGACCCAGGGCTCTCTTTGCTGCTGTTTGTTTGCAGAAGTTTTTTCCATATTTCCTGAAGTATTCACTCTCAGTTCACTCAGGATTTTTCAGTGCTTTATTAGAGTGAGCTTGAGAAGCAGAGAAGATGAGCTCCAGTGCTGGGTCCTGTATTAAAATCCTCTGCACCTCCTTTTCCTCCCATTAGCCAGAGAGATTTCCACAGCTACTCTGCAACAAGCTCTCAACAGTTCTCTAAAACCCCTGTACTTTTTTTTTTTGCTATTATTTCCTTCTTCAGAGTTTTCTTAAGTTTGGAGAATTTCATTTATTCAAATAAGACTTKTGTGCTCACAGATGACCTTGATAAGTATTTCTAATTAAAAAGACCACGTTGTCTTTCCCCCCTCCCTAGGGAATGATTTTGTGACTTATTTCCARCTGAGTGTTCTTATTTTCCTGGGTCAATATTTTATTTACAGACACCACATAAGTGATTTTTCTCTGCTTTGACATTTTCCAGCTAGCTAAAAGAAAGCCACCTTTTGCTATTTTTTCAGTGGGGGCCTTGCTATCAAGGGACTCCTTTCTCTGCCTGTTTGTGGTTTATAGTGATTCTTTGTTTAGTCAGAATTTTTTTTCCCAAGTCAGGAAAAAGAATCACTTATTGACCTGACTTTTATTGCTGCTCTGAGTCAAACATCACCCATAAATTGAGCATCCTCTTTTATCTGAATGAAATGCTGTAAATTCTATTAAACCTTTTACCATTTCTCTGTCTTGCAAGRATGTTGGAGTGTCATCCAACCCAGAGGAATAGTTTAATTTTTGTTATTAAATAACCCGGTCCTGTTCTTTATCAATCTCCATTTTAAATGAGTTTGGCTAAATTAAATGACTCTTTATTGAGGCTGACAAGACAGAATGGTTTAGTGCTGTGGCCTTTTATCTCTGGAGACCTGAAGGCCATGCTTTTGGTCCAGATAAGGCTGCTTTGCACCTCTGAAGCAGCATGGAGTGACATTCAGCAGCCTCAGAGGACTGTTAGCAGAGTCCTTYCTAGTTTGAGAGCCCTTCACAGAGACTTTTAACAAAGTTCCTTTCCAGCCATTGCCTTGTGCTGCTGTTGTTCAAAGAGATGGAGATCTTTTATGGTCAAGAGCAAAGATTTCCTGCTGCAGGTCCCAGCCCTGTCTATGGGAAGAACACATGGTTCTGTTGGAATATTACAGTGTTGTACACAGCTTTGCCCAAAAGCTTGTAAAATACAGTGGTTGTGAGAGGAATTGCATTGCTCAGCCCCACAAGGGCCCATGTGCTGCTGACTATCTTGTAAAAAAACTCTGGGCTTCTGCAATTATTTTAGCAGTCCCCTGTGGTTTGATGAAAAGGCAGTGGCTTTCAGGGTTTTTATTTCTGTTAGTTCCAATGAGGAAGATTTTCTGGTGATGAAGAAGTAGAAAAGCTTTAMGAAGTCGTTGCAGAATGAAAGGGAATTGGCTGGCAAGAAAAATAAACCTCCAGGAAACTTAGGGAGACCTATGTGTAGCTGGCAGAGATGCATAAAGTGACATTGGCTGCTTTTGTGCTCGGGTAAGTGAATCTGCATTTAGCTGCAGACAGACAGGTATTGATCTGGCTCTGAGAACCTTTTCARACCCATAACTTTGGCTCCTTCCTGGGAATCTGGCTTTGCTGTAATGTTTATGGGAGCCTTGTTACAGTTCAGGAGCCTGGGAATTGGATTTTACCTCGTGAGTGAATTGTAGAAGTTTTCCTTGAGTGGCCTCAGTGTTACTCATGAAGAACCTCTACAATTTTGCTGTCCCTCCAATAACCCCTGCAAGACGTCCACAGGAGGAGCAGAACTTCCTTAGATGGCACTGCAGTCCTGAGCACTGGCTGGAGAAGGGCTGTGTGAGGAAGCAGTTGGATTTACACCATGCTGATACAGCAGCATTTGTAGGAACCTTCAGCTTTGCAAACCTGGATTTTTAGAGAAGCTCAGATCTTTTGACTCCTTTCCTTTACCTTGCTGTTGGTGCCCTTCTCCCTGCTGGACTGTGCTGAACTCAGCTGTGCTAATCTGAGGTAGCACTGTGTGCTCCTCTTCTCAGCCAGAGAACCAAAGCTTTAGTGGCCAATCTCTGATCTGATTAAAAAAAAAGAAAAGAAGATAAAAGGAAAACAAAAGAACTTGCTGTTGCAGAATAGTCTCAATGAACTTTCTAGCTGTCATCRTAATAACTTTTATTGCATTACATTTGAAATTTCATTATGCTCTACTCTGGCACTGATTCACCTAGACAGTGAGAGAGAGTATTAAGACCAGCTTATCAAATAGTGGCAGTAATAAAATATTTCCTGCCTTTCTGTGAAGAGCTTTATAGAATTAGGGAGAAGGAAGAAGTGCAGCTGACGAGGGCTTCATGATGCTTCATAGCCCAAGTGCTTTTTGCATGTTTTTCTATTTCACAGTTTATATTGGATTTCACAGATAAAAGACTAATCTTGTTGCTTTTTGGGCATAATTTGTTTTGTCTGCTTCATGCAACTAGGTGATTTAAATGGTCCACAAGTGAGAGATACCTTGGGGAAAAAAAAATCTTAGTTTTCTGCTTCATATTATTCAGACTCTAAAGCTCAAAGTAATTGAATCCCTACTCAGAAATGAAGATTGAGTATTTTTGTTTTAAATTTAAGTGTCTATATAAACATGATGCCTCAGGGCTTTGCTGATTTATAATGTATGTGATTTGAAGGGTGCCTTAGTGGCTTCAGCAGAACCCTTTTCATTATATTAGTCTTTGGGAACAAAATATGCAGCCCATAATTCTTTTCCTTCCTGCACTATAATRCAGCTAATGCTCTTTTCTGTCATGATCCTGTATAATGCTATTAACAGAGCAGCTGTTCTGTACCTCAGACACACAAAAAACCCCCCCCACCTCCCAATATTGGTTCCTCCATGCACTAATGATCATCTCCATGCAGTTCTTCCCCTCTTTTTGTGTTCTCCTCCTTTCCCCTGCTGCCTCTCAGCCAGGTGTCTCCAGCCTAATAGGCAGAACAGCAGCTGAGCTGCTGATCCCAGAGCTGGCTGCCATCACCCCTCTGCTCCCTGCAAGCCTCTCTGGTGTCACTGTGCTCAGCTGCCCCCTTGGAGAGGCACAGCCTGAGCCCTGGGTGCTGTCTCACTGCCTCTGTGGCTCTGCAGGGTGACAGGTCACCTTCCTTCAGCTGCCTCTTGCCAGGGTGCAGGCTCAGGGTTGGGTGATTTCCCTCATCCGTCAGTGTGAGAGAGCTCAGGTGACAGTGCTCAGGTGAGGTCTCCCACGGGGGAAGTGGCACTGTTTGGTGTTTCCAGCCCAGCTGTGTTATGGCTTAATCTGTGTCAGAYGTTTCCAGGCACAATCAGTTCAAAATATATTCCTTTAAGTTTATAAATCAGGGCAGGTGGGAGAGAGTCACAGCTTGGAGTGACCACTGAAATGTCCTGGTGGCACCAAGGTGAGCCCTGCCCTGCTGAATGAGCTGTCCAGCTCAGTTTTCATTTGAGACCCAAAACTGAGCTTGAAAGTTGTAGGACTGGCAATTTCAATATAAAAAGCGGTCTCAGTGTGACTCTGATCACTTTTCATGAGCCTGTATTTTTCTGTGAGAACCTCTTGCCTCTCTCACTTCACAGCCAGCCAGKGCTCAGTCCTTTGCTAGGCAATCCAGGGCTGAAATTTGGGATGATCACAGTCTCATAAATGCAGCAATTTGGGTACTGTAATCTGAAGGTGAGACCATGGTGATGCTTGAAGAACTTTGTTKTCCTCAGGGAGCAGCAGTAACTGTGTTTAGTTTGGCTTTTTGGTGGCAGTGTGTTCAGTGAACTGAGGAGTTAGCCTGGGATAAATGCTCTCAATATTGGTTGCTATTTGGGAGTTTATTCTTGTCAGTCAGGCAAGGACAGTGGAGAGAATCATCTATAGCTTGGTATAAATCCCTCTCTTCTGCAGGAATGCAGCCTGTGTGAACAGAGTTGGTTCTTTAAAGTTTTATTTAATTTTTAAGTTTTCTGACTTGCTTAATAGCCATTGATACATGAGCTGGCCTCCTTCTGTGTGCAGGAGGCAAACCAGTCCTTTTGCACTGCAAAAGCTTCATAGGTTTTAAAAACCTGTGGGCTCTGTAGAAGAAYGTTCATCCTRTACAGAACTGACAGSAAAATTGGCTTTAAAATAGTTCAGATTATTTGGGAGTGGCGTTTTCCTTGCTTGYACTCAGATCCTGGTGTAATAGGTCCCTCAGAAAAACCTAAGACAGTGAGACAAGGTGGTACTAACACTTCCACTGGCATTTTTTAGCCTGGACTGGAAATGTTTATGCTGAAAGGAGTTATAATGGACACACAGTAAAGAACAGAAAGATATTTTTGGGTTTTTTTTGCTGGAACAAAGTGGTTTCACTCCACAGTCTGTTGTGTGTGTGATGTGAGTCTGCTTTGCACCAAAGGAAGGAGCTGGCACCTGTGAATTCTGATGGTGCAAGGTCTAATCCTGTTTTTCTCCTGTCCCTGCCAGCACAGGCTCTTTGTGTGGGGCACTGCACATGCACAGCTTTTCCTGCTCAGAAGGCAGTGTTAGCCCTGGRAGGATGAAGTCTGTAAATCACTTTTTTAAGCTGAACTCTTTGTCCATGTCCCACACATCCCTCAGGCCACTGGCCATGAATTATCCCACGCTGTTTGGCCTATTCTTATMCCTGGGCTTTCCTCATCTCCACATTTGTATAATTGCACGTTTCCCAAATACACTGTAAACGTCAGGGAGAATGTTTGGGTTTTTTATTTTGACTACTGTTTAATTTCCTGGTGTGCTGCTGGTTTCCTCAAGAGCCACAGAGTAACAGCTGGGGCACAACATGTACTTCCAGCAGATCAATAGGGGTATGTGTGCCTCTAATTCCCAWGAAAACAAACATTTTGTTTGTCTTTTCCTGGAGCAGCCTCTTTTCCACTGAGAACAAACATAATTTGTCAGACTAGGAGTATTCTTCCCATGCCCAACTAAACAAAACAAATTAATTTAATGTATTTCTTGCTCTGAATGCTTCTGGGAGGCATTTGGACAGTCACTCAGGAGTATTCCCACTTCTGCCAACTTCACAGGTGAGAAAGAAAAAGAAAGGAAATTCTGTCAATTAAAGAAAAATTATTGTRAYTAAAATATRTGAGGTCAATGAATARKTTTAAAAATCCACTTTTACAWTAGTTATTTGARTTCCMRTCCCAGTTTTGAGTTCCAGGAATATTCATCCCCCATCCAACCCTGGCCCTGCTTTCCAGCAGCACAGCTATTACAGAAAGGGGAATTTGATTACCAAAATTAGGCTACAAAAGCTGAACTTTTCCATTTTGATGCAGTGATCTGTGGAGCAGACTCACAGAAGGACAGATGGCATTTCCTGCTGAACCCTGGCTATGGGGAACCTCTCTGCTCTTCCTTCCCCAGGAATTTTGGTTTCTTTCTGGTGGAAGACAGAGACTGTGTGGCCAAAAGGATGAGGGATRTCCCTGGAATGGCAKAGCTGSTGAATTGATGKGATTTGCCCAGTCTGGAGGCACCTRTGGCARAGCAGGGAATTGCTTTGGATCTTGTGAGCTCCAGTATTTGGTGACCTTTTCTGAAGAAATTGCTTTTTAAACTTCTTTTTTCTCCCCGTTCTTTTCTTGTCACTCTTTCTTGACCAACTTTCTTTGGCAGTTTGGCAGCATCCCAGATATATTCTGATAGACATCAGAGAACTGAATAGAAATTAAATTAATACAATGACAAAAGCAGTCAACCATTTCAGTGACAACCAGAAAAGGTGTGGGGGAAAAAAACAACCAAACAAAAACCCTCAAACTGCTTCTAGAATAAAAGCATCCCTATTCATGAGCCATTACTGAACTTTTTGTTCTCATATCTGATTTATTTATTTTTTAAATAGCTTTGGAGAAGGACAAAAATAGGCTCAGAGCTGCAATACAAAATGACAAGTGTTTGGTTTGTTATTGGCTCCAGCTAATAAATGTGAACATTGCTGTGAGTCTCTTTCAAACTGTGGGCATAACAACTGAAATTTCATTTGAGCTAAATGAGGGAGCAGTTAAAAACATCTTTATTTAGTGAGGGGTGAAAGAATRGAGGCTGCCTGCAGAAGCAGAGAATGGTAGAACTCAGAAATTATTCTGGTTGGATTCAAGCACTTGCTTGGATTAGTAGAGCACCCTGAGAGATTGAAGGGCTGGATATGAGGAGCATATTTTTAAKAGAAGAAAGCAGGACCAGAAAAACTGAGGAGATGATCAGAATAAGCCTTACTACCCCTGGGAACATCTCTTTGAGGAACAAGCTGATAGATATTCTTATTGCAAGAAAATTGGGTGTTATTGCTTCCTTATTTAAAAGAAAAAAGAAAAGAATAAAAAGCAAAGTAAGGCTCCATGAAAAAAAAATAGGTCTTATCTCAATCTTATCTCCATCACCTGTTTCCTTTTTGGATGTGGATGACAGCTTGGGTTTGGCTCAGTGCTCAGGTGAAAAGGGAGGTAATGAGGTCCATTTTTGGGCTGAGGCTCAGCTAATACAAGTGAGCACAACTGTCTGCTCCTGACCCTTGGTGAGGACAAGATGTGCAGAAGCAAGTGGGAAAGGTGATTGAGTTCTCTCCTCAGTTTAGGGCAAATTAGATGTCATTTGACACAGGATGGTTTCCAGTTCTGACATATTTTACTGTCAGAAAGTGATGCAAGGATGAAAATAGAACTGCTGGAAAGAGCTAACCTTCATCCCTCTCCTGACCAAACTGCAGAAAACAGGATAATTATAGGTGTGTGGGGGATGAGGAACCTTCTGAACTTTGCCATTTTCCCTGTAAACACTGAGCCCACTGAGACTCATCCAACTTCTGTCAAGTAAACAGTGAGAGTCCATTGCTGTGGCCTAATAAGAGGATGGTATTTCATGGGGATTTTTGTTTGTTTGTAGGGTTTTTGGTAGGTTTTTTTCCTTAAAATCTTTTCCCTCCTGGATTCTACGTCAGTGTGTATTAAAATACCTGCATTAAAATTGCACCTGCAATTTTAATTTCCTCCTGTAATGTCAGGCTCTCAGCTAACCCACATCTCATCTCTAGGAAAGGTTGGGGTTTCCTCATCTTTTCTTTTTTAACCTAAAGAGAGCAACCATTCTGCTCTTGCAAAGCTTTATGTATAATAAATATGACATGCTGATTATAAATGTATAGTGCCAGCACAGTAAATTTCACYCRGACATGGTAAATAAAACAATAGGAAATTACCTAGGCAGTGATTTGCTGGCAGATTTTCGTGTGGTGGTTGCTGTTTCAGTGCCTATAAATTCCAGACCCACAGTAACTTTCTGCCATTATCATCCCACATTCTGCAGTTATTTTGCTTGTTTTATGGTGTCAGTGTTGTTTGCTACCCAACTGCACACCAGCTAATTTAGCTTAGATAAACGAGCTGGAATCCARACATAGTGTGACTGTGGCCCTAATGGATTTCTTTTTATTAAAAAAGGGGAAAAACACAGAGTTCTATACTCACAAAGCAGATTTGCAGGATGTGCAATTAGCTCCAGGCTGCAGGGACACCCTTGAAGAAGGTGCTGTGCCAGTAAATCCATCGCCTTTGTCACTTCTCACTCAGTGTGTGCCATATGGGAGCGTTCAGCAGAGATTTGTGTGGAGGTAAACATCATCCTTCTGCAGCAGCTCACCCATGGAGCCAGGTTTGACAGGCAGCACTGCTTGGGTTTGCCTGTGGAGTTGTACTTCAGCCTGAAACCCTTCCTGCCCACTCAGCCTCCTGCCCTGCACAATTTGCTGAGTTTTGAGGCGTGGGGAGACAAAGTGATCTCCGTGCTGAGCTGCCTTTCCCTTGGAGCCTGAGATGGTGCCAGATCTCCCAGGTTAAATGTTTTAACTTTGTCTGCTCACAGCATGAGCTGTGATTGGGCTGAGGCACACCCAGTCCTTGCAAACATCCCAGATTTYTTGGAAGCTCCCACACACCTCAGAGGAACAATGAAGTGTGGAAAATGCACCTGGTGAGGAGCTGCCCTGTGTTTGAGGACCCTCCTTGTGTTGATGTCCATGAACCTCAGGCAGCAGCTTCTACCCTGCTTGCATGGCCTGAGGCTGATGTTGGTATGACAGGGAACTGCTGGGGCACCAACAGGGAGCAAAGGTTTGCTAAACCAGCACTGCTGCCAAAGAAATCCCACAAGACGTTTTACTTATTTACTTATTATTTGTGATAAGGTAGCAAATATTCAGGGCATTCATGAGTTAGTGAAACACCTTGATTTAGATTCATCTGCTTTTTGAGCAGTTCTTGGATAGCCCTGATGAATCTGTAGTGCACAAACTCTTGCAAAAGATGCCCAGCTTCTATTTCATGTGTTGTCCATGCTTTGTGTCTGAAGTGTTCCCCTCAAATCTCATTAAATCACAGTCCATGTGCCAACATTCTTCTCAATTTTCTGACCTTTTCAAGCAAGTTAAAAGGGTACTCATAGGCATCTCTTTAGCCAATTTTTTCTGTTGATAAGAATTTTGAGTGCTCACCTAACATTTTTCAACTTCAAAGCTCTTCAGAAGTGAGAGGCCTGATCCAAAGTCCGTTGAAATAAATGAACAGTCTTTCTGCGAGCTTCACAGGGACTCMAGCAGTGAATTGTGCTCCCAGTCCTGGCATTTGCCCCCGTCTGTTCTCTGAATCCCTGCTCTCTTTTGCACCTACTTCAGTTTCAGGCTCTGAGCAATCTCTCTCYTATTGTGCTCCTGTTTGCCAGTGGCTTAATGAGACCATTTCTGAGAGCAGTTTTCTGAGAGATGCTCAAATCTGGGGTATGGATAAGCCCTTTGTAACTGAAATGTATCTTTATATGTGAGCTTCCAGCCTGCCATTCCCAGTGATTTCTTCAGATGAGGTTTCTATTTTGGTAACAAAACCAGTTCTTTGATTTTCCTGGTGGCTCCATGTTTCTTTCTAAGCCCTTCTCACTGCTGGAGAACTCCATTTCTCCTGTCAACGATCTGGCTGGGTGTTTCCACTCCTTTAAGGACTKTAGCAGGCTTTATCCTTGTGAAACTATTTCAAGGGTGCTAAAACTCTTTGCTGCTCACAGCTTGGTCAGTGAGGATCCTGCCTCCTGTGTGTGAGGATGTAGGTGGAGATTGTTCATTTAACAGCCCTGCTTTGGCTTTAACAGTTCCTCCACATTAGTATCCTTTAGAACTCCTGCTTTTTGCATCTTTCTGGCAGATTTTGCTTTCTCTGTGCTGCAGAATGCTTCTGCATTAGTTCTTCCTCCATTCATGATTTCTCTTCCAGGTCTGTTGCATGCCTTTTTCCTCCTCAGTGTTTTTTCAGCTTTCTCTTTAGTTTATTTATTAATTCCCATTGTTTTTCCTCTTCTCCMTACAGGGTACTCTGCTTCTGCAGAGGTGAGGGAGCACTSTCAGCTGACAGGGTGTGGGCAGGTGGTCAGTAGGGATTACTGATAYCAGAAATAGTKCTCCTMAGTCTRTTRGCCATTGCTGTTTTCATTGCTGCTTTTCCTGCAAGCCAGCTGGAGCCACTGGAGACCTTTGTGTGACAGTCAGTGAGTCTGACTCACAGATCCAGGAGCTCCATGGGCACCAGGATTCTGATTTACCTCATTGCTTTTGGGGTTTTTGAGCACTCTCAAACCCACATTTAACAGAGGAAGTGCTTTTTCGTGCCTGTGTAACCTCCTGTTCTTATCRTTGCTGGGCTTTTCATCACCTCCGATTACCTGTCTTTTCATTAGGTTGGGGCCAGCATTAAATTAGCACTCAGTTYTTCTTATTCCTGCACTTGAATTCCTACTCAATCCACGTTTTCCTTCCTCCCTGGACAGCGTGGCCACTTAGATCTACCACAACAGAAGTTAGAAAACTCTCCTCACCTTGCTGCTGCAATTAGAGAATTTAGCAGCTGAATTACCTCGAGTTCCCTGTTTTTCTGTAAGGACAGTAGATCCTGCAGTTATTGGGTAAAAAATAGGGGTGGGCTATGGAGGTATTTTATAGCCTTCAGTTTTCCTTTCATTCATCCTAATGATCAATCCCAAAAGCTGTACATCTTTCTTCCACCACCCCTCTCCCTGATACTCCAGTAAAGAAATGGGATTTTTCTAAAGGCAATTTTCTCCCAAGAAACAGCACAGACCATTTCCTTTTGGACTCCAGTGCTCATGGAAAATTTTCACCTAGGTAATTTCAACAGCAAATTGAAGAGTTTATAGCAGAAAAAAAATGAAAGCAATTAGTTTTCTGATTAAATTCACCTTGGTATTGAGAAGCAGGTAAGCATTTTCTGTTTCCATGTGCATTCAGATGGAACAGACCTGGTAGAACAATGGGAAAGGCCTCAGTACAGAAAATAATAACAAAGTAATGGTCTCTTCTGTGTTTTCAATAACTGTCCTGGGTTGCTGTGTCCTTTGGGGAAACAAACACATCTGTCCAATGCACATGTCACTGTTATCACAGGGCTCTGAGAGTGGGTATTACATATGATAAATTTGTTTTTGCTTACTCTGATGTGATAACCAGCTCTGCATTCACGAGCACCCACAGCTGGAGCTGCTGCTGATGTTGGTGCTGTAGGGCACTGGGGCTGTGGCCTGTGCTTCATCTGCACACCTGAGCAAGAATCCTCTGTGTCATTCTGAAGGTAAACAGTGCTGGAGTGAATGTGTGAGTTAAATCACACCTTGAGCAAGAGGAAACATCATCTGCTCCTTGAGGAGTAGCTCCCTGGGCTCCAAGGCACTCCTTTTACTGGCAATTATTTGCTCTCCTCTCTCTCCAGCAGAAGGAGCAGSATGATGAATGTCCTGTCACAGCCCCGAGTGTGGATGTGCTCCTTCMCATCCAGTGAGAGGATATAGAGATATAATCCAGGCTCTGCATTTCCCCTGCCCCTGTCAACCTCTCYTCCTCAGCTGCTGACCCGTGGAGAGGATGTGAAGGAGGGAATTCAGGCTCTCAGTGCCTCTGCAGGTCTATTATTCATGTCAAAAATCTGGCCTTAAAACGTGSTGCCTTGAAGATGGGAAGCAGTGCAAGGTTCTAAGAGGTTTGACCCTGTGACAGGCAATTGCTGCAAGGATGGRGCTTCATCCTGGCAGCATCATCATGGCAGAGTGAAGGATGATGGTGTGTTGCAGTGACTGAGTGAGGAGCACTGATTTCTATTTCAGTCCTTGTTCCTTCAGCCTTTTCTTAGGTTGAATTTGCTTTTCTCAGGTGTTGGGTTTATGCTTGTGTTCCTTTAGATGAAAACACAGTTTTGCCCAACTAAAATAGTTTGTTGTTTCCACTTGCACAGAGATAATGAGCTGCTGGTTCACAGAATCAGAAATGGGTATTGCCCTTGTGTACTGAAATGGAGAGTGATGATAATTTCCAGAACAATAATTTAATTTTCATGGCTTTGGTAGTTAAAGCGGCCCAGGTGTTTGTTATTAGGCTATTGCCTGAAGGGAAGCCCACAATTTCTTGTTTAGTGCTTTAGATTTAAGTGTTTTTGTGCCTCTGGACTTCACTGACACAGCCTGAGGTGTACTTTGGAAGGCCTGATGCTCTAGGGCCTAAAAAGGAGTAAAAGTTGGATGGAGGTCTGAATCACTTCAATTGTAGCTTGAAACTTGTGTGTTTTCTGCAAAAAACTTGTGTGTTTTCTTGTATATTTGTCTGATGAAAATGGACCACATTCCTGCAGACTTTGTCCTGTTCCTGTTGCAGAGTTCATCTTTAGTGTAAGGGGARCAGCCAAAGGCTGCTCTAGGTCTACAGCCACCATCCACAGGGATTTAGTCATGCTTATACAAAATGTTTTTGGTGTTTGAGGTTATTGAGTCAAACTGAGGAAGGAGGACAGGCATTTTCTGTTTTGATGACTCTTCTGTTTGCTCCTGTTATTTTGTATAATTTTTTTTTTTTTACCATTTATCAAAATAATAGCATGTTTGGCTGAGGTGTGGAAAAGGTATCTCATCCTGTCAGGTATTTCTTACTTTGTGCAAGATGGCCCTTCACTTTAATCCTGGCTTTACCTGGAGCACGCTGCTTCCTGAGAAATCATCTCATCCATCATTTGACATGTGCTTGTGTGGGGTCAGGTGTGARATGACCCCACAAAATGCATCACCTGACCTGTTTTGATGTGGTGTGACACAAGGCATAAAAATTGCTGCTCTTTCTGCTGCAGGTACAGTAATTTTCAGGSCATTTTACCTGCATTACCCATGAAGCAGCAGTTTAGCCTGCTTGCTGACAATACACATTACTTTTGGGRTTTTAAGCATATCTCTGGTTTCCACTCTGCTTTGGGAAGTCTGAAGGATTCTCAGAGATGTATTTGCAGTATGGTTTCTAGAGATCTGCTGCACACCTATTTCTGTCAAGGGAAGTTATTTTGTTGTCAGCGTGTTCATCCTGTGAAAGATGAGCCAGTATTCACCTGACAATGTTTATGTTGAAGTTTGGCTTTCAACTCCTGAAAAATCATAAAGCAGAGAAGCAAAAGGGAGGATAAAATCTCCCAACCTTCACCACTTTATTTGCAAAATTATTTCTACAAAATAATATGTACATTTTTAAAAAACTCCTTTTTCATTGGGCAAATCATAAGAATGTCTAGCAAAGCTTTTTAAGGAGAAAAGAACACCAAGATGTCTGCTTACTCTGGATGTTTTCCATTGCAAATTAAAAAAGCCAGACACACTCATTTATTAAGCCCTGGTCTGTGTTGAACACGTTTGCAGTRGCAGTTTCTGACCTCATGGAGTTCTTGAAATGCCTGCTTGTTCAACATCACTTATTCTAAAATATATCTTGTTCTTATCAAGTTTAAATTTAAGATTATGAGACAGGGACTCTGATGCTTTTGCAGAGCCTAAAAAATTAGAATCTTGATCTGTGATCTCTTATGTGACACTGCAGTAAAGATTAAAAAAAATTACTTAGCAGGAAAATATGAAAAATAGTCAAGGCAATCAATTCATCCYGAGTTTCCCAGCAATATCCACCTTTCAGGCTGTGCAGCTCTGTAGCTGTGACAATGATGTGGCACCTCCACATATCAAGTAACTGCACTCCCATTTTTAATTAGTGTGGGCTGAACTGTTCAAAGTTTCACCAAAATTTAGACACAAACTCATCTGCCAGCTCAGGGTCCTGTGGAACATTTCCAAATACACTGGGCTCTCAGTGAGACTTGTCTGAGTTATTAAACTGCTCAGACAACTGACTGACATTCATTTGTCTTTGGAAGATTTAGGAGAAGACCTTTAATCTAAAGTGGCTTTTGGAGGCCTCTGAAGCTGTGAGGCTGAAGCCAAGCCAGCTGTTAATACCACTGGACTGAAGCTGGCCCTGCAGAGTTTTGCCTGAGGTCACTTTAATTACTTCAGCAACATTAATCCCAAATTAGCAAGGCTTATGTACAGCAAGTGACTTATGTCTATTAAAGAGGGCACACATTCTCAGCAAGATTATGATGTTTGAAAGTGATAYGCTGTCAATAGAAAGGACAGGGAAGGAAAAGATCTTCTTATGCATTTCCTGCAAATGGACATTTGAAAGTCATCCTTCCTGACACAAATATGGAACACATTGCAGTGTTTTCTTCTAAGCTCTAGTTGGTTTCTTGGCTGTTTATGCTTTTTAAAATGCCATTAGTACCACTAAATTCTGTGCTCTAGACCCAGTTATAGATAAATACACACAATCCCAAGCTGGAAGGAGGAGAGCATATCCTGAAAGGGGACTTTGTTCTCTCTGCTCCCTTCCTGGGGTGGGTGCTGAGTACTGACAGGCAAGGACAATGGATTTCAGGAGCAAGGACACAGTTCCCTTTATTTTATTTCATTTTGGGAAGAAGTGAGTGGAACCTGGGGTTGGTCACCCTCCCTCTCTGTCCACACTGAAAGGTTTTTAACCTGCTTCAGTAGGAGCTTGAGTGCAGAATGAGGTTMTAATGATTTCATGGGAGATGGATTAGAGCTCCAAGCAGAGGTCCTCATGGAGGCTTAACATGGAACTCAGAGCTTGGCCTCTTTCCCCTATTAAAATACCTGGAAAAGCTGTGATTTGTGTGAGTGAAGCACAKGAACACCAGAGGAGACCTTGCTGGCCCAGGAGTGAAGGGTGAGAGCTGTCCAAGAGTGCATTTGGGTTTGTAATTAGAAGAGTTTTTCTCAGACCAGTGGAGCAGKAGACTTCTGCAGCAGCCTGCCAGGAGAAACCATCAGGGTGAAAATCCAAGCTTCTGAGTTCCATTRAAGCTGACAAGAGGCAAGAGCAGTTCCCCCTTGTAAAGGAGAACTTACACATGTGCTTTAATGAGTAATTGAAACACTTCTTAGCCAGGACATTAGAAATGCAGGGCATCACTGTAAATTGTTGTCATGGTTATTAGTTATTACTATTGTAGCTGAATAAGGTCAGCACCTCTTGGGTGAGATGTGCTGGRAAGTGGAGAGCACTCCTGTTTCACTTGTCTTTAATTGGGAAAGACAGACCAAAGGCAGCAGGGAAATTGCAGCAAGGAGGAACAAAGAAGTGAAGTGACTTGCCCAAGGTCACTTGGCATTTCTYATTTCTGTCTCCCAGTGCACAGGTTTTCTCTTCCTGGGATAAAATGGGTGAATCCTGCAAGGCACACCTCATTTGTTATGAGTAGTCAGGTGAGAATTCTTATCTGGAAGTTYCAGGAGGTGCTGGCATTGCTGCCACCTCAGTGAAAGGAACATTTTCCTTAACACAGAACAAGAGCTGTAAAATAAAAGCTGAAGTGAAAAATGGTTAAGATACTGTAACTTTCACAATTAGAACCCAGCACTGAACAACAGGAGGTGGAGAGCTTGCTGAGAATGGGGAAATTCCCCTTTTGTGCTTTTGGAACTGAAGTTGGTCCTACTRTTGCCAAACAATTAACACAGACCAAAAATTAAAGAAAGACCATTTAAGTAGATGTCTCTAATTATAGCTGAGAAAAATCCCAATCCATGTTTTACCATGAAGAAATTGGCTACTTTTATTTTCCTTCTTCCCATTGTTAGTGTCCTAAACTGACAAGACAGCCTTCTTTCTTCTCAGTTATGGACCCTCCACACGTGAAGAAAACCCTATAGTCTTTAAAAAAAAATCTTATTTTTAATTAACCAAAATTATATAAGCTTCCTAATATACAATCTTTCTCAAAGTTTATCCCCCTACATGAAGAATGTCTGCCACAGTTGCTGAAATAAGATGTAAACACCTGCTGGATGCYACAAGTGCTCAAAATCCCTTTTCTCTGTGCCCACAAACACAAGGTTCTCTCCTGTGCCTGTTCTCTYCCTGCCATATCCTTGAGCTCTGCCAAGCTCCTGAACTTGCCCAGGGTAAAATTAAATGTCAGTGTTATGTCCCCAAATAATGTTAGAGCACTTCCACTCTGGGTTCAGTGTCAATCTGTGTTCCTGGGGTCAGGAAATGGGGCAGGCAGAGTGATGGGACCTGACAGGGTTTTCTGATTGTCAGCTCTCCTCTCATGATGGCTGAGTTTCCTTCCCCTCTGCTGCACAAGCAATGAATTGATCATAGGTGCTGACATATAATTTATCATCCTTGGACACCTTGCTGAGTAAAACAGGACAGTTTGTCTCAGAGTGATAATCCAGGTGTGTTCTTGACACCTCTGAATTGTTGTGCTCTGCTTTTGTTTATCGTCTTTGAACTTCCAAAAGATAGAAATCAGCTTTTAAAAATAAAAATAATAAAAAAATTAAACTTTGAAGAGCTGGAGACCAGCTAAAAGAATTGGCCAGTTRGGCTCATTCATTTTAATACCAAAGCCAGACTTTGTAGTATCGAGGTCAGAAGTTCCTTTTTTATCTCCACGTTGCTTTATGTATTTGGGCCCCTCTTATGTTCTCTTTGTTGGGTTTGCAGTTCAGAATTTATTTGAAAATCAGTGCTCTGATGTGCAACTTCCTGAAATCAAATGCTTTATGTTTGGCAATGGGTATTTCAAGCATTCCTGGGCTTGGATAATGCATGAATATTGGCCACTCTTTTTGTTAGATTGGTATTTACTAYAAAATATAAGAATTAATCAGCAAATAGAGGAGAGTGCCTGGCTTCCTYCTTTCACTGCATCATGAGCATTTGCTCCACCTTTCATTTGGAGGAAAAGTAATGCAAATGAGCCAAATTGTGGTTAAACTTTTGGTGCCTGGGTTTTGGAGAGTGCTGGGGTTCCTTGGTCTTTGCCTGCTGTTACACTGGACCTTAAGCTTCAAAGGCCATGAGCAAAGCCCCACTAAATGAAAATAGAGACTGTTCTTTTATTGATAAGCCAATCTGTGCAACTCTTATCTGTGTGTAGGGGAGAGCCTCTCAGCAATCTGCTTGTTGTGCRCAAGTTCCTCTTGATTTAACAAGATGAATCAATTAGAAAGGCAGCCAGAAGTACCACCGTGTGTCATATTAATTTAAACATTGTTTCCTGCMGTTGAAAACTTTATATTCAGTAACTTGTTAGGTTTATCCCCCCCTCCCCTGTGCTCTCAGTCTCTGATGCACAAAATGATGAAACTTAATTGGGTTTCTCTGGACACTACTCATTTCTCAAAATTTATTGCAATTATACAATGCCCATAGCTCATTTATTTTTTGTTTCCTAGTGATTAAAACTTAAGACACTGAAAAATGTTATGTGTATTTTCCTTTTCATCACTAATGCTTTTCTGTCCTCYGCATTCAAGACACACTCTGCAGTCATGAATCATTAAAGTAGCAAAATCCACTGGCAGATTTAGTTCATAGCTAAGTATAATAAAACYAGAATGTGGGCCAGAAATCTTGAAACCTTTTTTATAAGATATTTTGGTCTTGTTTCAGAGGATGTTATTCTTAACAGTGGCAACATGTCTGTATTTATTATCTCTTATTGAAGTAAATATTAGCTTTTTCTAAGTTAATTTTCTTTTTTGAACTGTAGTTATTAAACAAAAATATTGTGTGRGCAACACTGAGTGATGCAGTTACACCCAAGCAGGGTAGAGGGAGATGAAAGGAGAGCAGGTAAAAGTGGCTGGGGAGCCTTTGGGTTTCATCCCAGTGCTGGTCCTCATAATTTCCACAATTTCTGTGGAGGGCTGGTTCTGTGGGAGGCTCATTCAGGCCCTCTTTGCTGCCTGTAGCTGCTGTGACATCATCCCAGTGACTGTGTTGTGTGACAGGGAGCCCTCAGCACCATCCCAGTATGCTGGGGTGGGTCCCAACCCTGCAGCACTTGAGTTTCCCAACTCAGCCACCTCCATCTCCAGCCTTGGCTCCAAGAGATGCTGGACTCAGCTGCCTGCTGTGCTGGGAGTGCTCTCCTGGCAGGAGCCCCTGAGGGCTCTGTGTCACCTCTCCCCCACTGACTGGGCAGGGAACTGAGCTGGGGTGGGATTTTGGTGGGATCCATGCTGGCTGTTCTGGTGTTTCCATGCCATGAGGACCCGCATGGGGATCCCATATTGCAGAGGCAGAATGTGTTCCGTGCTGGGATGCTGCTTTGTGGTGCTGGTAGGTGAGTGGTGGAAGTGGAGAGGGAATAATCAATGCCATTTTAACAACTAGGAGTGTTTTTAGCATCAGCTAAACTAGGAGGCACAAATATTTCTATAGGCAGAAGCACCCTCTGGATAAAGCAGCAGAACCATGSATGTGCCAGGGCAGTGGTATCTGCTCAGGACAGTGCAGGGTATGCTGGTTTGATAGAAACACAAATCTCTCCCAGCAGCAAAGTAATTCAAAACAAATACATGCAGTGGCTGAACTTCCTCTGGCACTTTGTGAATGGAGTTCAAGTGATGAGAGCCTGGCCTGGTTCCAGAAAGCCAGGCTCCTGTGCTAGCTGAATAATGTTTGGGAAACAAGCTTGCCTCTGAAATGTAAACATGTCCTTCAGTTCACCAGGCTTCTGAAATCAGCCAAAGGGAGAAGAAACAATTAAATACTGTGGGGTGGCAATGTGGTGGTTGGAGATACTGTGGAGAGAAGTGGTTTGAAGTGTTCATCTCTGTGGAGCTGAGGAGCTTCTCTGCAGGCAGAGATGGGCCTGCAGGGGGGTGTCTTTTTGAGAAGCCCACAAAATTCACTCCATAAAATTACCAGTGGTTCTTGCTCTCAGTGTGAACAGAGGACAGTGAGTTAGTATGCAAACATTTTTGTCTGGACAGGTTCATCATCTTCTTCCTCTTCCTTTCTTCATTGTGAAAGCCAAGGCAAATAGCAGCCATCTATAAGATTTTTTTAGGGACCTTGTTTGTGAGGAATTGTTATGGGCATTTTTTTTCAAATCTTGCTCA
Organism: Alauda arvensis; assembly: GCA_902810485.1. NCBI lineage: Eukaryota > Metazoa > Chordata > Aves > Passeriformes > Alaudidae > Alauda > Alauda arvensis. The sequence goes on from CADDXX010000322.1 coordinate 921,662, forward strand.
CATGGCAGCCAGAGGAAAACYCTTTTGGCCTGAATGGGAAACAAGYCAGGCTCCTGATATTTTTATAAGTTATWAAATAYRTTRYCTTTCCTCTTRGATATTTCTTCGAGYRAGTGAGAAAAATAAAGAAAGTGTTTCATTTCTGTCATGCTTTCCTGCTGAAGTCCTCTAAGTGCCTCATAACTGGTGTGGATTTGGCCTCACAAACATCCCTTTAATCCTGGTAGCACCCATTTCAGCATTATGGATGGAGAGGRGAGAGAAGCTACTTGATGTTCTCAGGCCAGAGCTGCGTGAGCACCAATCTCCTCTTCTGGCTCTGTTCCCACAATGCTATTTTTTTCTCCTTGGCTATAATGTGTCTCTACCAGCAAGATGGATTTTTTTCCTCCTGTATGAGCTCTTGAAACAGCTGAATAAAGCATCTCAAAATCATAACTAGGCCTGAGCTGCACAGACTTCAGCACTACRTGACCTTTAAGTGCTGTCAAGGAGTCTTGCAGGGAAAGCTGATCTGTTTATTTGGGAGGCCAGTTTGCAGCAGGAACTCAAACAGGTGCATTTTGGTGATTATTGGACATGCCACACTCTGCCCAAACTCTAAGGAGCACCCCACTGCACATGCYTATTCAATCTGCCTGAAAGCTCCCTATTCAGATTAAAAAAAGCCTTCCGCTTCAAGCATGAAATATCCTTTAAAATTAAAACCAGCTAATAACTAATGCCTCCTTGATTTCAAACTTTTTTAATGTATCAGCAATCATTCAGATATCCCATGTTTTCATCGTGCTCTCCAGTGGGGATTTTTCTTTATTTAAACATGTAAAAATCTTAAGTCAGGTTATTTGGTGTCATTAGCTGATTGTCTGGTGGCAAACACCACAAAGGTCAAACTGAATTATGGCCTTGCACAAATAACAATTGTGCTGGATTAGGTRGTATAGGAGTATCTGGCTGAAAACGTGGGTTTTTAGGCTGTGAAGCAGTTATGGATGTGACTTCCTTCAGTAATGTCCAAAGCTGACTACTCACAATTTGCTAATTGTCTTGTCCTACCCAAATTTATCCCATGGACCAATGAGTTTAATGGGTTTGAACTCCCCACCTTTCATTTGCCTGACAAGCTCCTGTGACCTCAGGTTTTATTATCACTGCTTCCTGGTACCAAAAGAGGAGTCCAGCTACATTTTGTGTTAGAGTTAGCTGAAAAACTCTGTGTGAARTTGTCCACACCTCAGAGAGATGGAGTTTCCAACCCTGACTTATCATCCAGTGTCAAAATACCAAACTCTGTGAGGTTGACTTCATCTTCTCCCTCTGAGCAAACTTCCACTGAAGCAGCAATGTGGGATCTGCAGTTTGAGAGCAGAGGAGCTGAGATCACAGGGCACAAAACAACCTTACAAAAGGGCCAGTTTTATTAGCAGGTGAATGACACATGAAATGCATGATCACAGGCACTGTGGCATTTCATTTCCTGAAAGGAACTGGAATTTGATAACACATAATTGATTACAGCTTGTAAAAGACTGCTGGAATTTACACTGGCTTTTTATTTTCTTTATAAAGCTGGTGGCTAACTTTGTTAATCAGTCACTTCATTGGGATTTGGCCTGTGTCATTGTAGAAAAACATTTTGGATGCCTCTGMTCAAGACATTCCACTTGTGTTTAGGGCATGGAGAAATCAATGCACTTCATGCACCTTCTCAAACGTGCAGAAGAAGTGGTGTTTCAGAGGGGATGAGAAAACACCATTGTCAGGTTCTGGGAAAATGCTGGTATCCTGGGAAAGATGTTTTCTGTAAACAGGATACAACCCCCACAACCTGGAGGCTTTGTTGTTGTTCTTAAACTGAAAATAGTGATGGAGCAATTGCTTCTGGTTAAGTGAATGTTTTGTTTCCATTTCAAGATTTTATTGTCAAGTCTTGAGTTGTTTTTGGTGTGTTTTCCATAATTAACAGTTTTCTAAATACATTTCATATCGAACGAAAGGAAGGAGCACAAACTTTCAAATGTCTGAGTCACTGCTGTCATGTACTGAGCCTCTGGCAGCATGAGCCACCTTGGGCTGAAGTTTCTGCAGCTGGAAACTGGCACATCTGTAAACAAGCAAACACTGAAACTGCATGRAAAGGTTTAAGTAGGAGGGAAAAAGAAGGAAATTTTGACTTGGCTCGTGCTTGTGTAGTACTAAAAGCCTGTGAAAAGTTTAATTCCTCCAGCACAGACCTTTAAAGTCACACAGTCAAATTGATTTCCATGCAGGGAGAGCTGCCTTTTGCATGGAGGAGGGTGAGCACTGGCTCCATAGCACAGGASAAAGTGGGAGGAGAACTGGCAAATTTAATTCCACTCTGGTCCTGCTGGGACACAGTTGGAGGTGCCCTGCCCCTCGTTCTCCTGCTGCACAAGGAGAACTCACACAGATTGTGGGAGCAAAACGTCCAGAGCAGTGCGTGGTGTAGTTACCTGTGCAAACCTGTCTGTTGTGGTTTAACCCAACAAAAACAGCTAAAAAACTCAGAGCCTCTGACCCACACCCCCTGCCCTCAGTGGGATGGGGGGGAAAAAAAACCCTTAAAATTCATGGCTAGGGATACAGATTAATAGAGAAATAATGACAGAAATGATAAAGGAATTAGAACATACAAAACAAGTGATGCCTAACTCAGCTGCTGACTGATCCTGGTGTCTGGATGCTGCTGTGTGGCATCCATGGGGTCCCTCCCAACCCAAACCATCCTCTGGTTGCTGGGGCCAGCAGATGGAAGCAGCCCCTCTGTGACATCAGCCCAGCCAGGGCTGTGTGGGCTCTGCCCTGGAGGGGACARTTCTGGCTCCTGGCAGTGACAGGTGCCACTGGCAGCTGTGACCCTGCTGTGCCTCCAAACCTGGGACMCCCGTGGGTGAGTGGGAGCTCTGGGAGCTCCTCACTGCTGGGCTGGGGTGAGGAGCAAAGGGCCTGAAGTGCTGCTCAGCAGTAGCTGAAACATCAGTGTTCTGTGAGCATTCTTCTTATCCTAAACACAAAACACAGCACTGTGCCTGATGCTGGCAAGAAAAGTCACTCTGTCCCAGCTGAAACCAGGACAAAATGCCAGGCAAAATTTTGAAAGAGAAAAGGAGGAGATATTGATTCAGTTTGCAGTGAAATTTTTCCATAGAAGATGTAGCTCAGCCTGTGGCTGCTCTGTTTTGCTGCCACTGGTGAGGCAATGGGTAAGGCAGAGAGATGGGCTCATATTTGTTTTCCTTCTGYTAAAATGAGATTTATCCTTAAGAAAAGGCTCCAATATTAGATTAAAAGAGCATCTTGAAAATGATGAAAGGGAAGCAACTTGTGAGATAATATCCAGCTCTCTCTCACTGGTGCTGCCACTACAGTTGAATTCAGCCCCTGGGGAAGTTGTGTCCTTGTAGCAGAGTGTTTTAACAACAGATTGCCCCGGGTTAGTAATGAAAATGTTTCCAGTACTGYTGTGTTTGGGGAAAACTGCTTGAACAGTGCTACAGAAAATCCCCAGCACTTCTCCATGTTCTCCCATGGCTCAGGTACACAGGTGTTGTACAATGCAGTGTTAGTCTGGGTTTGGTCTTTGGTGTGTCCTTAAGGAAATGAGAAATGAGATTACAGCCACACTCTGTGTGTGTGTGAGAGCCTCACACCTTGGCCCACAGGTTTTGTACCCAGGGTTTGATTTAAGCCATATTTGATGGGAAGAAGGCATGTTCAAAGTGTTTAAGTTCATCCATCACACTCCAGGAGAGAAGATAATGATGGGAGGGCAAGGCCTTAGAAATACCCTTTGCATGCTCCCCAGCCAWAGGAAATGCTTTATTTGCAGGTTATTAAACATGCTTAAAATCCCCACAGAAAAGGGGACCTACATCACCTCCAGCCACAGATATCTTTGCATTTGATCTGCTAAAAAACAAAAAAAGTGTAGCTGTGATTTAAATATCTTACTTCGTAGAGCTGGGTGAAAAATAGTGAGAATGTTGTTCAAAAACATCAAAACAATTTATCTAGTGTTTTTTCTTTGACATTCAGACTGSTAATAGGATACTGCAAACCAGCCAGTTGTCGTTATTGAAGTGATTAATTCAACTGTCTTGGCCAAGTTAAATCAAATCCTTTTTCCTTTATGAATCCACTTTTTGATTCTCCAGATTCATTGCTTGAAGATGATCTCATGCCATTGTATGAACAAGACAAACATATTTATCTAGGGCTGATCCCTGCCTAGTCCTTTTCTCTGGCTATTGATTTCTCCAGGTATTTTATTTCTGTGTCAGGTAATAAGATAGTGATCTGATTAGGGGCTGATGAGARAGTGAAATACTTTGATATACAATACATTAAAAAAAAAAACTGATGGAGAAGTAAAAGGAAAGTATAGAAGTGAGCTCTTCTCAACACTGACATATAAAGAGAAAAACACAGAAAATCTTTTAAATCCCTCCAAATCTTGTTAGCTAACAGAGGTCAGATTAGTCACTTTAGWTGTAAGGTTGTACCCATTTGACTTYTTTTTTGCCATTGCACTTTGAAGTTGTTAAAGGGCCTGTTGGTAAGTGAAAGCACTTGACTCACTGTTCTTTTAAAGTGTATTGGGTATTTCTGAAGGAATTTTTGTTAAAAATYACAATACCTTTTAAGTCAAGCTCTAAATACCTTTTAGAAAGCGACAGAATGTGCAATTCATTTTTGTGCCTTCATRAAAATGATGCTGAAGTGACAAGCAGGGTCACTCTTCCATGAGTTCAGGCTTCCCTAAACCTGCTGGCATCAGAAAGGGGCTGTAAATATGTCTGTCTTTAAAGCTCTAAATAATTGAATTCCTTGGGTTAGCAAATAACCTTCTTAAAACTTGGCAATGCTTGCACCTCTTAGCAAACCTGATATGAAAAGGACACTAAACAGCTGAAACTGAACTCCTCAAGGCTTGATGGGCAGTTCTGGGTAAGAAAAACATGTCAAGCCAGAATGTTTTCTCTGTTGTCAAGTTGCTTGAAGTTTTTTGGATGTGCAATGCCACTGCCAAGAAATAAAGCACARAAATAACCCAGAATCTTTGGGAAATGCTTGGGAAAACAAATCTGCTCACACTAACAAATGTATTGCTGCCAAATCCTTGAGAGAGCAGACAGACCCCACTGAACAAGTCCAGGCCCTGGGAAAACTTGTCCATGTGATATGAGGAGGTGTTTGAGGGGATGAGAGAGAGTTTGAAGGAACACAGCAGTGCCATGAAACTGAGGGCAATGCCCCAAATCACTGAGAACCTGCTTAGATTTCTTTGGCAAACAAGAATCCTCTAAGCAGCGAGATGCAAATGTGAACTGTTTGAATGTATGCTTTAATTTAGATTATCTGTGCTGGGTAGGTTTTTTAGGTAAAACCTTGGTCCCCACTGAAGAAGCAGTGGAGGTTTGTGACTGACTTTGTAAGGACTAAGACTTTACCCATTATATCTACTGCTAATGGTAGGTGAGTGAACATGAGCTTTTTCACACAAAATGCCCTGCAGTGCTTCTGAAATGCACARCACACAGAGATGTATATTGTAGGTTTAATGATTTATTCAATGAATGTAAATCTGGCTGCATAGAGGAGATTTAAGTGATCATTACCATCTGTCACTAGGTTTCACTGTGCTGCAATAAAAGYGTGTTTCAGATTATCAGCAGTTCAGTCATATAAAAACCAAAAAAGGCAAGTTTCTTGTGCTGGCATTGCCCAGCTCTGCCCTTAGAATTGCCTCTCCAGAGGGAGATGTGAGGACAGAAATGCACAGAACATGGATGAAGCTCAGCTAAAGCTTCCAGAGTGCAAACTGCAAAACTACTCAGGGTGAAAGTGTTGACCTGGATTCAGACAGTGGGTACATCCCATATCTGACTTCTGCAGTTCCCTAATCCTCTTCCATCCTGTAAAAATACAGGGATGTTTCCCTATGTCCAGCTTCTTTCTTCTTCTGGTTTTTCTTGCATCASTTATCGTTTTAACTTGGTTTTTTTCTTCTTCCTGGCTTGCTGAATCTTTTCTCCCAGATGTCAATACAGTTCTGGGTAGGACCTGCTCCCTTAAGACCTTCCTTCCTCCTTGCTGCCATGAAAACATAAAACACAGAGAAAGCAGAGGGAAAGGGAATAAGATCACTGGCAGGAACAAGGCTCCTTCTAATCTAGCAGGGATTTCTTCCCCCTTCTGTGGTGCCCTGTGGTGATCAACAGAATCCAACTCTCTTGATCTATAGGTAGATCATGGGTTAGGTTGGTTCTCTTTTCAATGAACTAACATTTTCTTTCATATCTAATTTCTTCCTCTGATTTAGAATCTGAAATAGGAAACTTGAATTTAATATAGCAATACAGAAGAGGAAAGGAACAGTTAATAATAATTTTGGGTTTTCCATCTCAGATCAGAATTAGCAATACAGAAAGTTAGTACTTTGCTAGAAGCAAGAGATGAGGACATCAATCATGTTCTGTTTGTGCCCTGGGAAACCAAGGGAGGAGAGTCTGATTCTGAATCTTACCAGAGATTATTAATGAGTAACAAGCTAGAGAAACGTGAAAAAAAAGGAAAACAAAAAATGCTATTATTGTTATATAGCTTTTTTTAATCTGACTTCTACTGAATCCTTTTCTTGGTACTTTTTTGCCAATTTGCCTGGGTATTTGGCATTTTCCTATTTTACTAATGCCTAATTTTTACTGTGTTTTAATGGCTGTAGCATTCCATGGATTTCTGTCTCTAGTGATTGTGAGGGACTTAAGGATTTTACAGGATGGAAGGATCAATATTATGCATGTAAATATTTTTATTGGTCAGACACAGGTTTTTCAGCCTCAGCACGGGCTGACTCTTTGGTGTGRTGTTCTGCTCTACTTGTTCCTATCCCAGTCAATCTCTTTTCCCTGTGGGGTGTTTTATTGAGCCACTTTGATTCCTTGTGTCCGTGCTTTGCTCCTCTCATTGTCCCCTCTCATCCCCCACTGTCCTTCCTGAAGGCAGAGATGTAGGAGAGATACARCACACCATCTCTCCATCTGTCTGCATAAATGGAAGTGCTGAATAACTCTTTGACAGTCTGAAAAAGACCCAGTTTTGATTCTGCTGTGGAAGCCTGGAACCCAGAGCAGAGCTGTCAGTCAGTGTGTGAACAAAGAGCTGATTATCTCTGCTTTGGGACCAGCTCTCTGTGGTTTGCACAGAGGATGTTGCTGTTGAAAACCCTTCCTATGGCTGTAAGTGCTGGGCTTGGGCTGTTGGCACTCACTGCCTTTGATCAGTGCTGCAAGGGCCAAACAGCTCCCACCCACATGGTTTGATGCTCTCATTGGAAGGTCCTGATCCCACAAGGCTCTGGGAACATCTTTTTGCTGAAAGAAATTTTTACAGCTGTAGGTCTGAAATGCTTTGTGCTTGCTGAGGCTGCAGAAAGATGGTGTTTAACAGTTCCAATTGCCAGACTGCTTTATTTTTTAGTTGCTTAAGCAAACATGTGCTCAAGAATGGAAGGAAAAGGTGGAGAGGTGTGGAAACCAGAACCATCACCAGTGGGTGAGTGCTCATGTGTGGGAACTTCACGTGGGACCTTGAATGTGCTGTGATAGAAAATCCATTGGTGAAGTAAAGGGTTTGATCAAACAATGTTCCAGCAGAGACACAGCTGGGCCTGGTGTGCTTGGAAGTGACCATAAGGATATTCTACTTCAAATGTTACAGTTTTGTCTGCAAGGGCCAAATCAACCTGCAGTCAGGCAAAAAAAAAAAAACCAAAAAAACCCCACAAACCAGAAGAATTAGTTTCCCTATTGATATTCCAGTAATGTATAATATTTTGTATACCTTTGTTTCATGATGAAGTTAGCCAACAGTCTAAAAATACACAGCAGGGAAAATGGTGCATTCTTTGCWATTTGTCACAACATTTGTGCTGTAGTTTAATGACTTTGCTACTGTGCTGCAAAATTCCCTCCTTGGTGAGAGAGCACAGACTGCAAAAGCAGCTTGTTAGGAATATGCTTTGCTTATCCCCTGCATGAACAGCATYATTCTTCCAGATATAAGCTGGAAATGGGTCTCTCATTTTGGGATATGTATTTAGGACTGGGCCACAGATAGTTTTCTGTCAGCTCTGTGAAATTAATACTTCTTTAAACAGTGTTTTACTGCTTGCTGGATGCAATAGTTCCTCTCCTTGGCACTTATGTCCTTTGCAGGGAAAGAARTTTGCCCTCATGGCAGCACACTTTGAGTGTCACTGGCTTTCATGTTGTCTATTAAAAAAGGAAATTGTGAGGAGCAGATCAGAGCTCAGTGAGGCCCTCTGAGCTGAACCCATTTCAGGGGGGGAAGCCAGAGCTGTCAGGACTTTGACTTCCCAGTTCCTGAAGAGATGTTAACTGCCTGATCTGCAGGGAGCACAAATGAAACTCCACTGGCACGACCTTTGGTGTCAATCATTATGGGAGGCATCTGCATTTATATTGTCAATGCACAAACTTKCTTTACCTCCTGAAGCATGAAATCACCTTTCAGATGAAGAAAGAAATATAACCCTGCATCCTCAGGAGATGTAGCAGTTCCATCCAAGGCTTCTGCTGCACAGAGAAATGTTTAAACGCAATATTCTGACTTCAACATGAGTCTCTTGGAAGCTGTTGTTTTTCAAGTGAAAGCTACACCATGTTTTTTTAAAGAGATCTGTTATTACTTCAGATTATTTTAGGACTTCTAATGCTCCATCTCTAATGTTGGCTAACAGTTTATCACTAACTTCAATATTGTCAGAAAAACTTGTCCCAGAGTGTCTCACATGAAGTTCTCAGTTAAGCCTGTGTTCCTCTGGCACAGGAAAAAAGGAGGAAGAATGTATTTTGATGGAATTTTACAAACTGGAATAACAGGGCTGGTTGGGAACCTGCAGCAGCAGGATGTACAGCCTGTGCCTGTGATATACAGTCCTTTAATGCATTCAATTCACTGGGATATTTGATGGTGTTTGGAACCAGGTCTTTGTGATCTCTGCTGACATTCATTTAATTGAAGGATTCACACAGAGACTTTTGGGGTATCCCACAGAATTCTTTCACTACAAAGTCAGCAAAATGAGATGTACTCATACATTTAATTACAGTGTTTGGGCAGAGATCATCCCTTGGTTGCTGGGGCTTGTTTCTTGCTGGATTTGCTAATGCTCACAACAAAGCTCTTGTCCATCACCTGAATGAGTCAGAGGCTTCCTATTTGCCCTGAGTTTACTTGCAGCTCAGAAGTTCTGACCCTGTTTTTTTCAATAAAATTCTGAAATGGCAAACTTTTAGTTCCAGCATTGAGGAGATCACACAACAGACACGCCAGCTTCCCCATTCTCTGAAGMACAGAATACTTTTCATCACTCTAAATGTGCCAATTAGAACTTTGTGTTGCTACAGCTTATCTTAACTACCTCTGCATGTCACAGCCTTCTAGGTATGGTCTCAGTCATAAGGCATGGTTCAAACTGTGCCAGCCCTCTAAAAGCTGTGCTCATTTTGAAATGAATAAGAGGAAAATTTGCTTCATTTTCTATTTTTTTTCTTTGTAAGCTGTGACATATTTCAGTGTTCTTTTGTTACCTGAATCACGTGGTAGAAAGAGCATCAAGTGAGGTAAAATAACCCTCAGGGGTCACTGGAGATGCAGCCAGCAAGTTTGGGCCAGTGCATGCAGCAGAAGTTGTAGCCTCAGTAAAAGGAAGGAGAGTGGAGAACTGAGCAAGACCATCTCTGCACAAATGTCACAGAAMTTTCCTCTCAGAAGCTGCAGGACAAGATTGGGCTGAGTTATTTYCAGTCACAGACCTCTCTTGAGCCTGTTTAATATTGCTGCCATCTAGATCAGTGACAGAGCTTTCAGGGCAGGCTTGGCATGAGAGGAAATGTATAAGCTTTAAAAATGAACCTGTGATTTCAAAACCTGAATTTTGTCAGATCTCACAGGTGAGCTTGCTGTGCTTGTTAAAATGTGGCTGTGGGAAGACAAATGACTTTAAAATGGTGCCTCCTTTACTCAACAGAAATGACACTTTGGGAATCAGCCAGGATTGTTTTAATGCCCAGATCATACTGCTCCTGATCTTGCTCCTTTGCTGCCATTGGAGTCTGTAAAACTCTTGTTCCTTCTTTCCTGCTYCTCCATTGCCAGATTTCCTTTGGGATGCTTGCATCATGAAAGATGGCAATTGATAAAGCATTTAAAGTCATGTTTCCATGACAGCAGCAGCAGAGCAGGGAGCTTGCAGCAAGGAGCTGTACCCAACTGRGGATGCTCCCTTGTCATCTGGAGCACCCAGATGTGTCCAAAGGATCCTGTGAGCATTCCTGCAGGGAGCCAGAGTGGGGGCAGCCTGGTCTGAAGGGCTTTGGGAGGGAATGCCTTAGGATTCCCTGCCTGGATCATCCAAATGGATTCCATGGATTGTGTCTCTGCATCTTGATAAATCCTTCACATGGCAATTAACAGAAAAAAAAAAAAGGAAAAAACAGTGCAGAAGAGATTTTTTTGGAAGTAAGGAGAGTCAGCTTTCCTCTTCTAGGTCATGATGCACAGGGATCATGAGTCAGCCAGGAACTGGGAGGATGATTTGAAAGCAGGTTGTTTTGTCTCTGTCAGCAGGCTGCAAGTTTGTTTGTGAAAGGCACAAGTTCAACTGAAGAGTAAATCTGCCTGATTTTTTTTGATCTCCATCTGTTGATAAGGACTGGCACGAGCCCAGTGGCATTATGGCATGAAGCTCTTTACAAGCACAACATCTCAAAGATTTCTTTCCCTATCTCTAGAAACTCTCCATCTATTAGAACATAGAAGGAATGAGTATATAATTTTAGAAGTTGAAACCTCAAAAAAAATTTGTTCCTTATTCTTCAGACCAGTTGGCATGACCTACTTTCCTATTTCTGATATCAATAGGATATGAGCACGATAGGCATGATCCTTTGTTTGCAAAGATACCATGGCAAAGTACAAGAGAAAGAAAATCTACAATCAGGATTAATTTCTTTTTTTCCCCTGTTAATATGATTTCTTTCCATGCCAGTTTTATAGAGGATTTTTAATATTGTGTTGCAGTTCAAGGACCAGTTTCATACCTGGTGTAAGACGTCCTGCATCTCCCATGACACATTTTGGCAGCTCTTGCCCTGTTTCTGTATTACAAGCACAACTTCTCTTGTCTCCTTGGTGTAATGAAGATGCACTCTATCCAACAGTCCTTGGGTAATTCTGTATCTTAGCTTAAAATCTGTCAAGTTTAGTGTGACTCCATGTTATACATCTTTTTACAAAAGACTTATTGTTCCTAGTCTGATACTCTGGGTTCTATGCTTATTAGCACATTAAATAACCTGCTTGAAATGTCACCTGAAGCACTGCAGAAAATCATCAATACCAACTTGTGAATGTAGCCCAGGTGCTTTGAACTTGTGTCTGATACACCTCATGTCTGATAAGTTCCACAGAAAAATCCAGGGGAACATCAAAGTGGTGCTTTCCCATGAGGCCTCACATCCTGCAGAGCCAAGGCAGTGGAAAGCAGCCAAGGAAGTTCACACTGCAAAGCTGTAACTTACTTTTCATTGAGTGATGAGTCCATCACCTCTTGCAACTCGCAGCTTTAAGAAGCAGGAATCCTTCAACCAGCCCCCAGGAGTGCAAGCTGGTGACCCTGTTAATCTCTTCTCTGCTTCAGTGGCATCTGTCCTTTTTTTTTTTCCCTCTCTCTCTTCTCTCATTTTTTTTTCCTTAACCCATCTGTACATCCTGGCCAGCAGGAAATCAAAAGAGCAAAAGGAACCTSTCTTCTCAGGAAGTAGGGCACCTTCCATCATGTGAAACAAAGCAGGTTTTGTTTTTTTTAAAACTAGTGCCTGAACTGGAGACTTGAACATTTAATGAAGAACCTTTATCTGTGGAAAGCTCTGTGCACAGCCCTTCTGATCACCCCAGATGCTCACCAAACTGTTAGAAAAGCTGCCCTTTGTGCTGGGGCTTCTTCTGGTGGAGGAGCTGAGATAGAGGAGGAATGGAGGTGCACCTTTTGATTTAGGAAAATCCTATAAATACATCTGCATAAATTAATATATGCCTGTAGCTTGCAATTATATACATCCTCTTCTGTCTGCACACTGGGGAATGTGGGTCTGGCCCTTCAAAATTCTCTCCTGTGTGAGATCTTTGGCTGGAAGGCAAAGCTGTAAGCCAGCTTTGAGGTGGTTTTGAGTGCTCCCAGATCTGTCCCTGCTGCATCTCTCTCTCTTGTAGTGCTGCTGCAGCTGGGAGAGGGAACAAAGGCAGCTCTGGGTCCACACCATGCTCAGCTCACTGGGGTTTGTTCTGTTTGAAGCTGCCCTTGCCTTGGGAGAGGAGCACTGCTCTGTAACAGGTTCCAGAGTACCTGCTGCCCCRGGGAGTAACTCTGTGAGCACTCACTGTGTGAGGTGTGCATCCCTGCCTGCAGCAGGATCTGGGTATGCAGAGAGTCTGAGTAGTGAGAAAATGAAAAGTGCTGACAGTAACACTGAATTTTTAATGTAAAAAAGAATATATGGTCCCTTTTGTACCATGATTGTACTGCTTTGTCTTCTGTTGAGTTTAGGAAGTCTTTTGACATCTGGAAGGGAAAGCAAACCAAAACCAGCTTTTAAAATTAGTGACTTCTAAACTCTGGATTTTCTATAATAATCTCCCATATCAGTGTAGAATAGAGATTTGTGGTTTTATTGTGCAGTTAATTTCAGACTGACTTCTTGTGCCTGCTTTATCTTTCTGTGCTGGAAAATCTGCTGATTACAGACAGACTAAACATGAATTTCTTGCTCAGGTCATGGCTGAGCCAGTGGCTGCTTTGGAACAAGGAGAAATGGTTGCTCTAGCCCAGGCTGCTTTAAAAATGCTTCAGCTGAAAAAGCACAGAACTTTTGGGGCTTTTGGAGGTGCATATATTGTAGAGGAGAGTAGGAAGCTGAATGGAAAGCAAATATTAAAGGGTTTTTTTGCTAAGAAAGGAAACATTTGTCTAGGGAAGTGATGATAAGAAGCTTGTCTGGAGGAGCATGAAAGGTACTCATAAGCTCAGCATCAGCCAGAAGAGCAAAGATACTGGCCTGATTCTTTGTGTACATTTTTGTGAAGGTGATTGCTCAGACTGAAAGCTCTGAATGCAGCACACAAAGCATGTTTATGCAGGATTATGCAGTTCTTAAAAGTCTATTCCTGATCAGAAGTTAAACAYAAAACTTCAGCATTATCAGTAAAAACAGAAGCAGTACTTCACACTCGGGTAAAAAAATTGTGCCATTTTTCTTCCTTTCTAAATGAAAATGGAAAATAATTTGAGAGATTTTTATTTTATTTTTTTACTCTTCAGTGCCTTTCTGTCTGGATATCCTTTATGCAGAGAACAGCAAGCTCCTTTTGTCCTTGCATTATTTAGAAATCACAGGGATTGAGAATCTCAGAATGATGTCAGAATTTCCAGTTGATTTTCTGTGGTTTTTGGTTTTCATGATGCCATGAAGAAGGTTCCTGAAACTGGCAATAAAACAGGAACAGAGCAAGGACTGAACCCACCCTTCTTATGGGTTTGGACTTGTTCTTTATCCTGGGTGTGAATAAGAGAAATCAAAGTCCCTGTGGTCACTCTCCTGTAGCCCCTGAGGTTTAAAGATGTGATCATGGAAATCACAATTATGAATATTAAGGAATGGATGAGAAATAATCCCTGGAGAGAGGGAGAATGCTCACTTGTAGCTTTTTTAATTAGCAGCCTATATTATCTGTTTATAACCAWGTCTTACTGACAAAGCTAGAAACATTTCTGGAGCTCCAGATGGCTGCTCTTCTTTATGACTTGCTGTAGGGTACAGACTTTGATTTTATATATTTTGATAATCTATCCTGATTATTCAACTAATACTCATTGTTCTCCCTGTGCTGCAACAAAACCCTTTGAGAAACTGCAGCATATGGCCTGGTGAGGGAAATCTYAAGGTTAAGGAAATCATCTTTATCTCTGTTGCTCATTGTTTTGTTTCCTTTTTCTTAGAGCTGGGACCTGGAACATTGATAACATCTCTTTAAATGCATCCTAGAGACAAAGTTTCTCATTCTGGGAGGTTTCTTTCAATGGATGGGGAGAGGTCTCAAAATATTTGCCTTTTCACGTTGACCTTGCTGGTGTTGCTGTTATTTACAYTCCTGTGGGTGAAAGGACAAACTGTGTGTGATTCACAGATTGGGAGCACTGAGTGTGGACTTGTCCCAAATGGCTTTTTCAGAGACATCCATATAGTTTGTGACTTCRGGAAAGAACTGGTAAACAAAGTGTAAATGAGCATGCAGTTTGCTTGACTGATCTATGTGTACAGCTTAATGCTGAGGATTTTCAGTTAGCATTCCCTTCACAAATGAGAGATGTGAAATGCTTAAATTAAATGAAGCAGAGAAAAAATTGATTCTCTCCTTTTCCTCCATCTTTCTTACTAAAAGTTTTTGGCTCTTTCACATTAGTGCCTGTGCTATATATTGGCATTTTTGCTAATGAAGAGCCCATGATGTTTCCTAAATGTTCCACTACAAGGACCTCGTTAACAGCTTCCATTTATCCAGCAGAATAAAAGCTCCTTGCAGTCTCCAGCCCACTGTGCACAGCCAAGGACAGAGGAGGGGCATGAAACTGGGGTCTGCCTTTAGCTGTGCCTTTGTTCCAGTGTGGAATAACTATCCCAGTATGGAATAGCTCCTTTATCCCAGTATGGAATAGCTCCTTTATCCCAGCATGGCCAGGTGCTTTGTTCAGGGAGCCAGAACCTGGGGCTGCAGGTTAAAAGCAGCTTGCCCAGGGATCTGTATTTGTTCCCCTCCAGTGACAGAGACAAAAATTGGGATCTCAGCGTGGCCCTGTGGTTGGTCTCACATTACTGGGAGTTTTGCTGATCCATGTGGTGCTGGTGTTTTACCTGACAAAAGTTTAGGACACTGATGTTGGCAATTGCTTCCTCACCTTGCCAATCATCTTCATTCCAGAAACTGTGAACCACCAGAATCTGTGGCTGATCTTGARGGGTTTTGATCCAAATGATCTTGGGTGAATCCAGCAGCACCACGTGTGGTTCATCTCCCAGCCTGCTCTCTAATAYCTCTTAAACTGAAGAGTAAAGATCCTTTTCATACTCTGAATGTGATATTTAGTCACAAAGAATGAGAGTAATTATTTTCTCTATCTTTTAACAATTAGTCTTGACACATCATAATGGGTTCTGTAGTCTTCATCTAATCAGCAACTTTAAAATGATCATTTAAAGGCTGTGAGTGATAGAGATGAAAAATTACAAATACTAATAACTTTCTATGATTAAAAAATTCAATTGGACTGAAAGCTAGTTTCATCTCAGTGCAATTGCATTGTATATGAGAAGTCATAAAGATATAAAAATGTAATCAGTGYCAAAATTTAAACATCTTAAGGGGACATTAATATTATTTGCATMTATTTTGACTAATTTGCCTTTATTATGCTGCAGAATGCAGTCTTTTAAGAGCCTCCAAATAATTGAAAGGTTTTCACTCAGACTGCTGTTTTATAAATATTTGTGTTTTCTCTTTGAAAGTAGAGGCACTTAGGAATTTGTGTTCTTGGTGACTCTGTTAGCGTCTATTTTTCTAAGAGCAGGCAAGAATAATTAAACTCTCTAGGCTGATTTTCTTCACTTTCTCTTCTGAACAAAGCAAAGTTCAGAAAGCAGATTCATTTTTGGAGAGTTTTTTTGCTTGGTTGTTTATTTCTCTCAACTTTATTAAAATATTAAGGCAAACCTCTGTGAGTTCAAATTAGTCCTTCACAAAAAAAGAKAAAAATCTCAGCTATTCCCCTGTGACTCCCACATCCTCTCTGGTTTTGTTGGGCATCACTGTAAGGTGTGAGAGCACAGCAGGAAGGCACAACTTCATTGTTTTAAAGTGACCTGAGACAACCCTCTGTCTTAATTAATCCAGAGAAAATTCCTTTTCCCTCTGTTTTGGAATTAAATGGAAGCCATGGAGTTCCCTGTGGACAGSGTTGGACTTTGCTGTGCTCAGAGAGGAGACAGCTTTGGGATTGGATAAAGGGGTACTGGTTGTAATGGATAAAAAGGTTTATTCATAATGYAGTAATAATTAGTACAGAACCGTTTTACAATGAAAGAGTGCAAAGCAATGCAGTGCATGCCATTCTCTCCCCAGGTTTTCTGGGATTTGTGCTATTACACTGCACATGCAATGGAGAGAATCAGGTGGATTCTTCTCTGTTGCTTCAGGTTTCTTGCAGGAGGGGGGAGGTTTCCATCTTCTGTGTTTTAAAGAAGAGCAAAACAGACTTGGATTGGCTCTTTCCAGTCCTAAAACTGCCCAGAGTTTACTTGGCAAAAACAGGAGGGAAGAACTGACATGGCAGGAGGGAATATTTCCCTCTACATCCACCTAGATTTACCTCCCCACTCATGTTGAGAATCTGTCTTTGCCCTCCAGTTCAGATAAAAAGCAGGCATGGGATTTTGTATCAGTATCAAGAGAGAAATCTGATTAAACAAATCACATTGAGCAGTTTGAGGATTGGTCTATTCAAATTCAAAGCACACCCTGGACTGAAGCAAAATCCAAGAGAATGCCCAAGCACAAGCTGGAGCAGGTTAAAGCTGGTGTTGATGCAGCCATCAGCAACCTGAGCACCCAGAACTGCTGCCTTCAATCTGGTTATTAGATTTCCTCCTTTTGTATTTAATTATGGATATGTATCTGTGCAAGTTATTCCAACTTCTATCTTCATGGCACATGAGATAAGAATGTATTTTTGGGGGATGAATCTCTGTGCTACAGTCTGGGAGASTTTGAATTTTCCAAGGCTACAAATGAGAAAGTTTTGTTCCAAGCTGCAGGATGGCAAATCTGTCAGTTTATACACACACACACACTTAATGTGTACCTGTCCTGTGGGATAAAATGAATGCTCCCATATTTTTAGAAGTTCAGTGAACTTGGTTCTCCTTTCTTTTGTAGCTGGTGGAACACAACTGATTTAATCCAGAAAAGTGCTGATGTTTCACAGAAACTTTAAAAACTCTGTAGGGAATCCAGTGAACCTTTKCTACTCTAAGGTCCTCTTGGACAATATTTCCCCTTGCAATATTCCCACTACTTAGTTTTGATTTTTTTTCCTGTAAAAGAAAGATTATCTTTCTCTTGAGCAGAAGATTTTCTAAATGGAATTAGTCCATTACAAGAGGGAAAGTTGTTTTTGTGTTTTAAGACTCTTAGAGGATTCAATCTACCCCATAAATCTCTCAAGTTGATAATAGGATGTTTTCCCAATCCACAGTGCTGTTTGCTTAAGCATTTCCAGAGAATTACTCAAATAGGGTTTRAAGCAGGTGGTTTTTCTTATCAATCTAAACATTATCTAAACATACCATCTTCTTTAGGATTTAGGGTTTTTTTTAGCAGCAGATCGGAAATTTTAGATAGGTTTTTTTGATGCAGATAGGAATTCAAAACCTGATGCACCTCAAGGACTGATGTACCTGTCTGGRCTCTGAAAATTACACTTTAATGGCAGGACAAGCCCTGTCAGGTGCAACTTTTGAGACAGGACTGGCAGTTTATTTCATGAAAAACCCCTTTTTATTATTTCCATTCATGTTTGCCACCAGGGAAAGCYACTGATCCTCAGCTATTGTGCAGATAGTTTAACTTCCTGAGATCTGAGCTCGCTTTGTGTCTCAAGATTGTGACATATTTCTCTGAAGTTTTTAGTGGGGATGACTTGCTGCCTGACAACAGGCAGGTCTATTGCAGGGAGAAGATTAGAACAGAATTGTTCTGCCTCATGGCCCGGGCTTTTAACTACCTCAGAAAGCAGCAATCTTCCTCATTCTGTAAAGCTGTTATATTAAAAAAACCCCAAAACATCGTGGTGTTTTTTTATTTTTGTTCCACAGCTGTCAAAATGGTGCTTAGTGTGTTTATTCAACAGGCTGTGA
The DNA here is from genome assembly GCA_902810485.1 of Alauda arvensis. NCBI lineage: Eukaryota > Metazoa > Chordata > Aves > Passeriformes > Alaudidae > Alauda > Alauda arvensis. The sequence continues at coordinate 939,733 of CADDXX010000322.1, forward strand.
ACTGGAGCTGCACTCCCTGAGCTGATCCTGTTTCAATCATTGACCTTAAGGAGGAAAGAAGGGAAAAGATCAAACAAATATTTTTTTTTCTGATCTCTGAAAAGCTGCCAAAACTAACAAAGTTGAATTCATTTGGGACAAACGAGATGCTTTTGTTTTCCTGCCTCTTTCAGCTTAGTTGTGTGTTGGATGGCACTCAGCTGTTGCACTTGGAATACAAAACAACTGCATCAAACCCCTCTGAAAGCCAGGTCTGTCTCATGGAATTGCAGAACCACCCTGGAAACACTTGTTTCTGTATCTTCAGTGTGTATGATTCTTATCTTTCTGGTAAACAGCCCAAATTGGCACAGTGGGCTTGTTTTGTTTTGAGTTTTTTGGGTTTTTTTTTTACTTAGAGGAAAGAATTGGAAAATAATTTGTCTTTTCTGCCCTTCTTTAGCTTTCCCACAAGAGATCAACCTAAATCAAGGGCTGACCCAAATACCTCTACTTCTAAAAATGAGAGAGGTTAATTTTTAATTTGGTTTTTTTTTTTTTTTTTTTGTATCAGACAGAATGCTGCTATGAAACCCCCTGAAACTGTGAGTTCCACACAGCAGCTGAACCTAACCCCACATAAGTAAAAGTTTTCTTGTGTTTCAGATTGACAAACAAGGGGTTATTTTTTCCCCATATAAAGGTAGAAAATGAACAGTGGGAAAGGGATGCAATGTTCTTAAAGGGTTGTGGAAGCACCACTTTGGTCTTAATAAGAGCTGTGAYACATTCACCTCATTGCTATTGCTCCACCACTGTTGAGAGGTCATTCAATACCACAGCAAAATGAAGATTGATTTCTGAGGAACGCAGGGAAAATTTTCAGTGTTTCTAGATGGTGAATTTTGAGRAAAAAAGGTATTGAAAACAGTATGTGCTGTGCTTTCCCCCTTTTTTTCCCTTTAAAATGTTAGAATTACATTGCAGTTTGGGTTTTTTTCCTGCTCTTTTCTGCAGCTAGTTAATATACAGGATATCTTCACAGTACTTTGGTCAAAGTCTCTGTGCTCAGAGTTTATTTCATGTTGCAGATCCCTCTGTTTGTACTAGTGGGGGTGTTTTTGACACTGTTCCTTTTTAATTATTGAGATTTTAGGACAAATAACCATGAAGCATATTCCATATGAGTGCTGCTTTTTTGATATAAATTCCACCACCTTATAAGAATCAAAGAATGGAAGTTGCCTTTGGATGTGTGTGTGTGTGGTCCAAAGGAATTGCATTTAAAAGTGGATTAATTTAAGGTTTGATAGAAATTCTCTTAGGGAAAGAGAAAAGTTCTGTTGGTTTCAGTGAATTGASTCAGTCCTGCAGGTAATTAACTCAGGAACCAGACCCAAGCTTTATGGTGTTTACTAAATGCTCGTATTTGTAGTTGACTTGCTGTGGATTCAGAGAACACTGTTTGTCACCCTGCACTGAGCTCCCTTTTCTCAGCTCTCTCTGGTTCTTTGCTTTTCCAACTTGAAGGGCGAATGAGAAGATCAGGGGTTTGATCATGAAAGCTGCACCATGCAAAAGAACTGACACCTGGAAAAACAGGCAGAGTTAAAGAGGRTTTGACAGGTTGCAGAAGAGAGAGAGAGTGAACAGGATGGGAACAATGAGCAGCAGCTAATTATTATTTCACTGGTCACCACAACACGTTAGGAACTTCCAAAGGCTATGRAATTAATTGCATGCAGAACAGCACTCAAGGTGTTTAATATTTTGTCTCTCTGGGACAATTTGCCAGAGCCATCGTTTGAACTACAAACACAAAGCAGGGAAGAAGGGCCTCTCTCTGCCTGTGTCATTCTTCATTTTAATGAGGGAAAAATGTCACACAGAGCAGTGTGAGTTTGAAATATTATAATATGCTTCAGTTTTATGTCGGAGTAAGTATGTTTCTTAAAAGAGCCCTAATGATTCTAAATTCTAGACCTTGTTGACAAGACATCTGCTTGCTTGGCCTGTGGTTTGTGTCTCATCTAGAAGCTCATTAACATATATATTAAAAGAAACCTATTAAAATATTTGCATTTTAAAATGAATCCTAACCCCCCACTTTCCCCCTCCCACCCCTCCATCTTTTAGAAACTTGTTTTGGTCTTGCAAAACATTCCACSAGGGAGACAGAAATATTTCAGTTCTTTTCGAACCATTTAACATTTGGGTAATTCTTATAATTACTTTTCCCTTTAATTGTTAAAGCTGGAAGGCTTTATATAATATCGCTTTCAAAATTCATAGTTCAGTGTAAATAATCTTTGTTGTGCCCACAGACCTCTCAGCTGGATGCTGACTTGAACCCTAAGGCTGCTCATTCTTTCTTTTGGCCCCATTTATTRTTTTCCTCCCTCCTCATCAGTTTTCTATTATTCCCTTTCCTGCCTCTTCATCTGTCTGGAGGCACAYGCACTGGGTGAAATGGCACTTGAAGCCATGCTGGTTGTTTATTTAAACAAATCATATTGAGATGGAAGGAGAGCAGATGATTGCAGAGATGTGACAAATCTGATCGAGRAGCTCTTGAGGGTTTTGTCATTTCAGGGGAATCTCCCACCTGGACTTGTGGCTCAGGGATCTTCCCTGCTCTGGCATGGGGGTGCAGGAGGTTCCTTTGGTGTGGGCTGTCTGGCAAAGGTGAGCAAAGCAGCAGAATGCAGCCACCAGCACAGGGGCTGCCTGCTGTCCTGTGTCCTGGTTGGGAGGAGATCTCTGCACTGAGGATGCTGCGAGTGCAGCAGGGAAATCACAGCTGGGGAGATCCAGCTGTYTTCTCAAACCTCCACAGCACAAAACATCTTCAGGATTTTTTCCCAGTGAGCTCAGCTAGTGGAAACTAAAATGAACAGAAATGTTTGCTTCATTTGCCAAACCAGAGAGGGGATCTCCTCTGAAGGTGAACAGGAGCTTCTGCCACCTCTGCTGGAAGGGGAGCATGGCTTSGTCTCTTAATGTGCTCCCTCTATCACTAAGCTGATGTTTTTATTTCAGGAAACAGATCCCCCAGAAGGGAAATCTGTAGCAAAGATGAGCTATATCTACTTTGGAGTASCACAGGTTACAGTGGGAACAGTGTTTCTTGGTGGCAAGAGCAGCAAAGGACAATTCTGGCAGCTGAGGTTCTCATACCTAACAAATAGAGATTTTTATTGCCAGGTACTCCTCTTCCAGTTTCCTCTTAAAAACCTTTTACAGTATCAATTTCTTAAAAGGTTCCTAGTGCCTTTCTCAGGCTTTTAAACCATTTTCTTGCATATTGAGAGCAGCTGGATGGGGAAAGGAAAGCTCCTGCTGCTTCTCAAGAGCAGTTTGTGTAACATCACAGTGGGAAATAACATGTTTCATGAACTTGATTTATCCCCTCTGCTGTGTGGTGTAAATCCCCTTTCCTCACTGCATGGCCAGCACAGGCAGCCTTTGRGGGCCTCATCCTGCCTGGTCCTGARCAAAGTGCACAGGAAGAATTTAATTAAAAGCAAATATTTATTTTTGGGAACCTTTACCTCCTACACATACTCTGCTGCCTAGCAGGGGGAAGCACTAAGTAAAATCACAGGAAACAGTAAAAATATTTCCAACCCGCTGGAATTATTAAGTATTTGCAGTACCTAATACATTATTTTAAAATCACAATTATAACCCATGCAAAGCAGGGCAAGGTAATGCCTCACTTAAGACAGCTTGGTCTGTTCTGTTTCATAAAATCTAATGGAGGACCACCTTACTTGGCTTCCATTTCAGGATTTTTTCCCATTTTTTGATGCTTTTTTCCTGTTAGACAGCACATTTTGATGCCAATTTTAATGCCTGCCAACCTCTTTTTTTTTAGTGAGCAGCTGCCCCATCCCTGTTCTTAGAATACCTGAGTCCCTCACAACCCTTGCTTTTTGTCTCCAGATTTTGTGTTGGCAATTTTCACAGATAACGAGGCAGAGAAAAAAAAAATCATAATGCATGTGAGAATGTGAAATTAATAMAATCTGTGGGAGTTAAATATTTTCAGCTGAGTGAGTCACTTGCTGTCCTGCAGGACTAGAAGTAAATAATCCCCAGATGTGGCAATGTTCTACCTCCTGGCCCAGGCTGCAATTTCAGTCCTGCTGCTTCTGCTGGTTGCCTTTGGATGTGATGCAGCCCATTGAATATTAAAAGCCAGGGAAGCTGTTTGCTTGTTTCTCACCTTATAAAATGTGGTTGTTGATTCAGATGTCTGAACATCCAGTCCTGCAAAGGACATTAAATCCTGAGTGTCCCTCTGTCCTGAGCAGCCTGTGCAGTGTCACTGTGCTCATGAAGGCAGCACTCAGGCCATGATCAAAGCCCATCCTTGTTATTGTTCAAGCCCAAAGAAAGATGTCCCTGTCCTGGAGTTTGAAATCTCTTAGATATTGAAGGGGTGAGAMGCTTTGTTTGGAGCTTGGGGAGCTGAAAGATGCTGGTTGAATGTTTCACCCATCACGTGTGCAGTTTGTGGTGGGGCTGGGAAATGCTGCTGTCTGCAGCCTGTGCACAAACCTTATGGATTTATAGCCCAGTGACACTCACTGATTGAAACAAAAAGCTGCTATGCTTTATGAAGTGTTGGAGTATTTTATCTCTTGATGTCTGYTGTGGTGTCCTTCCCCCTCAGCATGGGAGAGAAAGGGAGCAAGCCCATCCTGATAACTCTGTCCTTATTGATGAGAAGTTCTGTCACTGTGCTGTGCTTATCTGCAGAACTGGAATGGAAGATGAGTATCTAATCTTTAAAAAGGGTTTGGGAAGATTAYTTCAACTTTTACCCTGCCCCAGCTGAGCTCCCCTTAAATCCTAAAAGGATCTGAATATCTTGTGTTCCCTGGATGGACATTAGTGCACCATGCTGGAGCCAGCCAAAGCAGCAAGTGGGAACTGGCTGGTGAGAGAAATTCCACAAAAAAATAGAACTGGAGAGGGGGAGAGGGTTGCCTTTTCAACTTTCTTCTTTTCTGTTTGTTTCTTTTTCTTAACAAAGTGAAGTAGAACTGTGCATGTTGGAGCAAACCAGTGGGAGTGAGTGAGGGTCAGATGAGGAGGATGATTCCTTGAATGTTAACCAGAAATGCTGACTCCTAATTCAGTGTGGGCTGAATTCTTTCCYTATGTCAGTGTGACTTCATGGTCTTGATTTTTTCGGTGAAACTTTTGAGAAATTAAGAGTAAATAAACCTTTAGTATCTGTGGGGATTCTGCCTAGATTAGCATCAGCCTTAATTAGTCCTGCTGCTGGAACATGTTCCATTCTGGTCTCCTAAGAAAACCTTGTTCCTTCCAGAGGAATAGGAATAGGACACTGACAATAGGACCTGACTGTAGGGCTGATGAGGATGAGTTTTATCACCTTGTGGCAGTGGCTTGCACACATTTTCTGGCACTGCATTCAAAGCCTGGAAGTTGCTGGATGGGAGGGAGAAGATGTAAAAAGCCACATTCCAGCAGGGAGTGAGTGCTGTCCTCTGCCACAGTGGGAAGAGAGCAGGCTAAGCTTTATCCAGTTGGGGTTTTGTTCTTTAATCTCAATGTCTGTTAGGAAAAAAATGGTGGCTTTATGACCATAGTTATTAGATTTAAATGCAATACTAATTTCTGTATTTTCCTTCAGTCTGGACTGTGCTGTCACACAGAGCAGCTACACCTCCAAGAACACACTCTGTGCCCTCAGAGAGCTGGAGGAACAGTCCTGGAGTGCAGGATTGGTCAGTTGTAATGTTCCAGGATGTTTCAGTGAAATTTATCCCAAGTGAACACCAAGTGCCTCTGGCAGCTGCACTTCAGGAGGTCTCTACCCACAGTGTGGGTGCAGTTCTGAACGGCTCAGCCTTGATGGAACTGCAGCAGAGACTCGGTTTGCTTTCATGTCTGTGCTTCTGGATTCAAAGCACTGCCTTTCCTCTCCCCCAAACGAAGGCAGAGCARTGAAAATAACTGAGTGAGCAGGTGTACAGTGGAGACTGGGAACAGCTCTAGCAGCTCTCCCATCACAGCCCTGCCCTGGGGACACGGGGGCTGGGGAGTGCCTGCCATCACTCACYGAGCCTGAATGCTCCACAGCACCTGAGCAGTCAGAGGCACTTAATTCTTCACAGGAGCTGTTTATGGCATCAGTCTCCAGGGCAGTGTGTGAATTAGAAACGGGATCATGTGTGTACCTGTCCTTGCTGTTAATTACCTTGCCATTGAATAAAACAGAGCAACSCAAAATGGCCTTAGGAAATATTTAGGCAGGCTGGAACATAAGGTTAAAGGTTTCTAATCTGCTTTATGATGGATGGTCCCAGTAGTGCTGAGGGGTGGGAGGCAGTTCTTTCTCTTTTTGGTTGTAAGAATTTTCAGAGTGCAAACTTCCAGCACCYCCCCATCTGCAGTGCAGCTCCAGCTCTCTCCCTGATGTTTGCACARCATTGCAGCAGCCTCTTGCTGCTGGGAGAGCAGGAGTGAGAATTCCTGGGGAAGCTGGGCCATAGCTTGTCCCTCTGTGTGCTTTCCTGARAAGTAGAAATGGCAGCTGCTTTTTTTTCTTTACCCATCCATAAAGTTTAGCTATTCACAMCCAATTTCAGTCTGTAGAGTGCTCATGTATGTTTCAAAAATAGAGCATCTTTAAATGAAAGGGGAATCTCGTTTTTAATTTGTACAAAGGTTTGTGCTCCTGCTCCTARGAGTTGTCTTTGCATTGCTGTGAGRAGGTTACCTTGTTCCTTCTAACATGCACCTACATCTGACAGCTGGTCCCCCTCAAAGAAACTTTCCAGCTCAGTAATTTCAGTATATAAGTGATATGCTATGAAAATGTTGACTTTTTAGAAGACCTTTTAAAAAAAARAAATCTTTTCTTCACATGAAGAAATTTCTGTGTGTATAGACAAGAACTTCAGTAGTGGAATAATATTCCCCATCACATTGACCTTCTTCAGGGTCCTTGTAGATCATAAAAATATAATTCCAAATTCTGAAATAGATTAAACATAACTATGCAAAGAACCAGAGCTCTGATTTTGCAAAAATCCAGGGTCAGAGGGGAAGGGTCTTGTGAGTAATACAAGGCAGCATTTTGCTGCTCAGAACTGCTTGAACATTCACAGTGCAGAATGTCAATCCCTTTCCCCCCCTCCACTCTTCTTTCTCTTTTTCCATCAGCAGCTTTTAGCTAATAATCTTCAGAGCTCAGTGATTAAAAAGTCTTTCTTGTGAGCAGCATGAAGACACTTCCATCCTTCATGTTATGCTGTGAACATCAGCAGTGATCATCTCTATAAAAATGTGCACATTCTGTTAAATGCTGTCATTTATTTCAATGCATTTATTGCCATAAAACTTCAATGACAGTTTAATTAAGAGCTTAAATATTTTATACTGCAAAGCAGAAATATTTATGAAGGAGCTTGTCAGAGGCAAAATATTAAAGCAGGTGCTTTTGCAGAAACACAAATAAAATGTCTAACAGTAAACATTTAAAAAATCAATTATTAATCATAGTTCTTTCTTTTTCTATTGAATTGCCTTATGGGGTTTTTGTGTCTGTGGATGTGCAATATTGTCTTACCTGACCACTTGGTCTTCCTGTTTGTCTCCTGTGGTGTGGCTGGACAGATTATTTTCTTCAGGAAAACCTCTTGGGACCAAACTGGGGTGAAGGTTGTAAATGAATGTTGTGCAGGGAGGGACTGAGACCCAGAAAGAGCCAACCAGACACCTGGATCTGTGTGAAAAGCTCTGGGAAGGCACCTGGGCTGCCCGGGTGGGGTTTTTGTTGCTGTAGGTAGATCTGTGGATTTGGCAAGAGGTGTTGAGCTGCCACAAGACCTGGTACCACTAAAAAAACCTTTCTGAGCAGGGAAACGCTGCGGAGAGAAAAGGGATGAGGGCTGATGGTTTGGTGCTTTCAGAGACTGAGGCTGAACAGTGGAGAAAGGGAGGTTTGCTCACACCTTGGTRTGTGCTTGTGCTTCCCTCGAGGATGATCCCTGACTTTTTCTGGACTTGTTTTTTTGCTTTCTGCCCTTTGTATAAAGCTAAAAACACAGAGAAGAAACGCTTATCTAAAGGCTTTACTCCCACAGTTAAACTCGGTGTTTTTTCCTGCCAAACGTTTTCTGAAACAGTGAAGGCTCTGAAGGCAAACCMACCTTTGCTGTACCTTCACACTGATGGCAGCGTTCTTTTTCCAAAAGRTCCCGTGCCAGGTAAATGTTCTCTGTTCCACTGATGAATCATCCTGTTCCACTACAGCCGAGTGCCAAGTGACTTTGTTTTCTCACTCCAAACTCCCAGTGCAGCCATGAACATTTTTTTCCACCAACCATTGTTGAGCTCAGTGGGTGCCCTGGGCTGGCAGAAATCCCACGGCTGCACTGGAGGCCAGATCCCACGGATTGCTCTTTCTCTCTTAATTAGTGGATTTATGGGTGTTGTTTCCCCCTTACCAGTCTTCAGGAACAATTGAAGGAGCTGCAGTGGGTGCTTCTCATGCTGGCTGCTGCTTAAGAGAGTGAGGGAAGGAATTAARGTGTTTAAAACACATTTATTCTTTGTGATGTAAATGCAATGACTTAATTCTGGGTACAAAGCAGCCAAGGAGTTGGTCTGGCAGCCTTGCCAGTGTCTCAGTACTGAAATGATGAGTGCCTGAAATGCAGAGGCTTCCAGTCACTGAAACAGGGGAAACAAATTCAGTGTAGCTCATGACTAGAGGCTCAAAACTCTGTATCCAGTAATATCAATCCTGTCTTAATCTCGAATTAACAAAGAAATTGGGCTATTGGTTTAGAATTTTGCTGTTTTGAGAACCAACATCTTAATTCTTCAGTCCAGGGGAGTTTTACACCAGTGTTGTAGATTTTTTTTTTCTTTTTGCCAAGCAGTTCTTAACTTTCAAAATACAAAAATACCACTCTTTCTCCTGCTTTAGCATCCAAAATCTTTACTGCTGGAAGCCAGAGAGAGTAAGTGGCCTGACTCAAAAGAAAGGGCAAAGCTGTGGCTTCACTGGTGGGGAAAGGAGGAGAAAAATAGCTCTTGTCAGAGCAGCCACTGCTTGGTTAGAAATAGAAATGCTGCATGGTCTCACCTGAAGAGTTCCTTCTCACAACTATTTATTTTAGTCCTCTACTGTAAGACAGCCACTAAAAAAGGTGGGAGAGTCATGTGCCAGTCCAGAATAATTTATCCTATGGATAATGTGCTGAAAACTCCCTGAGGATGGCATTAACCTTTGTTTGATTCAATCAAGGAGCCTCCCATGATTGCCAAGCTGCTGGGAGCTCTGGGTGTGCAGGGAGTGCAGTTGAACATCATTCATCTGGTAGCAGTGTCATTAATTAGGTAATTTTTTAGTTAAGAGTAGTAGAGTGAAGATGCTCACTCATAGCTTATCATTTTATAATTACAGTAAATCAGATTTTTTCTTTCATCTTGCCTCTACCTTTCAAGCTTAGAAGCCATTAAATGTAAACTTTTTGCTTTCCTCCTCAATCCCCTGCTGTTACAAATGCTGCTGTACTTTTAATTACCCATCAGTGCTTGCTTGACCAGCCTGAAAGCTGTTYTTATTTGGGTTGGTGTGTTTTGGAAATCTGTCGTCCTGCTTCTGTCAGCTGTGATATTTTATTTTTTAATTTTTATTATTAAAAATACTTTTTTCTTTTCAGTCCTCCTTGGTCTGCCTGCATGCTCCTAAAACCAAAGCATGCTTGTAGCCCTAGGAATATTTAGCTGTTGTCAGTAGAGTGTGTTCATCATACTTGGTGGGTTTTTTAATGAGGATTTTTTTCAGAGAAAAAAACAAAAACAAAACCCCCCTTTCTATTGTGTATGATTTACGGTGTCAGAGGAGCTAATTAAAAATAATAGGGAGGAAACTGCCCAGAAGAATATAATTGGAATTGAATCCAAATGGAAATCTGTTTTGGCCTCTCTTGTACTTTCTTCTGAATTTTGGAGCTCTTATTTGAGCAGTATGGAATGGAATTTATTTTATAATATACCTAAAGTAGAACAAAGTCATCTGAGGGTAGAGTGACTGTGGAACTYTTGTGGCTTTTGTATCTGCATCATTGCAATCTTTTCAATGTGTTTTTTTAACTCTTAAAATACTTTTTACAAATTGCAGAACCTAAAGAATACAGTTTTACAGTAGCTGATGTATTTTATAAGAACAGTTTAGATGTCACCTTAGGAAAACTTCCTGTTCTTATCTCATTAGCACTGGCTGCTGTTGGCATTCCTTGTTGCAATTTCTGCATCATTTCCCTGTTTGTTTCCATTGCAAACCTCTTGTGTTCCTCCACATGAAGAGCAAAYGAGCTCCTTGTGGGCTGGAAGGATGGCAGAGTTCTACCCCCCTTCACTTGTATTTCTGAGAATCTATTTTAGATGTTTTACGAACAGAGAAAACTATATTTAACAGTGCCAGTAAAACAAACTGAGGAGCTCCCAGGCACGTAGACAGCGTGCCACAGGTTATAAATATCTGCCTGAGACTTATTCCAGAGCAGGGAACAGTGTGGACTCCTTTGCACTTAAGCAAGAGAATTCTTGTGGCCAGTGGTAACTGATCCAGCTGGCWTTGGGATCAGCTCCAGATGAGGAACTTGCATTCAGGGTTTTTATTGGCATTCTAGAAGCTGGCCAAGTGTCTGTGCCACGTCCCCATGGAAAACAAGAGATTGTGTATGTGCAGTTTGGTTCTGGTGTTTCTGCTGCCACAATGAGTGCATGTGCTGGCTTAGAATGGGGGAAAAACCAGCAAATGGTCAGGGCTTAAAAATGTTATTTAATAGAAATAACCTGTTGTTATCAGTTATAACCAATTTCACCAGGCTTTGTCAGTGTAGCACAAGGTGATGGAGGGTTTTAGGGTCTGTGTGTGGGGTTGAGAAACCCAGAGCTAATCCCCCAAAAGGGAAGGGGTGCAGCAGAGTCCAGCTTGGGGCATGGCTGGGCACACAGAGGGAGCTCCTGGAGCCTGCAGGAGATGACCTGGATGAGCTGTTGGGAACCCCAGGGGCAGTGTGTGCACACCAGAACCACCACTGTGCTCAGTCAAAGGGCTTCTGGGCAGAACTGTCACAGACAGCCCCACTTCCATGAGTCCCTGAGAGAGGAGAGCCACTGCAGGTTCTGTTTGTGGGCATTGCCTTTGAGGAGGCAAACCTATGACACCCAAATATATAGAAACATGATCTTAAATACTGCCTTGAAATACTTTTTTTCTCTGTTTTTCAGAATTATGTATGAGCTGCTATATAAAAACTCTATTTTGTTTTATTTTTTTTTAATAGCTCTGAAGTCTCCAGCAGTGTGTTCAGAATGCAAATTAATCAAGGGTCCTGTGGATAAAATATTGTGTGATCRTGTAATTAGAACCATTCATATATACAGTGGGGCCAAATTGAAGTTGCATGGGCAGTTCTAATTCGGGCAATTCTTAATTTTTGGAGTGCTTGGCTTAGCAATAAAATGCTGTTTTATTGTAGTTCTTGGATGTAATTGAAAATATACTGGGAGATGAGCAAGTGAAGTAGGAAACAACACTGAAGATAATTACAAGCAGATCTTCATTTCAAGCAGAGAAGTTAATCTTCCTTTGCACTCTTGGGCCTGTTTKAACAGGGTAATTAGCCATGGACCCTGTGGCTCCTGACTCCCAGGCCCAGCTCAAACCCCTGTGTCCCAATAAATGAGGACACACGGTTCTGGGGCTGCAGGAGCTGTCAGAGGCACATGCATTATGCATGTYTGAGAGCAGTGGGGGGGAGCTGGACTCTGCTGGCTTCAGCAAGGACGTGTGTCCAGCTGCTTCCAATGGAGCACARAACCCCTGGAGCAACTCAATTCATGTGCATGGATCAGTTATTTCAGCCCTCTCTCTTGTCCTTTACATTGTCTTTTGTTTGTAAAACTATACAGTTCTGGCTGAATTCAGCCTGGCTGAGCTGTACACCAAATTAATTTGGTTTCTACTTTAACTTTGGTTTTGAGTTCTCACATTCAGCTCATTTCCTTTGCTTAGGTGGGCATTGCCAGAGGTGAGTCACACCTGAACATCCTTTTGTTATCAGTCTGGTGCAAATGAATTTTTCTGTCTCACTTTTGTTAAAAATCAGTTCCTGTCTTCTAGGTCAGGCCCTTGATGTTTTTTTATTTGATCATTTCTTTGCCTTTCCAGCCTCAAAGGCCCTTTCCAGTAGGGTTTCCTTCAGCAGGTGTTTGGGAGGAGATGGGCTCTGAGCACCATTGCTGCTGTAGAAAGGCAGTTTAGGGATTTGCAGTGGGAGGGAAGAGTCCTTGTCTCTGACTGTAACTTCCTGGCCCATTTCAGATGATCAAATCTGGTCCTTTTAAAACCAAATGGGCCTAACACTGGGGGGAGATGGAATTGTGTGATTAGTGGGCTTGATAGCTGCAGCCTGTGCTGACAAGCCCAGCCAGATCATCCTGCAAAATCCATCAACCCCACAGTCCTGGCTTTGTTTTTTTTTTCCCTTTTTCTTTTCAGTAGGAAAAGGGTAAAGATGGGGGGAATAAAGAAGGACAGTTTGTGACGTGCATTTCTCCCACACAACTGCAAAGGAAGGCTTTGGCTGAGCCAGAAAGATAAACATAAAAGTGAATACAAATTCTGAAAGTTGAAAGGGCATCCTAATAGGGTAGACAGAACAAACATTACTCTCAGCTTCCTGTGAATGTTAACATTTTCCTCAGGTTTGCACAGTGATCAGTATTTAACACTGGCTGATCCCTGTTTCAAAGCTGTTGACATGAGCAAGCAAAGTGGGGCTTCCCATGGACGTCAGTGGGAGCAGGCTCAAACAGCCACCACTGCTCCAGCCTGGCTCTGCTGCTTGCAGGGGGGAAGAAGTCAGTGGTAAAAGCCTCCCAATGGGGCTGTTGAAGTGAAGACCAAAAGAGCTGCTGGTTCTGTGGGAAGATTATTCCCTGTGGCAAAATGTGTGTGTGTTGAATAATCGACAGTCCAGCCTCAGTCTGCTTCCAGTTCTCTAACACACTTGCAGAGAGCTGAACTTTAATGCTTAACCTTCTCCCCCTTCATTTTGAGGGATGCTGCTCTCTCAGTCCCACAGCTGAACCAGTGTGATATCAAAAGGGGATCAGCAGAAACACCAGAGCCAGTGCATCATCCATCCCATCATCCCTCCCACTCTCTCTGGGGAATTTCTTACCCTCCTGTTTCTCAGACCTGTCAAATGTTGTGTTCTGCAGGTAGCAAACTTGAGCACCTCCTTTTCCTGAGGAAGCTCTGCTGCACAGCTCTGTGCTTGCTCTTTGAGGCTGCAGCAGTGCCAGCTAATAGGCACAGTTTGCAGCCTAAGAAATGTTAAGCTGCTTGGTTTTTCCTGTCTGTGTGCTATAAATGGAGGAGCAAGGATTAAAACTTTACACAGTCTGGAGGTAGCTAAATCTGCTAAATATTGTATGACTGTCTTTGCCATCAATAATTCAAGGAACTTGAGTCCAAAATAACAAAAATCTCCCTTGGACAGCTGTAGCTGCAGGCACAAGAGAAAGGTTTTGAGGCAGTTGTGGACTTGGTGCTTTGTTGGCTGTAAAGGTTGAGGAACACCTGATGTCCCTGCAGTCATTAAAAGAAGAGAGAAGGGTAAAGCAGAATATTGCTGCAGAAAAGGCAAAAAGAGCACTTTGGCGTTTGCTACAATTGCAGTGACAGATGTGAGGGTGCTGAATATCTGCTGCAGCACGAGGAATGCTGCCCTGAAAGGCTGGATCAATTCAGGAATGCACTGAGCCCAATTAGGTCCTTTTTGTGTAGTGAGATCCCCTGGTCCCTGCTGTCCTTTAATCACTGGGCTGGATGCAGCAGCAGGAAGGTAGGACATGGATTTGTGTCACCTGTGGGATGCAGGTGCTRATCCATGTGCACACTGTGGCAGCAGGAGGATGGAAGGAACAAGAGTTTTGGTGTTATTCCAGCCCTGCAGGACTGGCTCAGGGTCTGCACAGAGAATTTGGGCTGTGCTCTCCTCCCCAGCCTTTGCTGGGGGATGAAATGTTCCAACATGACTGTCCCAACACCTGTGGGTGTTTCATGTGTTATCAGAGATGCACCAGTTCTTTGTGTGCTCCATTTTACTGACTGAAACTACAGCTGAGAGCTTGGAAAAACACCAGGGGGAATGGAATGAGTTCTAGGAAGGGGAAGAAATTGCTAACTAGCTGTGTTTTTCTATTAAGAGCCTGATCAGGTTTCAGTCCTCCTTGGCTCCAAGATTAACTGAGAACTAATTCCGTGTTCTGGAACTTGGTTATTGACAGATGYAAATTTAACTTCCATCTGGAATGGGTTCATGAGTTGGCCCTAAAAAAATCCTGAGGTGATAAATCCAAGAATATCTTTCTTTTAAATYCCCTCTATTTCTAGAATTTCAAATGAACCTTGTGCCCAAAAGAGCAGAATATTTAGTTCATAGCTCTAGTCTTCATCATCAGAAATTGTTCTTGCAATATTTCTGGCTAAAGTGAGCAGACCATAAAAGCCTCTTCTCATGAAATTTTCAGCCCTATTTTATGTTAGTGCACAGCCTGGAGCAAAAATTTTTCTTTTCTAAAGTTCTTATCTGAAYTTCATTGATAAAAGTTTGAATTTTTTTTTACTGACTACTAACTTGCAAACCTCCAATGTATATGTGAGCAATTCCATTAAATTTAAACATCAATGAAATTACTCAAGTGAATAACTTGAAAAGATCACTCCCTGTAAAGGCTGTAGATAAAATTCTGATCATTTTGCAGAGCTCTGTTTGAACTCAATGGCACTCCTGAGAGCAGAGAATGAAATCTTGCTTGAACATGATTGACATTTTGATGCCRTGCATTGTCTGACTTCCTCCAGCAGCTTCACAAAAAGCCCATGGAAATAATGGGATCAGCTCTGGAGTGAGTGGAGCARGTTCTCACTCCCCTTCAGGGTGAGAGTGGGTTCCAATTGTTCTCCTGCTTTGAGCTCCTGGRCCAAGTGCTGTGAAGTCCCTTGGACTTTGAGAAGGATGTGTTGTCTGTGTAAATCAGGGAACATGCTGAGCTGGAAGGGGACCCATGAGGATTGTGGAGTCCAACACCTGAACAGGCACCCCAAAAATCCCAGTCTGTCCCTGGGAGCTCTGCACAGGCCCCCCAACAATCCCAGCCTGTCCCTGAGAGCTCTGCACAGACACTCCAACAATCCCAGCCTGTCCCTGAGAGCTCCAGGCCCCCCAACAATCCCAGCCTGTCCCTGAGAGCTCTGCCAGCCTGGTGCTGTGACCACTGCCCTGGGGAGCCTGCTCCAGTGCCCAGACAGCCTCTGGGATAAGAACCTTTCCCTGCTGTGCAGCCTGACCCTGCCCTGGGGTGCTGCCAGGGCAGCAGAGGTTGGAGCTGCAGCCCCAGCAGAGCTCTGAGCTCAGCCTGCTCCAGGCTGGACACACCAAGTGTCCTCAGCTGCTCCCTCTGTGACCTCCCCACCAGGGCAGGATTTTGAGGATGCCATCCTGTGTACCCTGAAGCCTGGGGCTGGATTTGGAACAGGCCCTCGAAGGGTTTTATGTTGGATTGGAAAGCAGYATGTTTGAAACTCAAATTGTCACAACTTCCTCTTTAATATTCTTTGGATTAAGGCCTTTACTCCTGTTGGCATATTGCTGGCTTTTAAGTAAATCTGTGATGYGAGTAGCTGATGCAAAGAGCTAGTTTAATATGAAACATTTTCCTCTAAGCAACATGGCTAAGGATATATTTCCTTTAATGTAGCTGCATTATATATTTCACTTACATTTTAATATAATTAAAGGTACAAATGGCTCACATTTGGTTTTATGAAGCCCTGAAAAGTTATGTCTTATGAGTCAACATGTAATTTCCTTCTGCACAAATTGCAGAATTATGCATTGAGGCTAAGTACATTGAATAATGGTAATTTACAATTGAATTCCTATGGATTTACATATTACAATCACATTAGTGCTAAAGGATTCTGCAATATTGTCAAATAGGTTAATAATGGTTACTGTTAGCACTGAGAATACCAATGGAATTAATAATGATTAACCACTTCCCTTAAATGTATGCAAAATTATGCAGCTACCTTGAAATGACAAAATGGCAAAAATGTCATGGAAAGTAAAGGATGGAAAGTGGGTTAAGTGTGTGTTAATGAAGGGTTACCCAAAAACAACTCTGGGCTTTCCAGGGGAGTTCTGTTCATACCTGAAAGCTACTAAAAATTGGATTCACTTGAAACAGTAGAATTTTTCCTTCTTTCCAGTGTATTTCTTGTCATTCAGAGCTGCAGTTCTGCTGTCTGCTCCACTCATCTTCCTCATGCCTTCCTTGCAGCACACAGTGCCAGCCTGACAGAATTATGCTACTTACCCATGTGTACCATCCTAAAAATCCCTTTGCACCATTTCTTCACTGTCAAAACCATGCAGTCCAGCAGGAGACTTTGAACTGGTGCATAAACAACCCATCTTTCTTCATTCTAATCTCTCCCAAAACAGTTTGTCCACGGGAAGCTTTTGAGATAAGCAGCCGAAAACAGATGTTGAGAAATTGGTGCTGCTTGGAGGYTGAGCCTTAGATCTGGACACAGTTCCCTTTGTGCTCTGTGCTGGGGAGCTCTGTGTGCTTTGGAGCTCTCTGTGCTGGGGAGATCTCCTTTCAGGCATTGATAGAAATAGAATTTTCTCCTGTAGACTGGGATGAGGCTATAGAAGTCATCAAGCAGAGCCTCAGTTCCACAACTGAACACTCTTTATCCAGCTGGTGCATGGGTGTGCTCAGCCTTTGAGCCCTTCTTGGAGGGCACTGAAGCTCTCTCCTKTGGGAGCTGTGCCCAGACAGAGCCTGAGCAAAGGAGCAGGGGCTCCCACATCAGGGAAACACCACTGATGTGCAAACCTGCAGGTGTGTGCAGACTCCTTCTGTGCAGTGCTGGCACTCAGCCCCCTGTGCCTGTGTTCATGTGTGTGTCCATGGAGAGATGTGAGAAACATGAGTCGGGGTGGAAAGCCTTGCTTAGGTCCCCTCTAAGAAGAAAATGCCAATACATTCAGGAGAGGGAAATAAATGGCACCCTGAATGAAGGAGGCCTGTTATTTGTACAGGCATTAATATTTAACTGTTCTTTTTCACAGGCTATTACCACTTGAATTTGTAGGGTGTCAAAGTTTTCCTGCTTTTGGATGAAACATAGATTTGATCCTGGCAGACTTTGAAAGGTGCTCAGGTTTTATTTTCTGGGTCACAATGCATCCCCAGTGTATTTGGGATGTGTTTAAAGCTGCAGAGCATCCAGCCCTGGGCCTTGGCAGCCTGGCTCTGCATTTCATCCTGTTTGATTAGCTGGGAAAACAACCTCCATCAAAAAGCAGGGGGGATTTTGGTGTGCTTTTGTTTTACCCTCCTGCTCAGCACGAGTCCGTGCTATGTGAGGAGTGTCTATTAATGCTTCAGGTAAAGCAGGAAGTGATTTTTGCTAATAGTTTCAGCCCTTTTGAAGTGGATGACAACATCCATAGGGGATTGAACACAATATTGAGACTTTCCYCCTGCTTTTAAAAAGAGACAGGGAAAGGATGGAATAGGAAATGTTTGTTTCTTCCTCTGTCATTTGGAGTGAATGATTGCTGGGGGATATTGAGRATGCCTTACTGCCAAAAGCTGGTCTTAAAAAAAATAAGGCAAAATTATGATTTTGTGTAAAAGAATTAATCCATGACACTACCTGGTCTCTGCAGAAGCAAATGGCTAATAAGGCACTTCCAGAAAGCAGTCGGTTTGCTTTTTCTTTAGCAGAAAAACAAAAACATACTTAAGCTTGGATTTAGGACAGCCTTTTGGTGAACAGGAGCAGCATAAAGAAAAATACTCTTCCAGTCAATTTGCACATTTTCAGTGGCTCTGTCTAGAAGGTGGCTGTTACAGGAAGATAACGATTCTAATTTTGTAATTGAGTGCACTCTGAAAAGACAATTAGGAGCTAACGTGATAAGTAATTGTAAATTATAACAGCAGAAGAAACCTGATTCACAGTTCTCTGTGCAGACTCTATTTGTGTATTCAAATGATGCATCTGTACTTTTATTTTCCCTGCATGTACATTTGATTTAATAAAGCCGGAAAAAGATTTCTCTTTGGTTTGGTTTTAAAAAAACCCAGGAATTAAAAAAATGCAGATGCATCTCACTCAGCCTCATGCTAATCTCAGAGCAGTGCTGGGACTGTGCTAGGTGGGATTTGGCAGCTCTGCAATTTAGGAAGGATTCTATGGGTAAGGTGCCTGCTATCCATGGTCCTGTGGGTTTGACAGGGGTTTGATCTGTGTCTCTTTGTCTGGGATAAACGCCCGAGCCAGTGCAGAGCAGGGGAAGTTTTAGTGCCTTTGTTATGGCAGGAGAACCCTGCTGGGGCTGTGTGTGTGTAAATCCTGCTGCTGCTGCAGGCTCCAGCACCGTGGGGCTCAGGCTGCAGCCTCAGGGAAGGGGATTCTCAGGTGATGGTGCTGCGTTAGTGCCTGGCACAACCCTGCAGCTCTGGGCTTGCACTCAGCTCCCCACTGGGTGTTGCTGCTATTTCTGATCCTTACAGCACTGGCAATAACTTTATTTCAACAGGGAAATGCTGTGGTTTTGAATGAGGGGAGTGCTCAGTGCCCATGGGCAGGGGGTCCCAGCTGCTCTGAAGCTGCTCTGCTCTCACCCTGCAGATGATTCTGCTGCAAAAGGTGTTGGTGGCACCCACCTCATCACACCTGCTGCTCCAAAACCTTCCAGGACCCTCTGTCAAACACAGCTGGAGCAGGCACTGTTTGAGATAAACCTTTGTGAGGTCTTTTCTGCACTCTGGATTTTTTTCCTTTCCTTTTAAATTATTTTTGATTCTGTAAATGAACCACTTGAGCATCTTCTCCCCAAGGGCTTTAGCATAAAGTGGTAAAACAGTTTCAAGCAGCTGAAAGTTTATTATTAAAAAAAGCAAGGGTCCTGCTTTCTTAACCCTCTTAAGGCTTCTCATGATGTGCTGCAAAGCTCCTGTGCTCAATAACCCACTGAGGAATGATCTGGCAGTGTTTGGGTAGTAGCTGTGTGCCAGTTCTTAAAGCTTTTTTTTTTCACTTTCTTAGGGATCTTTTTCTAGGGATAATTCCTGGATTTTTGTTTGTGGTGCTGCTGACCTCATTTGAGGGAAATTCAGCTTTTAAAAGGGATATTTCAGTGCTTTCTTATGCTGACTTAATCASTTCAATGTGGGTCCATTTGGAGATCATATCACTATTCAGGACTTTTTTATTTTCTTGGAATTTATTCTAACAGAAGTGTTGATCTGATTTTCATGAAGTAAAGCTCCTGGATTTTTTTTCAAAGTTTAGAAATAACAAATACTTTGAATTCTTGGTTTACAAAGATATTTTTGAAAACTTATACCCTGTCTCCCACATGTTGATGTAACTGCAGTTGATGGAATTTTTGTATGCACTCTCATATTGGCTGGTTATATGTAGTTTGTTGAAATATCTTTTATTTTATCCTTCTGATAAAAACGGTTCTCTAAGAATCCAGTGGCAGCAATAATTATTAAATTAATGGAAGTGTAACTTTTTCTCTTGTCTTTGCAAATGYCATGGCCTTTTTCAGGGCATATTAATAAAAATACCTTTTGAAGGGTCTGATTTATGAAACTGTCCAAACAATTAATAAATTTACTGAAAGGGAAAACCCATGTAAACAAAATTAAATACTTGCATGAATAAGCTGATGTTAGGTTTAGGAAAGGGCCCATAAGAAATGATGACTGTTGAAAAGAAACAAAGAGTAAAATTGCTCTGGAGTTCCCACATTTGCAGCCAGGCTAAAGCCTGAAGGTCACTTTAGAAAACAAAACCATTCCTGGGTAGGGAAGAGGGAAACCATGGTCAGTTCATCACTGCTGAAATCAGCCTGGTGCTTAAATCAATCAAAGCTGTCACATTACAGCTCTCCATGTCCCCAGTCTATGGACTCAGATCCAGCAGTGCCAATTGAGCWGGTGCTAAACCCACAGTAATTTTGTGTCTCAGCACTTTCCTCACTTGATAATAAAGCTTCCACACCACTGGAAGCTGCTGGCACCCGGAGACTTTAGTGCCACCATAAAACCAGAATTGTAGGGAAAAACTGCCTTAAGGTGAGAATGGATCAGTAGTTTGGAAGTTGTTCTCCAGTGCCTCTGARCAGAGCCAGGGTGGGAGTTTGAGCACAATCCCAAATGTCAATCCTTCTCTCSAGTTCTGTTGATGGCAGTGTGAAGGACCATGGTGTGATTTAGGTGAGGATGTGCTGCTGTGTTGTAATTTGTCACATAAAGCCAAACTCTCTGGGTGCTGCATGCAGCTCTCAGTTCAGAGCTCACTAAACTGGTATTTACTGGCAGGAACTGTCCCCATAGCAGGCAGTGTTCCCCAAACCTGCCTGATTTATCCTCATGCCTCTGGGGTCTCTTCTGGTGAATATTCACTCAAAGGAAAATAAGGTAAAGCAGAGCAGAGAGCTGCTTTTGCTAAAACAAATTCAAAGTTACAGGCACACTTGGCTACAAGGAATTGATACTTAGGAAAGGTTCAGAAATCCCAAAGTGATTTACCAAACTGGGGACTGCTAACCCTGATTTTGGTTATTTCTTGAGCTGACCTCAAAATATTTCAAAGGTGACCAGTTTATATTGGAGTCTTGTTCCTGTGGCTGTTGATGGGCTCTATCCATACAGATAAGATTTTAGCAGGAACACTTACACAGGCTTTGCAGTCCTGGGTGTCTGGGAAGGAATAAATCCATGTATTCCAAATGTGCAGTTAGCAGGATGGATGTATGCAAAGCAGATAAAAAGCCATTGTCRTCTTTCAAAGAGCAGTGATATTAAACAACACAAATGCTGTGCTGCCCTGGAAATCAGGTTTAAGTTTAGATTATTGAAATTGGAGTTTGCTTTATTTCTGTACAAATGCTCAGATTTTTTCTGGTGAATGTCACTTATTCCATCAAATTTAAATCCTGACCTCAAAAAGCATCCAAACCAGGCACGAAGTGGAGATGTGTTAACATACATGAATCCACAGCAGCATTAAGGCTTTGCATATCTCCTTTAAAAACCAGGGACAGATTTGTGCCTGTGAAATGATTCCTATCAAGTTTAGTGCAATGAAAATTCCCTGACTCTTCTGGTGACTATTACTGAGTATCAAAGTCAGTGAAGTTCTTCTGTAGCTGAAGTCAGAATGAAAGAGGTTGCAAAGGTGCTGTTCAGAAATGTGTGCAGCAATCAGAAGAATTTTTAAATATCTATCAGTCTCATTTATCCTAGACAGACAAAATAAATCCCAACAAAACCCAAATGTATCGAAATGTTGTTCATGGATCTCATCCTGAACAGTGATGAGGAAATTTCCACGTGTACCTCAGAGCTGGGGCCTTGGCTTTCCTCACCTGCTTCTCACTAACACAACTTTATGAAACTCATCAAGGAGCRCTCTGCTATTAAAGCCTGGGTTGATTGTAGAGTGATTTAATTACCTTCAATTAAGTATCTCTTGCTTTAAAAGAAGCAAATTCATTCATGAGAAGAGTTGCAAATCTCATCTAAAAACGATGAATCTGATTCCTCTGGGACATTCAGTTCATTCAGAGGAGCTATCTGGGGTGCAGGCACATTGTTTATTAAACAATAATAGCTCTATTAGTTCTTTTTTCAAGCAGGTAAAAGCCTTTTGGCAGTCTGACACTGCTGAAATTCCTGTCACGTTCAGAACCTCTCACAGGAAACTAAAATGTCAGTATGAAATTAAGCATTAAAATTTAAAGGGTTTGTCAAGATGCTGCACACTCAGATTCTTGTGAAAATATATATATTATCACACTGGCACTACATAAATATATGTATTCCAAAGGAATGCCTGAATTCTCTTGTGAAGAGATAAATATAAATGTGTACACAGATAATAAAATAATGATTATAGGGAGTTCATTGATTTCCATACTTTTTTTTTTTTTAATACTCCAATTCCTAAACCTGGCTGCTTAATTAGTATGAAAATTCTATTGTTTTTCATGGAAATAATTGCTGGAAACTYACACTAAGGATATGAAGCAGCACAAATGATCCTGAGTCTTTGATGCAGTGTTTGTTTGAGCTGGTGCTCACCAGAGGGATGTGATGCTGTGGGGAAGGCACAGATGAATTCCCCTCTGCAGAGCAGCCACCAGCTGCCTCAGTCACAACTTTAAAAAACAATCACTCACTGCCAAGCCAAGAAAAATTAGTATGTTCATTACCCAAACCAGGAGCTAATAAAGAAAAGGGGAYTGACTTCTGGCTGCATAAAATTTTAACCCACAACCAGCCTCCCCTTGGAAAAAAAAATACCCTAAACCCAAAAAATCCARCACTATCCAAACAATAAACAACAACAATCTACCCAGAGCCCAGACAAGTCTTTTTTTTTTCCCTTAGAATTCAAAGGAGGGTCTGAATTTTCAGACCAGAGTAAAAAGCAGAGGGAAGTGGAAGAGTGTTCGAGGTGACAACTGGTTATTCCCTGCTAACAACAGGTTTATGTTAACATATTTTAGTTTAATAGGGCCTTTAAATGCCAGCAAATGACTCCTTGGTATTATTAGTGTTTCAGCACTCCAAACATAAATTAGGGTTTATTAAAATGTGAAGCYCTTGTGTGGCTATGCAGGATATTTGCTCAGGGTTTCACGAGCATCAATTTGGTTCACACATCTAATTATAATCATCAGATCARGAGTGGATGGAACGTTCCAGCACATGAATCTCTAATATGGAGTAATTCCTTATAAAAACGAGGCAGCCCATATGGGTGAACAGATGAAAGGCTGATAAACACAGTGAAATGGAGCAGATGCATGAGATTTACCAAAGGTTCCTCACTCCTAATATTTACTGTCCATGAGGAGGGAGAATTAATTTATTGCACCCATTTTAACTTCTCTGCACTGAATACAGCMGTGGCATTACAAAGCAGAATTACCCAAGATATTTCTATAGATGGTGGCATTGTCTGAAGGGGTTTTTTTGTGGTGTAATGTTGATTAGAGCAGTAATGAAGGGAGTGTTGGGTTGCCATCCTGGTGAATGTCATGTAAATAATGGAGCAGGATGTTACTTGGACAGGGCTCCCTGCAATGACTTTGTTTCCATTGTTCAGAATAATTGATGTAAATTGAACAATTTTGTGTAGTGTGTGTTGCAGCTGGAGAAAGCCAGTTGCTTATTACAGCCCAAGCATTTGCATTTTGGTGTTTATGAATGACTCTATTCATTTGTAGTGAGTTGCTTAAGGCCAATACAGTGGATGGGTGCAGAGTCTCTCTTGGCCGTGTGTAAAGAATAAAAGGTTCATGTGCTTGAAGTGTTTGTAAAATTCAGGTTTGCACGATTTGGTTTTGTGATAAGGMCCAGTGGCAGCAGCATCCTGGTGTGGGAGCAGCTCTTGCTCCCTCTCCCCTGGCCCCTGAATTCAGTGAGCTTTGGGCTCTCAGTGAATATTTCTGTTCACTTGCTGCCTGTGCAGCCAGTGCTGAGATGCACCTTTTATTCTTTGTTACAGTGAGAAAAGGCTTAATTAGTGCAGCCCAGCACCTTTGTTTGCACCTCAGTTGTCCCACACCCACCTCCATAGATAATTAYATATTGTTTTAAGGCTAGCTTAGACTTCCATGTATTTCCTTTTAACAGCAACAGTGTAATGTCTTATTATTTGACACATGCAGGTGATCAGACTGCAGGTAGCAGAGATGAATCTGTGGCTAATTCTGCTCTTTTAGAGTCAGAGCAAACCCAGGCTGCCTCCCAGCAGCCAGACACAGACTTCTCAATGCAATAATCTGATGGACTGAATTTGATATTGTTCATGAAGGCTTCTTTGCCACAAAATTGGGAAGGGTGTTTTGGGATGTAGATATTGGAAGTGTCTCACAGCACACCCAGATAGTGTTTCTTATAAGCATTAGAGTCAGCAAGATTTATTTCAAAGGTACAGCTTATTGGAGAAAGGCAGCCTATTAAATGTCTGTTACCAGTGATGGCACTCTGGAAAGGGAATTGGTTTTGCTCAGCAAAGAAATGAAACCTGGATTGTTACATACACTGATAGGCACTGATTTCTTAGCATAAAGACTGCTTTGGTTGCCCTGGGTTTATTACTGTTTAGTTAAAATATGTTGAGTGAAAAGGTTGATCTGTCCAAGTGATTTGCAAGGGAAAGRGATGAAAGTGTGTTTTATCAAAGTTAATGAAAAGCACGGGGGAGATAACCTGTGAATAATTTATTCATTTTTTTGTTCATAAATTTCCTGCAAACAGGTGGCAATAGTCTGATGTGTTTGAGTTCCTTTTGAGAACTTATTTGACTCATTCTTCACCACGGGCTCAGTGCTAAGTTGGATGAATTTTGTATCATTTGAGCATTGTTGGTTGGCTCAGCTGAGCCATCTCAGAGCCTGCTCCCTGGGAGAGACAGGGAATTCTTGGTGCAGAGCTCTCCATTCAAACCCTGGCTCATTCSCTGGGGCATTTCCCCAGCTTGCTCTGTGGAGATGATGCTTTTATCTGGGGCCAGGTGGGGATCAGCAGAGTAAAAGTAATGAAACTTGATGTGCAGAAGGGGGAATGTCTTTATTTCCAGTCTTTACAGGTGACAGCAGGTGAGGGGCACCAGGGCTTGGGCTCCCTGCCTGCCCTGCTGCTGGGGTGGGGAAGCACCAAGGATCCCATCCTCAGAGCAGGAGAGATGGGACAGGGCCATGGAAAGGGTAGAGCCCCATAAATTTGTCAAATTGGGGTCTCAATGCTTTGCAARCCACACCAATCTGCAACTGCTGCTCCTGGTGTCAGCTCCTCATGGTGTAAATCATGGAGAGGGTCAGAGATGTGCAGCTTTTTCTCCCACTCTGAAATAGCAGAGTGGCTCCCAGGGCTGGGCTGGGAGAGGCAGCTCCCTGTACCTCTGTCCTACCCCATTCTGGAGGCAGTGGCACCTGGGGAGTGCTGCCCCACACAGAATGGGGGGCTTTAAACAAAACCACTGGCAACACTTGGATTTTTTTTAAACAATGCCCACTGCTTTCCTGCTTAATCTACACCCTGCAAAATAAAACCATAATCTGGCGCATCTTCCTGGGAGCYTTGCTGCTCCTTGTGGCAGTCAGTGCCAGGGGGAGAGATGGCAAAGTGCCTTCTGTCACCTCCTCAGGTGTGACAGGACCCTGCTCCATCCCTGTGAGCCTGCAGCCACACCTGGCT
The DNA here is from genome assembly GCA_902810485.1 of Alauda arvensis. Classification (NCBI taxonomy): domain Eukaryota; kingdom Metazoa; phylum Chordata; class Aves; order Passeriformes; family Alaudidae; genus Alauda; species Alauda arvensis. Next base: position 965,092 of record CADDXX010000322.1, read on the forward strand.
GTGTGTTAGCCATGTGCTGGAATGTGGGATTAAATGCTTTGTGAGATCAGTGAGGCCAATGTTTTCATTAAGGGAAAAAAAAAAATATAGCAGATGATGTCAGAATACTCCTTCAATTGGTTTGTTGGGGTTTTTTTCCCTACACTCTGCCATAGCAGGTTGTTTACAGCTACTTCCATATCATATTTAATAATAACTCTGTCAATATTGCTGGAGAGATGTATGTTTTGTTCTCCTGGAGACATTTAGGAAGTGTTCAGGAGTAAGTAATATTTCCATAATCTAAATTCATGCTCTGCCCAAGAGGGCTGTGTCTCAGGTACACAGAATTACATCTCACAAAATATGTTTATTGCTATAAAGATATTGCTATATCTTTTTTTATAGTTCAGTTGTTAAGCTAAGTAATGATGTATAGCTGCTTACACCAACRTAATAACAATTCTTTCACATTCTTCATTCTTGCAATCTCTTCCTCTCCCCTTTAAATATCCTCTTTGAGGGCTCTGTTAAATGAATTCTCTGTGRCATATTGGTAACAGTTTCTCTTTTAAAACAAACAAAATCAAACCAAGAAAAAACCCAACTCTCTAGTTACTGTAACTGTTGCCAAAAGAGATGAGACAGCATAAGGCAAAAGCCTCCCCTGGAAGGATTTTTCTTTCAAAATCCAGACCTTTAGAAAACAGTACTGACGTAGGAAGAAATGGTTTGGGCTCCAAAATAAATAAAGAATCCATTTCTACAAGAAACGTCACCTTTGGAATGGGACTAGAGCTGCTGCTGCCTTCTCCCTCTGCAGATCCTTTGCAGGGAACAGTTGTGGTTCCCCCTTGTTCTGGTGCTGCTGAGGTGACCCCTGGTCCTCCAGGTGTCCCACACGGAGTGGCAGCCAGCAGGTGAGTCCTCAGCAGCTGCTGCAGAGCAGTGACAACAGCCATAAATACACCCTCACTGCCAGGCAGCTCCTGGAAGTGGGAGAGCTTTAACTGACAGTGTTCTCAGTAGCACGGGCCCCAGGGAGTTTTYAGACAAAGGAAATATTCCGTGAGACTTTGGGAAACAGAGTCCTACTCAATTATTCATATTTTCACTCGGTTTTCATTTCTGAAGARTTGCATAAATTGTTTGACACGGGCTCGGGTTTAGTTTTGAGGATTTTTTTTTTGGTACGATTTCTTTTGTTTAATGTTAGAAACATTGTTTGAAATGGTAACTCTGCTGCGAATTTCAAAGGGGTTGGGGACTGCCTGGAAGTCGGAGCTGGGAATTYAAACCCTCAGGCAAACTCTTAGTTCTCATGTCCATCATTAAAATTGACCTGTAAACAGCTTAAGGGCAAAAAGAAGGCAAATTTTYCCCCTTTATTCACAATGTGAATTTTTCCTGGATGATTTGGATGTTTTTCACAGGCCAGTACAGGAGGCATCTCCCACTAACCATGTTGTGAGAAAAAGGGAATTAATAGCAATGAAAGAGGAGTTCCTGTAGGTCATAAATAAAAGCATTTGAGAAGCAAACCATCTTGGATTTTAGCTGAAATATTTGTGACTTCTCTCAATTTGAAGAGAAATCTCTCCTGGCATCAATTTCAAAATTTTCAGAAGATACATGCCAAGAAAGGTATATTTGTATTCAGATAGGATTTGACTGCCGTGGAAATAATGGAAACAGGATCTGTGTTTGCTCCTGTGTTATGGCACTTTAAATTGTTCTTCTTTGTGATCTTAACACCAGAGAGAGAGATTAGTAAATTCAACAGGAAGTCTTTGTGCAAAGCAATGTGTGGATTTGTTATATTTCCARGTTAGGGTGGTCTCAGGGGTGCAAAATCAGCTTAAAGCAACACAAAGTGCCCTTAATGAAAGTGCAAGAGCCAACCTCAACACACTGATTTCTAATGTCTGAACTGTTGTCAAAAGGTTAGAGCAGGACAAGAGAGAGGAAAGCCAAAGGAGAGACAATGAGGTGGAAGAGAATGGGGGAAAGAGAAGGATGAGGCAAAACAAAAGGTTTAGTAGCAGTATTACAAATCTTCTAGGTGAGCATCATAAGATTTTGCTGAAAAAAACAGTTAATCATTTATTGTGAAGTGTCTTASTGAGAAGACTGGAAGCTGAAGAGTCTGTGGTGTCCTGAATCCATGCTTGATCATAGAGGCCATAATWAAATATGGAATCTGGCCCTCATCCAAACACAACCTGTGCCCAAATCCCCAACATCCCTGGAGCTGATCAAATGCAAGGCCATTGTCACACTTCTSTTGCCAGGCAGTGATGGGAAATTGTGCTTTGTTTTTGCTTGAGGTGGTTCTTGTGTGACTGGTGCTTTTTACACACAGGCAGCATCATAATCAACTTTCATTAAGACTAATGCTGACTGTTGATTTACCACAAAGAGTATTTCGATTAAGTTGAGCATTTTGGATAGGACATGATAATTATCTGGTGTTGACATTCCATTTTGGAGGCCTGACGTTTACAAACAAATCCCACATCTTTGTTAAGCATATTAGCAATTGAAATACCCTCCTAAATCACTGTCTGTGTAAATGGTAAATCTCTGCAATCAATCCTTCTTTTCTTTGAAAATAATTTTTGGAGGAATTTGCATAATTGGCCGTGCTTGATAAAAGTCTGATGTATAATGTTGTCTTTTAAATGCACTGCTACCTGAAATCACGATGAAGTATCAACATGCGGGGAGTAAATATAAAACAAGCATTTAGTAAAGGATGCAGCTGATCTCATGAGCTGAAAATGGCATCTAGGGGTGTTATAATCTGAAGTGTTTTGATGTTGGTATTTTGCTATGAAGGATGTGAGAGAAAAGGACAGAACTCAATCACATCAAGAAGCTTTGATTTCCACTGAACTTTGAAGTGAAATTTATGCTGGGAATTGCTTTTAAAATACAGTGAGGGTGATGCAGATGAGTGTCACCACTTCTGATGCAAATGGAGAGCTCACTGGACAGAGTCTGGGCTAAATCCTGGGCCAGGTGATCCTTGTGGAAGTGATGATAACATTTCCTAAAGAGGAGCAGGAACTGGGAACTCCAGAGTTTTCTCTGGCTAATTTTAGGGTCTAAAGGGTGTAAGGAAGGACCCTGATCTCCATTGCTGTGCTTTGCTTGATGAACTTGAGTAGATCAGTGGATAATATTCCTTCTTTCCTGTTACAGTCAAACAGAAATACTTCAACAGGCCTGTMAGTGAGAGACACCAGAGGCAAATGTCCTTAATGCCCTCTGGAGTGGTGAGTCCTGTCAGATCAATGGACAGCAGAGCTGAGTGTCAGGATGCCTCTGCATTGATTCTGGATTGCAGCTAGACTGCAAACAGTCTGATTTGGCTGCTCACTCTGCTTTGGTCTTGTGAGCAAACAGATTTTTAAGGAGATGTTTGCTGAACCTTTGAACTTTCCACACCACAGGTTTTTTGTTGTTTTTTTTCCTTTACCCATCCATTCATGTGAGTGTGTGGAAAGAGTTCCTTTGTTTTGTTGCCATATACATACACTATGAACACATTGACTTTTCAGGGAGTTTTATTTAAGTTTTTCTGCTTCCTGATATCTCTGGGATTGAGTATTTTTTGTTGTTATTATTATGAATGTGCCCACAGGTGTGTGTGCTGACTCCCACTGACTTCAGGGAACTTAACCAGAACAGAGGRAACTTTCTGCACCAATCCCTTCTCAAGCTCAGTGATCCTTGCARCAGGGCAAAACAAGATGAAGTGAAGCACAAACTTTTGGGTGAATGRCTTTGCATTTTTGATCTCTTTAGAACCTGTACTAAATTCTGAGTTGAAGTGGCTAAAACCAGTGTTCAAACCGTATTTTGTGCAGAAAAATAATGACCAGTATGTGCTGGGGTTAAAGAGCAGGAATGATTACTTAAATTGCCATTAATTTTTAATATTCTCCATGAATCACAATAGCCTTGACTCAGTCCCCTGACAGATTGTTTATGCCTCAGACTGCTCAGGTCCTGGCAGGACCAGATGACTCCTTTGTACACCACGTTGTGTTCAAAGAATTTAATCCCCTGGCTATGAAGTGAAAACTTTAAAACCCTATTAAAGCTTTTCACAGCCAGAGACAGAACACTCACCCTTCTAATAATTTTCAAAATTGACTGAAGAGGGATATTAATGTTTGGGTTTTCTTTCCYCCTTGTGTTTGCATGAATCAGAAAGAATAAATCTTTCTGCTGTGCTTAACCTCAGTCAGCAGAGGATTGATGATGTGAAGGCCAATCCCTGTCCAGTGTGGTCTGCCTGGGAATGAGCAGAAGTTTTGGGCATGGAATTATCTACTTAAGCTGAATAGATCTTTAGATGTTCCACCAAAACTGCTCTTCAGAAACATCAAATGGGTGTGGGAGGGATTTTTWAAATGAGGTCTGTTTACAAGATTGCTTCCTGCCCTAGGACAAGTCCTGATGGCTGCAGTGGGTGGCCATCACCTTGCTCAAGTTGTTTTCCTGTAATATTCYATATATTCTATATTATCTTGTGCCTTCATGCTGAGCACACCACTTCTTCTTCTTCAGCTCTTTGGGATTCTTTGAAATGATTTAAATTGAAAAGGCTGGATTCAGCCTGAATGCCACTCAGGCAGGTGGAATATTTGGGAGAGTGGGGAGTTCTGACTCTGTGAGTGTGGATTGCAGCTTGAGGTGTCCGATATCAGTGTCCCATGGAAAGGCTGAATTAGAGCAGCCACACGAGCCCATCAGTCTCCTGTTTGCTTTGCCATCTGCAGGAGCCCTCCCTGCTCCTTCTGCCCATTTACTGTGCTGGGAACTGGGGGAAATGAGAGCTGTGACCCCCCAAAACTGTGAAAAGCAGTGCAGAGACCTCACTGGACTTASAGGTGATGTTCCATCTTAGTGATCAGTTTTACTGAACTCCAATGGATGCTGTGAGGCTCAGTTTCAACCTTTATAGGGTGGCTGTGGGCTGAAGGAACAGCTTTGTTTTGCTGCTAACAGCTGGTTCAGGAGCTGCTGCCAGGCTGGTCTGGGGCTGCACCAGTGCAGGATTTGGTACCACAGCCTGGCACAGCTCTGGGAGGCTCCTGAAGGGCACTTTGGAGGTTTTGGGGTCCTGTGGGACACTCAGCAGTGATGTCCAGCTTCATCAGCACCAGAAGGAGTAAACTTTCATTGCAGTGATGCCAGTGACTGTGTGACAGAGCTGCAAAAGGGTAATAATTCACCTGGGTGTAGTTTGGGGGAACTGAGAGGGGCCTCCAAGACTGGGACRCTGCCTCAAACAGAGCAATGAGTTCTGTTTTAGCCAAAATGACCTTAATTGCAAGCAGTGACATTTAATGCCAACSAGCTGGTCCTTCTTCAAGGGGATTCAGAAGCAGGCAAGAAAATGTCACCAAGTATTTTTCTAGGAACAAAGGGCACACTTTCAGCTCTGCTCTCAGTGGCCACACCTAATGATTACCCTGAGGAGCCTTGTCTGTCAAAAACATGCCACTCATCACTGATCTCATTTAGGCTTTAATAAAGCATATGACCCAAAGTCTTTCAATCCTGCYATGCAGATAAGATGCCCTATGCATTTAATTAAGGAGCTTAAAAGCCACCAGTGTTTAATTCTCTAACCTGGCTTGTCCCCTCTCCCATCCTTCCTTTTAAAGATGGAACTGTAGCTGCAYTGTGGGGAAAGCAGAGGGGTAAGATCATTGAGGGGCTGAGATGGGTGGTCCAATGCCTCTATTTATTATATATATTTTATATAGTCTTTTATATATTTGTAGATATTTTCTATTTTTTATTTATTTATATATTTTTATATTAGTAATATTTTTAATATGTCTGTTTTAAATATATTTATATATATATATTTGGGGTTTTTTAATGTAGCAGAGGAGGCTGAGCTAAGAAGGTTCAACCTCATGTGTGAGTGAAACAGGGCAGGTGTGTGGAAGTGGCACAGGAGAGTTGTGGAGTACTTGAAGACTGAAATGGTTGAGAGGAATTTTAGTGGAGGATCCTGTGTTGGTTTTTTTGCAGCTCCAGGATCCCTTTTTCACTGTCTAAGAAAAATGATTTTTAAATTAAAGTACAGAAGTACAGTTTGTTTAAACTGGAAAGTGTCAGAATCTTGGGGAGAACCAGTAACCAACAGTTACTCAGAGTGACTGAGGTTAGAAACAACCAGCTTTTCACAAGGAATAGAAAATCATCTTCTTTAGAATATTATGGGTAACAAAAATGTTGGCAGCCCCTGTCTTGGGTTTACCAACCAGGCAGAGTTTTGAACTGTATTTTCTCCATATCTCTTGGGCAGATAAAATGATATGGATTAAAGTGCTCTAACAATCCTTTATTTCTTCTTTCACCATTGCAAAATTGTTCCCTGCRGTTTTTCTCTAATGCTTTTTCTCCAGTCCACTTTTAAATGATGCAATTGATAGGCTTCCAAGACTGATTCAATGCCTGAACTGCAGGCACTAAATCTCCTTGAACTTCTGGCTGAGCAGCAGAATTGAGTCACTATTCTCATATATTAAAAATTAAAGGCCAGATTTCCTTTGCAATTTGCACCTCCGTAATTCCTGTTGAATTTATGCCTTCTTTTYCTTCTTTTTCATTTTTTGCCAGCAGGAGACTGAGATTATTAATGGGTTTTGCATCAAGTTAATTATATTTTTATCAAAAACTCTGCCTAAATCTTAAAGCCCAACATCCTAACTCTGACAGAATCTGTGCTGGGCTAGAGGAATGTGAAGCACCTCAGTTACTGCTTGTCAGTCCTCATATCCTGAACTGCTCATGGAGATTTTGTCTTGAATAAAAATGCGGCTTTGCTGTTTTTCGGTTTTCAGGTGGGGTTTTTTGTTTGTTTGTTTGGATTTGTTTTGCTTGTTTGTTTGTATTCCTGTAGAACTTTTCCTTTTAGTGGAGTTACAGATTTCTGAGTGAGTTGCCTGCAAGTGCAGCTTCAGAATCAGTCTTTWGGCTTTTGCTGAGGTGCTGGGAAAAAAAAAACTTTGCTGTTGAACTCTGGTTCTCCCTGTAAAGCAGATTATGAAGCTGTGATACACGAGAGGGAAAATATCTGTATAATTCAGGGAATGTTGRAAAGGGCAAACACTCTCAAGATAAGCAAATAAGTTGGTTCCAGCCATGTCAAATATAAAACCTCTTCTGTTTTCCTTTTTTTAAAAAAACAGAGGCAGAAAAATATTAGTGCTGTCTCCCAGGAGATGGAGTTCCACAGTTAAAGGAGCACAATTTCCTTCCCATGGTGTGAGTGGCATTTCTGAAGTACAGTTTCCTCTGCCACTGGATGATCAAAATATGATGAAGTTCCATGGTCAAAGTCAGTAAATCTTGCTGCCTTTTATCCATGTGATGATCCTTGCTAGCAGAAATGAAAAAGGGAGAAGGCAGGAGATGTTCCACACTGTGCCTGAAGTGCTCAAAGACTTTCTGCCTCCTGAGAGAGTCTCATCTCCTGCAGCTGCCTTGTTACTGTGCTGACTTTCACAGTGGGCTTTGGAGCTGCTCCACAATTTATTCCCGTTTTGGGAGCCTTTCTGTCAACTCGGGATCACTGCTTGTTGCCAGCCACTGCAACAAAATGAGTGATAGTTCACAGGTGTGGRAAACCCACTATATTCCTGGAGTTCTCATCTGATTACCTAATTGTATGGTCCTAATTTCACACACCAGAACTACCACTTGCAACCTTGAATTTTAGAAAATAACATAGGAGCTGAACATCAAGAACTTTGATTTTTTTATAGTTTTCTTGATGAGATCTTTTTCCTGCATTTAAAGTGTTTTTTGCTTCAGTATCCTATGCATATGTAGTGCAGGGATTGCTATTTCCTCAAGTATTATTTGAGAGGGGTCCATTTAAACATAAARTGGAAAGTCAATGGGATGAAATCTTTATTTTAAAAGTTGGCATGACTTTTTTAAAGCAATACAGTTATCAGAGGTGCTGTTTTCACTTTCAGTAATGCCATGGTGGCATTTTGGATCATAAAGATATGAGGAATAAGTTGCTTGTAAGCTACAGAGTGCAGTGTGGAGATGAAATATAATGGAGTGAGTGCAAAATTACCCCCAGAGCCATTCCCAGCATGGAGGGAACAGAGAACTGGCACAAATCCACCTCTTGTGAGGAGCACTTGAGAGTTGGTTGTTGGGAACCCCTTTGAGATTCTCTGTGCACAAAGGGAAAGAACAAATTAAGTCCTTGCTTGGGGAGGGGAGTAGAGAACTTTGCCTGTGATTAAATGATATGAACTTCAGGGAACTGCAAAAGCAGCCAYGGAGGGGGGCTGGGGGAGGAAATCCAGCATGAATATTTTAGTCAAGGAAATGTTCTTCATCCAGGAGGATCAAAGGGACTYGCAGAATTCAGGGCACGTGAAGATGAGAGCTCTGGCCTGGAGGTCATTGTGTGTACCAGGACAAAGGATGGGTGGAGGCCTCAGGAATGCTTAATTAGTCTGAAGATATAAAAAAACATGCAGAAAGGACAAGGGAAATCCAGGGGTGTAACCACCACTTTCCAGGTGGCATTAGCAACTTAACAAAGACTCAGGTACCAGGGTGAAATGTCACCCCAGGTATCAATCCCTAGTTCTCTCAGTTCCTGGCCCTCCCAGTATTTCCAGGGATGGTGCCGGCTTAATTTTAATTGACTGGAGAGCTGTTTTGGTTAATTATCTGTTCTGGAGCACTTGAGAGGTGATTTGCAGACCCCAGTGACCTGCAGGCTGACAGGCACAGCCCCTGGTCCTGCTGAGAGCTCTGGGAGAGAGGAACTCTCAGAGCTGGAGAAAATGGTGATGGGAGTGCCAGAAGCTGCAGGTACCTGAGCTCTCCAGGGTACAGCAGAACTGTGAAGTCCTGCTTTCCCCTCAAGGACAGGAAATATGATCCTTTGGAAAATGGATGCTCTTTTACAGCTGCTGCACCTGGCTGGTCTCTGCTGTGCAAAGGCCAGAGCAGCAGCAGTGAGCAAAAGGCCAGGGATCAAATAGCTTGTTATATTTTCCTCCTCCATCTCTCATCCATCAACGTTCCAGGGGTGGAGGTTTATGACTTTGCTCTGTGTGCAAACCTTCCCAGAGTTCAGGGTTGGTTGGATGGAGCAGAGAGGACCARGCACTGCTCTCTGGCACTTGTGAAGCAATTCTGTCAAGGGAATTTATCTCCCTGCAGGGCTAGGCTGCTGCTGCTGCTGCCTCAGGTGCTCTGGAAATAATCACCTTGTGCTGGCCAGCTGCTGGTGTGTGGGGTCAGGGTATCCAAAATCAGCCCCTGGCAAAGACACATTCATGGAGGAGATCAGAACTGGGGCTGTGAGTTTGGAAATTCAGTGGCATTTCGTGCTTTATGGACARTCTGTACCCATTAGCCTATCAAAGTAAATAAGATGTGTGCTGCATTTCTGCTTTGGAAACAGTCTGAAGAGAAGAAAATATTCCAGGAGCAAACAGAAAAAGCTCGTGCTGCATTATGCTGAGTTTTGCCCTGCCTTTATTGCCTTTATTCTGCTGTAGCTACAGAAAACTCATTTAAACTATCAAACTTCTTTGGCATGGATTCTTTCTATTGATGAAACAGAGCTGACTTTCTCTGGAGAGSCAGAATGTTATTAAAGCACTTAACCTAGCACTGCTGTGGCTATCAATTATGCCCTTCATTTACACTATACARGGCTGATGGCTTATTTGAAGTTCAAGAGGTTTTTTTAATGAGATGTTAATTGAGTACACCTGCAGTTGGCTAAAATTTTCATGGACAATTAAGTGTGATCTTTTGCCTTCTTGAATTCTTTGGTTTTCCTGGGTTTCAGTACTGTATTTCAGCAAGTGTGGTCAGTGTAGGGGTATGGAATTTTAGTATATTTGTGATTTATGATTAACCCTTTAAGCTCACTGCCTCAGTCACTGTGTGCTGACCCTGGCTGGACAWGAGGTGCCACCAAAGCTGCTCTGTCACTCCTCAGCTGGACAGGAAAATGCAAACTCCAGGCTTGTGGTCAGGATGAGGACAGGGAGAGGTCACTCACCCATTGCCATCACAGGCAGAACAGACTCAGCTTGGGAGGAATTCATTGAATTGATTACCAATCAAATCAGAGTGGGATAATGGGAAATGAAGCCAAATCTTACAACATCTTCTCCCACACGTTTCTCTTCAATCTGTGAGAATTTTTTCCTTCTGGATTTCCTCTGGAGTGCTGCAGTTCAGCAGATCTGACCTAGTTTGTGCTAAATTAAAGGGTGGGTTTAGGACAGACTGGGTACTGATAGGAGGAATTTTGGAGACAAGAGAACTGATCTATCAGACCAAAACAAAACCCAAAGCACCTCTTTTTACAAATATCAGCTTCAAACAGATGCTTTCATGCTAAAAGAAAACAAAACAAAAACAAAACAAAAAATTTTAAGTATTTTAGCGTTGCATGAAGGAATTTCTAAGAATGCTTGAGCCTGCAAGGATACATGCACCTGCAAACTCTTCACGTCCATACTTTCATTATCAACTCAGATGGAAAAATACTGGATTTACCATTATTGCCTCACAGATGCAGTTCCCTAGGTCTGTGCTAAGTGACCATTTGCAGTGCAAAGGATTATTAGAAAGCTGCAGACCACACTCCCCYTCTTCTTGTCTCTAAAAAGTTATCAGTTTCTGCATTAGGAGATCATCTTTCAGAAATGTTGTTRGAGAGTAACATGAAATAGCAAGTAATTTAGAAAGGCCAAGAACAGGTCAGAATATGGGGAGGACATGACAAGAGCAGGACCTCAAAGTAATAAAGACTGAGTGAAATTAAAGGCATTCAAATAATGAAGATGCAGAAGGGRTGTGTGAAGCACCAGGTCACAAACCCATGGTTGGAATGATTCTTAATCCCTAAAAATCTTTAAATAGAGACTGGATATTTTTTTTTTGGCTGGGTGGTGAGTGAGGAGAAATGTGTTTTAGTCAGTGCTTTTTTTACCCTGAAAACTATTCAGTGAACATCCCAGTAAAAAAATATATAAAAAAGATAAGCATATACACTATGTATGTCTGTAATTACTTCTGATTTTGCCTTCAAAGCTTTGTCATGATCAGCTTTATTTCCCTGAATCAAGTGATATTTGTAGGTCACACGGGTTGTCCCTGAAGTATTCCAGCATGGGGTTTTAGTGGCTGTCATAAAAGGGGTCAGGCTGGGTTGTTGGTCATAGCAGTTCCTGCTAAACTCAAATTACAGTAATTGGCACACAGAATTTCTGGCACTTTGCAGTGATTAATCTCTGGCAGGGGAATAGCATTTGTTAAAGCAAAAGTCAAGTGATCTTGAAAGGGAAAAGGAGGCTTTAAAATTATTTTTTATAAATACTGTGGCTTTGCATAACAAATGAGCT